>CAWUFW010013538.1:0-470045 GCA_963921515.1 Calotriton arnoldi
TGTAGGAAGGTGGAATCTGACTATATGGTTGCCCCCACTTTTTTTATGGTGTTTTGCTGGTTTATGACTTAGTTGTACTGGGATCCTGCTATTCAGGGCCCCAGTCTATCTGCTTTCTCTGTAAAAAGGTTTTCATGTGCCTTAGGCACATCTCTGATTGGAATCTGAGTGCCCTTATAAGTCCCTAGTATATGGTATACTATGTACCAAGGGCATAGGTACCTCAGAGGCCTACCAGGGGCTGCAGCATGTATTATGCCACCCCTGGAAGGCCATCCAAACTGACACCACAGGTCTGCTACTGCAGCCTGGGTAAGGTGGTGCATGCACCCCTTACTGTGATATAGGTTACCTATATCACTAAATACATACACACATATCAATCCTAAAGGCAGAGTGCATGGTTCCTATGTGAGAGGGTGCCCCTGCATGAGCAGGGCCCCTCTGCAGCATTCGGAGACCATCTCTGATGCTGTTTGAGGTGCAGCCTGACCATATACTCTTAAGCGCATTATATCCTCGCGGTAAAATGCTAACTTTGGAATGGCTGCACCTAAACATGTCGTGTTTGGTGTCAAACATCTTGGAATACTACCCCCCCGCCAATCCTGGCGGCGGGGGTAGCATTCCACCCTTCTAGAGGGAAAGACATGTTAACTCTGGCTAGCCCGGTAACTTCTTTCCAGAGCCCTGGCATCACAAAATGGATGCTGCTGCCACAGACACGAGTCTGGCCTCCTGCTGCTGGACGAAACTCCGGCAGGGGAGGCCTGGACAATAGGTTTCCTGTCCCAGGGAGGTGTGACCACCTCCCCAGACAGGATAAATTGTATTGGGGCTGGGCGGGAGCACTTTCGGGTGCTTTCAAGTCCTGCACTGGGGGCACATTTGGTGTCCCTGTGCATACCCCAGTTCAAACCGGATCAGGGGCTTGCAGCCCCTGCTTTGGCGCGAACTGGACAAAGGGAAAGGGGTGTAGCTACCCCTCTGCCCTGACCCACCCATAGGTGGGGCCACAGAGTAGTCCAACCCCTATCCTTAGTATAAAGATAGGAACCCAGTCCTTAGGACTTTAGATTATCCCTGGATGAAACTCTGAAACTGAATCCTGGACCTTCGACACTCTACTCACGATTAGAGGACAGAAGAATCTCCCTTGGGGTCAAGGAGTGACTCCCCTGCTTGGCAGGCACCAAAGAAGCATCTGTCTGGTTTGCATTTCTGAAGCTCCCGTCGGACGCCGAAGTCATCGCATCACCAGAGGTGGATTCTCAGACTTCCCCGAGGCTACCCTGAGTCCCCAGCAAAGCTGAGGCCCGTGGCTATCGTGGGTGACTTGAGACCGTGACCCCTGGACACCGAGCACATTTGCAAGTGCATCCTCTTCTGGGTCTCCCACGAAGTCGTGCTTTGGGCTCCGAGTAGCCCCAGCCTCCAGCACCAACTGCACTGAAGATCACTGGCCTCCACTCCACGAGTGTCCTGTGAGCCAGCTCCACGTGCGACATCTCGAGGCTCCTTTGCGGTCGCTAGCCCGTTGGCTAGTAGCCCTTCCTGAAGGCCAATCCTTTTCTTCTTGGGCTCCCTGGTTGCGCCAGGCTTGCCCTCACTTACCCTTGCTGGGTGAGTTCCTCAGACCTTGCTGGTCTGAATCATTGACGATCTTCATCTTCATCAAGACTTGCCGTTGCCAAGGCTTGTTGGGTCCAATCCGGTCAACGATGCCTCAGCACTCGACAGACATCGTGTACGAGCCCGAATCCTGCTTCTGGTTGCCGACAACGCCTCCTGGACCTCGTGGCTGAAGAGTCAAGACGACCGTCAACACACCTGAAGCATCCGACATCGGTGGGCATCTGCTCATCGCCTTCCTGGTCACTGGCTAGTGACCCAGACTCTGTCCCCTCTGCTTTCAGGTTCTTCAGATCTCCGATCCACTCTTGGTTCCACCCGGACACTTTCCACTTGGTCGCAGCAGCACTTTGCAGCAGATCGCCATTCAAATCGACGACGAAACCCGACCCCGAAAGGCACCCTATGCACCCGGCTTCCTGGGTGAGGTAACACGAGTACTCCGGTGCTCCCGTGGGTAGAGACTCTAGAAAGTCCTAGTTCTCAAAGGGTTTGCTCCAAGTCCTTCTCTAAGTGTCCCTTTTCTTTAATTTCCTGATCGCGACTTTCTCCATAGAAGTTAACGGCGTATCGCGGTTGTGTATTTACACTGCACGCGTCCCCCGTGGGTCCCCTGTGTCACTACCTTGGGTGGTTCCTTGTGGTCCAAGCACTTCTAGAGGCTCTAGGCCTAGTGTCTAGCTCAGTCGTGGTTCTTGTACCACTTTATTGGTATATGGTTTGGTACGCCCCTAGGGCCCAAACGTGTATTTGTGCTATTACTGTGTTTAAATAACTTATAACTTGTGTACTTCGAACTCTAGCCTCATAAAGAGACTAGAGGGGTGTGTTTAGCAATAAATACATATATTTTGAATATATACCTGGTGTGGTGCTCTTTCATTTGATCACTCAAGAGATTATAGACTGGTAAAACAAGCTGCTTTACATTCCTTCAAGACTTAGCCTGAAGGCTGCTCTCCATAGCTACCACTAGGATAGCTTTCAATAAAGGTTGTCTTTAACCTATCTCCAATAAGGGGTTGTTTGGACTGGTGCAAGGTGCCCACTATAATTAGTGGACAGCATATACCAGGCCAACTTCTCACACTCAGTCAGTCAGACTCTCTCTGTCAGTCAGTCTCTCTTTCTCTGTCAGTCTTTCTCTCTGTCAGTCTCTCTCTCTCTTAGTCAGTCTCTCTGTCAGTTAGTCTCTCTCTGTCAGTCAGTCTCTCTCTCAGTCAGTCAGTCTGTCTCTCAGTATCTCTCTCTGTCAGTCTCTCTCTCTCTCTCTGTCAGTCTCTCTGTCAGTCAGTCTCTCTGTCAGTCTCTCTCTCAGTCTCTCTCTCTGTCAGTCTCTCTCTCTCTCTCTCTGTCAGTCAGTCTCTCTCAGTCAGTCAGTCTCTCTCTCTGTCAGTCAGTCTCTCTCTCAGTCAGTCAGTCTCTCTCTCAGTCAGTCTCTCTCAGTCAGTCAGTCTCTCTCAGTCAGTCAGTCTCTCTCTCAGTCAGTCAGTCTCTCTCTCAGTCAGTCAGTCTCTCTCTGTCAGTCTAGCTCTCAGTCAGTCAGTCTCTCTCTCAGTCAGTCAGTCTCTCTCTGTCAATCAGTTTCTCTCTCTCTGTCAGTCTCTCTCAGTCAGTCAGTCTCTCTCTCTGTCAGTCTCTCTCTCTGTCAGTCAGTCTCTCTCTCAGTCAGACTCTCTGTCAGTCAGTCAGTCTCTCACTCTCTCTGTCAGTGACTCTCTGTCAGTCAGTCTCTCTCTCAGTCAGTCTCTCTGTCAGTCAGTCAGTCACTCTCTCGGTCAGTCAGTCTCTCTCTCTGTCAGTCAGTCTCTCTCTGTCAGTCAGTCTCTCTCTCAGTCAGTCAGTCTCTCTCAGTCAGTAAGTCTCTCTCAGTCAGTGAGTCTCTCTGTCAGTCAGTCTCTCTCTGTCAGTCAGTCTCTCTCTCAGTCAGTCAGTCTTTCTCAGTCAGTCAGACTCTCTCAGTCAGTCAGTCTCTCTCTCTCTCTGTCAGTCTCTCTCTCTCTGTCAGTCTCTCTCTGTCAGTCAGTCTCTCTCCGACAGTCAGTCTCTCTCTCGCTGTAAGTCTCTCTCTCTGTCAGTCTCTCTCTCTCAGTCAGTCTCTCTGTCAGTTAGTCTCTCTCTGTCAGTCAGTCTCTCTCTCAGTCAGTCAGTCTATCTCTCAGTCTCTCTCTCTGTCAGTCTGTCTCTCTCTCTCTCTGTCAGTCTCTGTCAGTCAGTCTCTCTCTGTCAGTCTCTCTCTAAGTCTCTCTCTCTCTGTCAGTCTCTCTCTCTCTCTCTCTCTCTCTCTCTCTGTCAGTCAGTCTCTCACAGTCAGTCAGTCTCTCTCTCTGTCAGTCAGTCTCTCTCTCAGTCAGTCAGTCTCTCTCTCTGTCAGTCAGTCTCTCTCTTAGTCAGTCAGTCTCTCTCTCAGTCAGTCTCTCTCAGTCAGTCAGTCTCTCTCAGTCAGTCAGTCTCTCTCTCAGTCAGTCAGTCTCTCCCTCTGTCAGTCAGCCTCTCTCTCTGTCAGCCAGTCTCTCTGAGTCAGTCAGTCAGTCTCTCAGTCAGTCAGTCTCTCTCAGTCAGTCAGTCTCTTTCATTCAGTCAGTCTCTCTCTCAGTCAGTCAGTCTCTCTCAGTCAGTCAGTCTCTCTCTCAGTCAGTCTCTCTCTCTGTCAGTCAGTCTCTCTCTCTGTCAGTCAGTCTCTCTCTCTGTCAGTCAGTCTCTCTCTCAGTCAGTCTCTCTCTCTCTCTTAGTCAGTCTCTCTCAGTCAGTCAGTCTCTCTGTCAGTCAGTCTCTCTCTCTGTCAGTCAGTCTCTCTCTCAGTCAGTCAGTCTCTCTGAATCAATCAGTCTATCTCAGTCAGTCAGTCTCTCTCAGTCAGTCAGTCTCTCTCTCATTCAGTCTCTCTCTCTCTCAGTCAGTCTCTCTCTCAGTCAGTCAATCTCACTCTCAGTCTCTCTCTCTCTGTCAGTCTCTCTCTCTCTGTCAGTCAGTGTCTCTCTCTCTCTCTGTCAGCCTCAGTCAGTCAGTCTCTCTCAGTCAGTCAGTCTCTCTGTCAGTCAGTCAGTCTCTCTCTGAGTCAGTCAGTCTCTCTTTCTGTCAGTCTCAGTCAGTCAGTCTCTCTCTCTGTCAGTCAGTCTCTCTCTCTGTCAGTCTCTCTCTCTCAGTCAGTCTCTCTCTCTCTCAGTCAGTCTCTCTCTCTGTCAGTCAGACTCTCTCTGTCAGTCAGTCTCTCTCTCATTCAGGTAGTCTCTCTCATTCAGTCAGTCTCTCTCTCTGTCAATCTCAGTCAGTCAGTCTCTCTCAATCAGTCTCTCTCTCAGTCAGTCTCTCTCTCAGTCAGTCACTCTCTCAGTCAGTCTCTCTCTCTGTCAGTCAGTCTCTCTCTCAGTCAGTCAGTCTCTCTCAGTCAGTCAGTCTCTCTCTGTGTCAGTCTCTCTCTCAGTCAGTCTCTCTCTCTCTGTCAGTCAGTCTCTCTCTGTCAGTCAGTCTCTCTCTCAGTCAGTCTCTCTCTCAGTCAGTCAGTCTCTCTGTCAGTCTGTCTCTCTTTCTCAGTCAGTCAGTCTCTCTCTCTCAGTCAGTCAGTCTCTCTGTCAGTCAGTCTCTCTCAGTCAGTCAGCCTCTCTCAGTCAGTCAGTCTCTCTCAGTCAGTCAGTCTCTCTCTACCTCAGTCAGTCAGTATCTCTCTCTCAGTCAGTCTCTCTCTGTCTGTCATTCTCTCTCTCTGTGTCAGTCTCTCTCTGTCAGTCAGTCTCTCTCTCTCAGTCAGTCTATCTCTCTCTCAGTCAGTCAGTCTCTCTCTCTCAGTCAGTCTCTCTCTCTGTCAGTCTCTCTCTGTCAGTCTCTCTCTCAGTCAGTCAGTCTCTCTGTTAGTCAGTCTCTCTCTGTTGTTCAGTCTCTCTCTCAGTCAGTTTCTCTCTCAGTCAGTCTCTCTCTCTCTCTGTCAGTCTCTCTCTCTCTCTGTCAGTCAGTCTCTCTCTGTCAGTCAGTCTCTCTCTCAGTCAGTCAGTCTCTCTCTCTCTCTCTACATTATACCTTAGAAACATTGCCAATATCTCTGGCTAAACACTTATAAGGTCCCAACTGCGAGACCTATTGGCGATGCCAATGCTTGTTTTTTATTTTTTCTTCCAGATTCGCGCACCCAGTGCGAATTTGGGCGTTTCTTAAAATGTTTTTCGGCTGGGGGTCCTTGTGGGACCCCCTGAGCAGGCCTAGGGGGTCAGGGTGTTCCTACCCTGCCCCCTTTTCTTATTTTTCATCTTTGTTTAACTGTTTTCTTATGACTCTGGTTCAACCTAGTCCATGGCGGCCGAGAAAAAAGGGGGTTCCCAAAACGTGTTTTCTCCATGTTATTTTCCATAGGAAACTTTAGACACGACTACAGCCCGAACTGCTGAACGGAATTACACCAAATTTGGCAAAAAGGTAGCCCTTGGTTCAGAAAGAGACCTTTTGTTAAATGGTGTAAATCCGTTCAGTAGTTCCTGAGAAATTCAAAAAATAGAGGTCAAAAATCAATTTCCCATAGGAAAGTTTAGACACGGTTACAGCTTGAACTGCTGAACGGAATTACACCAAATTTGGCAAAAAGGTAGTGCTTGGTTCAGAAAGTGCCCTTTTTTTTAAATGGTGTAAATCCGTTCAGTAGTTGCTGAGAAAATAAAAAAATAAAAGTTTCGATATATAGAGGCCCGGAGGATCCGCGCATCCTCCCGACCACGAGCTTTATTCTAATTGGCTGTCAACACTCCAAACCAGGAAGTGTTGGCAGCCATCTTGTGACTCGGTAGAACCAAGTCACAAGAAATCAGAATAAAAAACGTGAAAAAAAGAAAAGGGGGCAGGGTAGAAACACCCTGACCCCCTAGGCCTGCTTAGGGGGTCCCACAAGGACCCCCAGGGCCCAAAAAAGCATTTAAAAAAAAAAAAAAATCGGTAAAATGCGCGCCGGATCCACGGATCCGGCCGCGAAACTAAAAAAAACGAAGCGCGGACTCCCGCGCTTCGTTATGATTTAGCCCCCGGGTGGGCCAAGTCCCGGGGGCATGCAATATTATAATTGCGGGGGCCCAGGGAGGCCCCCGCAGCCCCTGGGACCGCCACCCCCGGGGCTTTCCATAAACATTTGCGGGGGGCACACAGTCCCCACGCAGCCCCAGGGACCGCCACCCCCCGGGGCTTCTTATTTTTAATGTGTGGGAGGGCCTCCAAGGCCCCCCCAAGCCCCAGGGACCACCACCCCATGGGGCTTTTATTAATTATAATCGCGGGGGCACATGGCCCCCCCGCTGCCCCAGGGACTGCCACCCCCCGGGGCTTTTTTTTAAAAAAACATAGACCTGTGTGGGGGGGCTCGAGCCCCCCCACACGCCCCGGGGATTGCCACCTCCCTGGGGCACTAATATTCAAATGCGGGGGTCCGTAACAGATCCCCGAGCCCCGGGGACCACCACCTCCCCGGGGCTGTGCATGTGATGAGAGGTGGGCCACACGGCCCCCCTCCTGGAGCCCTCCATGGCCCTGGGGACCACCACCCCCCAGGGCCGGCTCCTGCAGTGTCCCAGGGTGCCCACCCCCGGGACACTGCTATTTGCAATGACAGGGCGGGAGCCTCGCGGCTCCCGCCCTGTCATTGCAAACTGCTTTGCTTCATTGTCATTTGAGATGTCATCAGTGATGTCATCAGTGATGTCACTGACCATGTCATGAGTGATGTAATATGTGACGTCATCAGCAGTGCATTGCGGGGGCGCGAGTTATAGTTAGCTGAACTAACTATAACGGGGGAATTTCACTGGTTTTGTACGAGTGAAATGTCCAACTAACTATAACGCCCCTGAAACCTATGGTTTTTTCAGTGAATTTCTAAGGTGTTTTAAATGCTCATTTCTAACTATAACGTGGCTAAAACCTATGGTTTTTTCTGTGAATATATATATATGCCTGTCTTCATATGGGCTACTGGGAGGAAGTGGTCCTCAGAAGTAAATACAGTCATCACATTGGCAACCATATACAACTTTGGCTCCGTTATATAGATGATTTATTTGTGATATGGCATGACACTCAACAAGAGGCTCTTTCCTTTGTTGATACTTTGAACAACAACCAATTGAACCTACATTTCACAACCAATATAAGTGCCAATATAGTCAACTTCCTCGACACCCAGATATACATTAATGAGGGTAAAATAGAAAGTAGATTGTACCGTAAAGAAACGGCGGGAAACACTACTCTCCACGCAAGCAGTGCTCATCCAAGACATCTCATTAACAGTATACCATATGGTGAGATGTTACGGCTACGCCGTATATGCAGCAATGAACAAGACTTAAAAACAGCACAAGCAGACAGCTGCATGAGACTCAGGGAAAGAGGATATAGCAAACATATTATCATGAGAGCTATATCAAAATCTATGTTACCTAGTAGAGACTCTTTACTAAATGAGAAGCCTAGGAGCACACACATATCAAATGCAGGTCTTGAAAAAACAAAAAAGATACAGATAATACATTTAGAATGATCATTAGATAAAGCAACCAGCACATTAAAATACAAAAATTATACAAAAAAACTGGCCACTAGTATTAAATGATGCCGTGATTGGACCCTGCTGCCGCAGAGGGTGTCCATCACATATAGCAAATCACCCTCTATGAGAGATGTTCTTGTGAACACTAGTCCAGAGATAATTGAAAAGACAAACTGGTTGCAATCGAATAAGGGTTTTTTCAAGTGCAGATCTTGCAAGGCGTGTGCCCATGGTATGAACAAAAACACATATACAACACCGTTCAGTGATAAGGCAATTAAGATACAGAGATATCTCACATGTAAAACTGAATATGCTGTCTATGTGCTGGAATGTCCATGTGGCCTCCAGTACATAGGCAGCACAAAATTACAAGTGCATAAACGTATCTTACAACACTTACGTGCCATCAGTAATCAGGATAATACGTATCCGGTGGCACGCCACTTCAGAGAGGCCCACAATTCCAATAATACAGACCTTAAATATTATGTGATTGACAGTGTATCCCCGAGCAGACGGGGAGGGGACAGGGAATCAAAATTACGAAGATTAGAAACAAGATACATACTACAATTAGATTCCAAATCACCAGGAGGTCTGAACGCAACGGAGGATATGTATACCTGTTTAGGTTAATAGTATAGAATGAATTCAGCATCATGTTTGATTTTTAATATGGTTGGATGCATTGGAGGAAAATAACCATGACAATCATAGGTGATGGAGGTTAACATGTTGATGTTAATGCAGTGATCAAGTGTTTACAAGTATCAAAAAAATGTGCATTAAGAAATAATGGTATCCTTGATCGTACAATCACTATAGATTGAGCACAATGAGAAAATAGTATTTTTTGAACAAATATTTACATGTAAGGAATTGATACTAAGACGGTGATCTGATGATGTTTTTATCAGCAATCTGACTTTTCTATTAACAATCTCTTAACATCATTTTTTGTATATATATGTATGTATATGTTAGTATATTTATATATTTATATATTTATGAAATCATATATTTATAGGTTTTATTAGACTTTTATCATAAATATACATAACATTGTACTCATATTGTACACTGTTCACATGTTACCTTTTAATGTGATATTTAATCTACCTCTAATTATGCATAGCCCAACATATTCTTTTAATCAACAAATCAGAATACTATTGTACAGATCCTCAGACATCAATGAATACTAGATATGGATATATGTATTTTTATCCATATGGCCACCATATACTATGTTCTGCATTTGATTCAGATATTGATATCTACTTTAGCACATACATGAGATCAACAAGGAGTTCAATGATTTTAACACATCTATTTATACATTTCTTTTTTTAAATTGCACTGGCACTTTAGGATAACATAGACTTTTTTACAATAATTTCACACAACTCTTATTAACATTAAGGTTATTTATTGTATTACGGTAAAACGCAACAAATACTTATACAATGAGAAATTACAATATTTTATTGATGGAGTGAATTTTAAACTCGCAAAATTTATGATTATGTAATAAATTGTATAAAGTGAGGTATTACACCGAAATAACAACACTAAAAGAGAAATTACATATATACCTTCGATATAACAATACATACCAAGTAGGAGACATTATGTAATCATACTATTATTTGTTTGTCTTGATGCAACTTCTATGTCTATGAATTTTAACCATCACGTAATTGCAATTAGTTCACGCACCTGTCACTTTAAATTCGTCCGCATGTGTTCTTACTGTGTCATGTGATCAAGGCTCGTAGGAGCTGAAACGTTATGGCGGCACAGCAACAATAAATTAAAACAACTGAAAGTCTGGGTCCGTGTCCGTGTTTGGAGCAGAATCCGGTGGTACACGGAGTGAAGCTATATATATATATATATATATATATATATATATATATATATTTTTTTTTCACACAAAGGACGCGGCACTCAGGAGTGAAGATAGTTCAAATGAGTTTATTGCACAACTCAACCAACGCGTTTCAGCCCTCTCACGGCTTTGCTCACGGTTAGTGAGTCCTTTCTTTATTGCACTATTTAAACCCAGCTGGCCTTAATGTGGCATTCTGGGACATGTAGTGCATTACATTCAACAATACATAATTTACAGAAAGAAAAACGTAACTGTTATTGTTATTTTCAATGGAAGATAGTAGGTTTTAACAGCATATTTATACCTCATGATTTAGTATCCTGCGACATTTTTTCAAATTCACACATATCATTATTATATGTTAGTAAAAATGTTGTTCCAGAGTTTAGTACTCAACATTTGTTTTCAATATATTTTATGTTAACCACATTTAATTAATTAAGCGGATCTCGTATCCTTTGTTTTTAAACTGTAATGTCCTGGCATTTTTTGATTATAGTTACAATAACAAAACTTTTTATTATTGTTCATCCCAAATGTATATAAAGCTCTTCGTCATTGTTCATCCCCCTCGGGGTCTTTGTTTTGAGTCTGACAATGTAACGTGATTCCATCTGACGTAGTTTTTTAATTTGGGGCCAGGATCCGGCCCCCACGCTGAGCACCCGCTGCACGAGCGCACTGATCAAAGGGATCACATTGTGGACATATATATATATATATATACTTATTGTAGGAAGGTGGAATCTGACTATATGGTTGCCCCCACTTTTTTTATGGTGTTTTGCTGGTTTATGACTTAGTTGGACTGGGATCCTGCTATTCAGGGCCCCAGTCTATCTGCTTTCTCTGTAAAAGGTTTCCATGTGCCTTAGGCACATCTCTGATTGGAATCTGGACTGCCCTTATAAGTCCCTAGTATATGGTATACTATGTACCAAGGGCATAGGTACCTCAGAGGCCTGCCAGGGGCTGCAGCATGTATTATGCCACCCCTGGAAGGCCATCCAAACTGACACCACAGGTCTGCTACTGCAGCCTGGGTAAGGTGGTGCATGCACCCCTTACTGTGGTATAGGTTACCTATATCACTAAATGCATACACACATATAAACCTATAAGTCACTCCTAAGGCAGGCCTTATCAATCCTAAAGGCAGAGTGCATGGTTCCTATGTGAGAGGGTGCCCCTGCATGAGCAGGGCCCCTCTGCAGCGTTCGGAGACCATCTCTGATGCTGTTTGTAGTGCAGCCTGACCATATACTCTTAAACGCATTATATCCTCGCGGTAAAATGCTAACTATGGAATGGCTGCACCTAAACATGTCGTGTTTGGTGTCAAACATCTTGGAATACTACCCCCCGCCAATCCTGGCGGCGGGGGTAGCATTCCACCCTTCTAGAGGGAAAGACATGTTAACTCTGGCTTACCCGGTAACTTCTTTCTGAAGCCCTGGCATCACAAAATGGATGCTGCTGCCACAGACACAAGTCTGGCCTCCTGCTGCTGGACGAAACTCCGGCAGGGGAGGCCTGGACAATAGGTTTCCTGTTGCAGGGAGGTGTGACCACCTCCCCAGACAGGATAATGTGTATTGGGGCTGGGTGGGTGCACTCTTAGAGTGCTTTGAAGTCCTGCACTGGGGGAGCAAAAGGCTCCTCTGTGCATATGCCAGTTCAAACCAGCTCAGGGGCTACCTGCCCCTGCTCTGGCACGAAACTGGACAAAGGGAAGTGGGTGTAGCCACCCCTCCCTTGACCCTCCCATAGGTGGGGTCATAGAGTTAGTCCCTCCCTGTTTTACTGGTTAAAATGGGGAACCCTTGCCACAGCAAGATTAGATATCCCTGGACTAAACTTTGAAACTGAATCCTGGACCTTCGACGCTCTACATCACGATTAGAGGACTGAAGAATCTCCCTTGGGGTCAAGGAGTGACTCCCCTGCTTGGCAGGCACCAAAAACGATAACGACGGTCGCAAACTATGCCGCTCCCGCCGGAGTCCGAAGTCCCTGCAGCCCAAGAAGTAGATTTCCTGACTTCTCCAAGGCCATCGTGAGTCCCCAGCGAAGCTGAGGCAAGTGGACCCCACGAGTGACGAGGAACCGCGACCCCTGGGTACCGTGCACTATTGTCGAGTGCAACCCCTTCACAACGTTCTACGAACCTGTGCTTTGGACCACGTGGGGTCCCCACCTCCAGCAGGAATCCCTCCGAAGATCAGAGGCCTACATTGTTCTGAGTGACCGTGGGCCCCTGTTGAGTGATTCCGCCCGAGGTGTCTTTGCGATCCCTTGCCAGCCGGCTCGTGGGTCCCCAGAAGACTTTCTAAAGAAACCAAAGGGCTCCCCTGGTTGCTCCAGGCCTGCCCTGACTTACCCTCGCTGGGTGAGTTCCCCAGACCTTGCTGGTCTGCACCATCGACGATCTTCAGTTACATCGAGACTTGCCGTTGCCAAGGCTTGTTGGGTCCAATCCGGTCGCCGACACCGCAGCACTCGACAGACCTTGTGTACCAGCCCGAATCCTGCTCCTGGTCGCCGACAACGCCTCCTGGACCTCGTGGCTGCAGAAACGAGACGACCGTCAACGCACCTGAAGCACTCGACATCGGTGGGCATCTGTCCATCGCCTTCCTGGTCACTGGCTAGTGACCCAGACTCTGTCCCCTCTGCTTTCAGGTTCACCAGAACTCCGATCCACTCTTGGATCCACCCGGACACTTTTCTCTTGGCCGCCAGCAGCACTTTGCAGCAGATCGCCATTCGAAACGACGACGAAACCCGACCCCGAAAGGCACCTATGCACCCGGCTTCCCTGGGTGAGGTAACACGAGTACTCCGGTGCTCCCGTGGGTAGAGACTCTTCAAAGTCCTAGATCTCAAAGGGTTTTGTCCTAGTCCTCTTTAAAGTGTCCCTTTCCTCTATTTTCCCGATCCCGACTTTCTCCATAGAAGTTAACGGCGTATCGCGGTTGTGTATTTACACTGCACGCTGTCTCCCGTGGGTCCCCTGTGTCACTACCTTGGGTGGTTCCTTGTGGTCCAAGCACTTCTAGAGGCTCTAGGCCTAGTGTCTAGTTCAGTCGTGGTTCGCATACCACTTTATTGGTATATGGTTTGGTACGCCCCTAGGGCCCAAACGTGTATTTGTGCTATTACTGTGATTTAAGATCTTATAACCTATGTATTTCGAACTCTAGCCTCATAAAGAGACTAGAGGGGTGTGTTTAGTAATAAATACATATATTTTGAATATATACCTGGTGTGGTGCTCTTTCATTTGGTCACTCAAGAGATTATAGACTGGTAAAACAAGCTGCTTTACATTCCTTCAAGACTTAGCCTGAAGGCTGCTCTCCATAGCTACCACTAGGATAGCTTTCAATAAGGTTGTCTTTAACCTACCTACCATAAGAGTCGATTTGGACTGGTGCAAGGTGCCCACTATAATTAGTGGACAGCATATGCCAGGCCAACTTCTCACATTGGTGTGCAGCGTGTGGGATTCCAGCTTGCTATTGTTTTACCAGATAATCTCAATTGAATTGATCAACTGAAAACCACTAAAGGTACCTAAGGTACATATAATTTAAGCTTAGAATAACAGTAAGTTCTACTGAACTTAGAGTTGTGTGTTAAGGGATAGCACAACCCTTTCTACAACTCAAGAGAGTTTAGTAGGCCACACTAGAGTAGGTAGTGCATACACCACACCACACTAGTAATGTCTTTAAAAGCAGGATCCAAAGATGCCTTGCAGGAAGCCATTGAGCTTCCACCCTCCAAGTATGACACACTCCCATTCTTGGAATTGAGAGCTTTGTGTAACGTGAGGAAATTAAGGACAGGCCAAAGTCCCACCACCCAACACCTCCAGGAGTTGTTGGTGGCTTATGATCTTAGTAAGTCCTCAGAGACTGAAGGGGTAGGAGCAGAGGGTGGGCCAGCAGATGAGGAAGGGGCCAGGGGTACCACTACCCCCAGCCCCCTCTGAAACTGACCAGGAGGGTGACAATGACCCTGACCTGGAGAACCCAATCCCTTCTGGGGAAGATGAAGATGAGGATCTAGAGAACCACCTCTTTGTCCCCCAGGAAGGATTAAGAGTGTGCCCAGAAGGTCTAGGTCTCCTTCTCAGGAGTCTAACCACTCTGGCACCTCTATAGGGAGCTCTGTCTCATCTCATAGGAGAGAATCCTCTCATGAGAGAAGAAAGAGGCTAGTCCAGTATGAGGAAACTCAGCTGGAACTCAGAAAAAGCAATTAGCTTTAGATAGAGAATCCCTAGATCTCCTTAGAGAGAGAAGAAAGTTGGGACTAGAGTCCCATGGTGGCAGCAATATCCCTAGAGATAGGGAAAGGTCTTATGACCATAGAAACCTAAACAAGATTGTCCCTCCCTACCAGAGTGGGGATGACATCCACAAATGGATAACTGCACTGGAGAGGGCCTGTAAAGTTCAGAAGGTCCCCCAGAGGCAGTGGGCAGCAATCTTGTGGCTCTCCTTTGCAGACAAAGGTAGAGACAAGCTCCTCACTGTAAGAGAAGAGGATGCTGACAATTACACAGTCTTGAAGAGTGCTCTGATAGATGGGTTTGGCCTAACCACTGAACAGTATAGGTTGAAGTTCAGAGACACCCAAAAAGCTCAGACTCAAGACTGGGTTGATTTTGTAGATTGTGCTACAAAGGCTCTGGAAGGTTGGATACATGGCAACAAAGTGCAGGACTTTTTAGGATTGTACAATTTGATTATGAGGGAGCAGATCCTTAATAATTGTCAAAACCAGCTTTTGCACCAGTATCTGGTGGACTCTGATCTGACCTCTCCCCAAGAATTGGGAAAGAAGGCAGACAAATGGGTCAGAACCAGAGTAAAAACTAGAAATCAGGGTGGTGACCAGAAGAAAGATTCTACTAAGTCCCAAGAGAAAGGTGGGGATAAATCTAAGGATAAGTCCCCTACAGGGCCCCAAAATTCCTCTTCTGGGGGTGGGTCCCAAACTCCTTCCTCTCCTGAAAAGAAACCCTATTGCCATGTCTGTAAAAAGCCTGGGCACTGGAAAACTGATCCCAGTTGCCCCAGGATTGGCAATAAAGAAAATGTTCCTCCCACAACTACTACCACCCCTCCTGGTACTACCAGTAGTAATCCTCCAGTTGGGAGTAGTGCACCCAAAAAGTTAGGTGCTTTTGCAAGAGGAACAGAGGTGGGCCCTAGTTTAGACAGGGACCCCTCAACAGACTCCTCTGACTCTGATGGTGGTATAGGATTTGCCACCTTTACCATGGGTCCCATAGCATTGGGCAGGTACAGACTGGAGCCAATGATTAATGGTCAGAAAGCTGTGGCATTTAGGGACACAGGGGCTAGTGTCACCATGGTGGCAGGGAAACTAGTCCCCCCTCACCAGTTTTTACCTGAGTTTAAGTACCAGGTGACCAACATTGATGGTGTCAGAACAGATCACCCCATGGCCATAGTCAATCTCAGCTGGGAGGGGGTCACAGGCCCAAAGAGAGTGGCAGTGTCCCCAACCCTACCTGTAGATTGCCTGATGGGCAATGATTTGGAAATTTCAGCCTGGGCTGAAGTTGAACACCAAACCCATCTTAGGATGTTGGGCGTCCCTGCAAAGGTTAGTGGGGCTGTGATGGCCACAGCCCCAGCCCAAGAATTTGGAGAGATGGAGCCTGAAAGAATGGCCCACTCTCCCCCAAAAGAGAGCACAAGGGTTGAAGACAAGTCTTCTTCCCCCAGACAGTAGGTAAGGGTCAGCCTCCTCAGGGAACTGACCCTACCCCTAGTGAAGGAACTGCCACAGAGGTAGTCAGGCCTGGCCTGGCCACACCCCTGATGGCAGAGGACCCTTCCAAGGTGGTACCCAGTCTGGAGCAGGTAACCTGCCCCTCTCTACCCTGCCTCAGTCAGCCCAGGGCTGCAGAGGTCAGGGAGGTCAGTGGACCCCCCAGGGCCCCCTGTCCAGAGGAAGCCCCCATCAGCAGATTAGGGGCACCCAGTCTAGTAGCCCTAGCCAGGTGAAAATTCCTCTACACACTGAGGGATCCCCCGTACCTTTATGTAGGGACCTCCCCCAGAAGGACTCTGGTAGGCAAGGGCAAACCTGGGACCAGAAGGTTCCAAACCTGCCATGTCCCTCCAGTGTTCCATCCAAAGGGACCCAACCCCCAGCTGTAGGTAGCCAAAGGTTGACCCTTAGAGCAAAGTGCAACTCAGTCATGGAAAGACAGGCATACATGGTGACCAGTGATCTGAGGAAGCTGAGGCCAACATTCCTAGGGCCTCACTTCCCTACTCAGACACCTCACCAGCCTTGTACTTTACCTAAGCACACCAGAGGTAGTGATTCCCCATGGTGGAGACCCTCTCATACCCTTAGGGTGAGGGATTGCTTAGTGGACCATAACATAGGGGGCAACCATGCTAGTGCAGGTGCTTCCTTATATGGCCACTTAGTCAATATAGGCTCAACTGGCCAAGGTTAGCCTTATCTCCTTTCGTTTGGGGGGTTATGTAGGAAGGTGGAATCTGACTATATGGTTGCCCCCACTTTTTTTATGGTGTTTTGCTGGTTTATGACTTAGTTGGACTGGGATCCTGCTATTCAGGGCCCCAGTCTATCTGCTTTCTCTGTAAAAGGTTTCCATGTGCCTTAGGCACATCTCTGATTGGAATCTGGAGTGCCCTTATAAGTCCCTAGTATATGGTATACTATGTACCAAGGGCATAGGTACCTCAGAGGCCTGCCAGGGGCTGCAGCATGTATTATGCCACCCCTGGAAGGCCATCCAAACTGACACCACAGGTCTGCTACTGCAGCCTGGGTAAGGTGGTGCATGCACCCCTTACTGTGGTATAGGTTACCTATATCACTAAATGCATACACACATATAAACCTATAAGTCACTCCTAAGGCAGGCCTTATCAATCCTAAAGGCAGAGTGCATGGTTCCTATGTGAGAGGGTGCCCCTGCATGAGCAGGGCCCCTCTGCAGCGTTCGGAGACCATCTCTGATGCTGTTTGTAGTGCAGCCTGACCATATACTCTTAAACGCATTATATCCTCGCGGTAAAATGCTAACTATGGAATGGCTGCACCTAAACATGTCGTGTTTGGTGTCAAACATCTTGGAATACTACCCCCCGCCAATCCTGGCGGCGGGGGTAGCATTCCACCCTTCTAGAGGGAAAGACATGTTAACTCTGGCTTACCCGGTAACTTCTTTCTGAAGCCCTGGCATCACAAAATGGATGCTGCTGCCACAGACACAAGTCTGGCCTCCTGCTGCTGGACGAAACTCCGGCAGGGGAGGCCTGGACAATAGGTTTCCTGTTGCAGGGAGGTGTGACCACCTCCCCAGACAGGATAATGTGTATTGGGGCTGGGTGGGTGCACTCTTAGAGTGCTTTGAAGTCCTGCACTGGGGGAGCAAAAGGCTCCTCTGTGCATATGCCAGTTCAAACCAGCTCAGGGGCTACCTGCCCCTGCTCTGGCGCGAAACTGGACAAAGGGAAGTGGGTGTAGCCACCCCTCCCTTGACCCTCCCATAGGTGGGGTCATAGAGTTAGTCCCTCCCTGTTTTACTGGTTAAAATGGGGAACCCTTGCCACAGCAAGATTAGATATCCCTGGACTAAACTTTGAAACTGAATCCTGGACCTTCGACGCTCTACATCACGATTAGAGGACTGAAGAATCTCCCTTGGGGTCAAGGAGTGACTCCCTGCTTGGCAGGCACCAAAAACGATAACGACGGTCGCAAACTACGCCGCTCCCGCCGGAGTCCGAAGTCCCTGCAGCCCAAGAAGTGGATTTCCTGACTTCTCCAAGGCCATCGTGAGTCCCCAGCGAAGCTGAGGCAAGTGGACCCCACGAGTGACGAGGAACCGCGACCCCTGGGTACCGTGCACTATTGTCGAGTGCAACCCCTTCACAACGTTCTACGAACCTGTGCTTTGGACCACGTGTGGTCCCAACCTCCAGCAGGAATCCCTCCGAAGATCAGAGGCCTACACTGTCCTGAGTGACCGTGGGCCCCTGTTGAGTGATTCCGCCCGAGGTGTCTTTGCGATCCCTTGCCAGCCGGCTCGTGGGTCCCCAGAAGACTTTCTAAAGAAACCAAAGGGCTCCCTGGTTGCTCCAGGCCTGCCCTGACTTACCCTCGCTGGGTGAGTTCCCCAGACCTTGCTGGTCTGCACCATCGACGATCTTCAGCTACATTGAGACTTGCCGTTGCCAAGGCTTGTTGGGTCCAATCCGGTCGCCGACACCGCAGCACTCGACAGACATTGTGTACCAGCCCGAATCCTGCTCCTGGTCACCGACAACGCCTCCTGGACCTCGTGGCTGCAGAAACGAGACGACCGTCAATGCACCTGAAGCACTCGACATCGGTGGGCATCTGTCCATCGCCTTCCTGGTCACTGGCTAGTGACCCAGACTCTGTCCCCTCTGCTTTCAGGTTCACCAGAACTCCGATCCACTCTTGGATCCACCCGGACACTTTTCTCTTGGCCGCCAGCAGCACTTTGCAGCAGATCGCCATTCGAAACGACGACGAAACCCGACCCCGAAAGGCACCTATGCACCCGGCTTCCCTGGGTGAGGTAACACGAGTACTCCGGTGCTCCCGTGGGTAGAGACTCTTCAAAGTCCTAGATCTCAAAGGGTTTTGTCCTAGTCCTCTTTAAAGTGTCCCTTTCCTCTATTTTCCCGATCCCGACTTTCTCCATAGAAGTTAACGGCGTATCGCGGTTGTGTATTTACACTGCACGCGTCTCCCGTGGGTCCCCTGTGTCACTACCTTGGGTGGTTCCTTGTGGTCCAAGCACTTCTAGAGGCTCTAGGCCTAGTGTCTAGTTCAGTCGTGGTTCGCATACCACTTTATTGGTATATGGTTTGGTACGCCCCTAGGGCCCAAACGTGTATTTGTGCTATTACTGTGATTTAAGATCTTATAACCTATGTACTTCGAACTCTAGCCTCATAAAGAGACTAGAGGGGTGTGTTTAGTAATAAATACATATATTTTGAATATATACCTGGTGTGGTGCTCTTTCATTTGGTCACTCAAGAGATTATAGACTGGTAAAACAAGCTGCTTTACATTCCTTCAAGACTTAGCCTGAAGGCTGCTCTCCATAGCTACCACTAGGATAGCTTTCAATAAGGTTGTCTTTAACCTACCTACCATAAGAGTCGATTTGGACTGGTGCAAGGTGCCCACTATAATTAGTGGACAGCATATGCCAGGCCAACTTCTCACACTTATAAGTAAGCAAATGCAACTGTTAGATGCATGGAATAAAATACATGAAATAAAATACAAGCAGATATGGACGTCCACTGCAAGAAATCAGAAAGATATGTATACTAAATACATCAGTTGATTATAACCACTGAAGACTTGAATGTGCACACAGACACACTCACACAACACAATGCCAATAACCAAAAATAACACCTCAGATAATTATAACCACTGGAGACTTGAACGTGCACACAGACACACTCACACATCACAAAGTCAATAATCAAAGAAAACAGATCACCCACTGCAAACACTGCATCGTAGCCCACTCCAGACTGGGGGATTCACAGCCGGGGTTACAAGTCTCAGCAAGCAGTGTTCCTACACTGAAGTAGACACGTCCGTCATTCAGGTCCAAATCCCGGTTTCCAAGTCAACAAACCCCAGTTATATAATCTCAAAGCACACTAGAAGTTTCCGAGAGGAAGTCCTCTGTGCCAAGGAAACTTCCTGGAGTTAGCCACTCTCCATGCAAGCATTCCATAGGCAAAAGAGTTCTCACGTATCCTTCTGTGCTCCCACATGTTCCAGCCCCTTATCTTAACAAAGCTTACGAAAGTCTCCAACAGTACAGAAAACAATCTCCAACAGAAAACAACATTGAACGTGAATAGCCTAAACAACTTAAGTAATCTGGGGGCTTGCCTGTGCGCAAAGCTCAAGCTAGACAGAGTCAGAATTGAAGATGGCATGAGGGCATGTCAAAGCCAATAGTAAGAACTTCATAATACTTCCCAATGTACAACACAATACACATTTGTCCACCAATGCCTATAGCACTACTCACTTCATCCCCCAATGTACAGCATCATGCACATTTGAGCACCACTGCTTATAACACTGCACTCTGAGACCAAGAAGTACATTCCACACCTCTCTCTCTCTCATGCTTTCAAATGCACATCCCACATGTTCTGTTCGTGGCAGGGCTGTTCTACTCTGTGAAAGCACTCCCCCTCTGCAGCTACAAGGAGACACAAATGACATCTTCAAGGAAAAGAGCACATGTAGGAAAAATGCTATTATACATTCAAGAAAACAACACCTAAAGTCAATTGAAATAATGGTAGTCAAAGGTCATCACGTGGTCCCAATATATATGAGTGCCTCTGACACTACAGCAACGAAGCTGGCTGGTCTGCTGCTCCTGTTGCCCTACATACTTCCCAAGGCTCAGCAGCACAGGTAGTGATTCTGCAACTTCCTTGAGGCTGGGCCTGTCCTCTCTGCAAATTTAAGGCCAGTATACCTAGTCAGAACTGATGGAACTGAACCCCTGTGCACTGTGTCGACTTGCCATTGCTAAGGCTTGTTGGCACTGCACTTCAGAGATCTTCTAGCTACAAGAGGTTCCAGCCTTCAGTACCTCTCCCCTCCATGATCAGCATCATCACTGCATCCTCTGCACCATGGCCCTCCATCGTTGGTGAGCTGCTTGAGGTCCTCTTGTGACTCCTGTGCCTTCGGCCTGTGGGTCCTCCTGAGGGTCTTTTCTTGCTTCAGTGGGCTCCCCTGCTTGCTCAGGCCTATTCTGACCTGACTCTCCTGCTGCTGGTGAGTACCTTGGACCTTGCGGGTCCCAATATTGATCCATTTTCATCTTCCACGCCAGTTGTGGCTACCAAGGCTTGTTGGTGGTCCCGCCGGACACCAACCACCTAGTCACCGACATCTGATGTAGGAAGCTTGTGCATGACTCCTGGTCTTTCTCAGCACCACCTGATCCTCACAGCTGCAGCGACAAGGTCACCGTCATCTCTTCAGAACCTCCCGACATCGGTGGGCATTGTGTCTCCATGCCTCCTTGTCACCTCTGAGTGGCATAGACTCTGACCCCTCTGATTGAGGTTCTTTACTTCCAGAATCCACTCATGAATTCCACCGGACTCCTTCACAGTCTTCTCCAGAGGCATCTTCTTCAAACTCGTCCATTGCTATCCACAGAAGGCTCTGACGTCACTTCACCCCTATGCACCTAGCTTCCCTGGTATAGGTAACCTGGGGCATCCTCGGGTGGGGTGGCTCTTCAATCTTCTGTCTTCCAAAGGGTTTCTTCAAAGTCCTCTGGGAAGGGTCCTTCTTCTTCAAAACAGCAACCGCGACTTCCTCATTGACTTCTATTGGACACGCGGCTGTGTTTCTACTCTGCACACAGCCTCTGGGTTTTCTTGTGTCCCTGGCTCCTCTGGGTCTTCTGGTCCAAGTCCTGTCCTCCGTTGCAGTTCACCTTCCACTTACTTAGTATATTCTTTGGTCTTCCCTGGAGACCACTGTATTTTGTGCTACTCACCTGATTGCTTTAGAAGTATTCTTGTGTATTGTGTTGATATCTCCTTGTAGGAGAAATATAAATGTGATAGTGATATAGTGTTGTAATAAATAGACTAATTTTTGCTAAACACTGTGTGGTTTCTTTTCATCTAACTAACACTACAGATTAAACTGGTAGAACAAGCTGCTTTACGCTCCTTCAGGATAAGACCTGAAGGCTGCTCTTCCAAGCTACCACTTTGAGAGCTTTCTATGGCTATCAAAGACCACAAAAATCACCATACGGGTTGCCTGCATTAGTGCAAGGTGCAACACTTGAATAAGTGTGCACCATGTACTAAGCCAGCCTCCTACAGCTGTGCTCTGCTTTCACACAAAGGACTTGTCATCTCCACATTGTCTCTGCACTGCAGCCAGCTTGGAGCCAGGGGAGTCAGAAAATTCCAAGCACTTCAAAGAGAAACCTCTAAAACCTTCTGTTAACTTCTAAGAAGGTACCAGGTATAAAAATATTGGCCTCGACCCACTCTTCAGTTCACTTTCTGGACCTGCAGAAGGACTCTCAGAGAACTACCTGCTACTGCTGTGGCCTGCTGTATACCCCACAAGACTGCTTTGTTGCACCTGAAAGGACTGCTTTGCTGTCTGGAGCCTGCCTTGAACCCTCAGAGACCAACCCTGCGGTTTGAGCCCGGCATCTTCACCTGAGCCCAGGACTACCAGAGTGACTCCAATGGCTAGTTTGCTGGGCTCCTGTTCAGAGCCACATGTACATAAAACACTCCTACCATCTTTAACCCACACCTGGATCCAGCATGAGTAAGTCCTGAACCCCCAAGCAGTGGACCACCTGTCCCATGCCCTTCATTGTAGTGCTAAAGGTGCCAAGATAGCCAAAATCCAAAACTTAATACATAGAAATGTTTTAACTAAAAACTGCTGTGAGTACTGAGGAAAGACTGGGACCAACCTGCTCATTGACCCGCCTAAGGTGCATCACCAGTAAGCCTTAATACAGCCAAATTCTGTTGAGCAGTACTTCGCCAAAGGAACATCCAAACTCCTGGACTAGTCTCCGGCCTTGTCCCACTGGAGATTTTGGACTTCCATAAAAGTGACTAAGTCCAAATGTAGAAATTTTCACCATGACTTTGTGTACCGGATCCCTGACGATGACACTCCCTCCTCCGACACCTGCAGCATTACCCCACTGAACTTTACCTTCTCAGAAGTGTACCTTTTTATTGAAAATTCTTTTAAAGCCATGAATACGCACCAACCGGGCCCAATCCACTTCTTTAATCTGACCCATGCTCCATTGCTTTCGGGCAAATTTTCCAACTTTCACCTAGTGTCATGGGCTCCACTCCACACGTTATGATTGTTAGTTCACACACTTCTCGTTTGTGCAGTCATGCACCGTTAGCTGCATTAACATAGCAAGTTTTTGACAATAATTGATATTGCAATATGAAGACATTTATGAACGGGTATAAATATCAAGAACTATTGTGTTTGTAAATCATCAGTTGGAAAGCCTTGCACAAGGCTTAGAAAAGCAATCATTCACAAGGACTTCCATGTGTACTTAAATGAAGATTTAACGCTTATACACACACTCCCTCCAGCATGTGTATTCTAATCAGGTGCCTCGTACACAAGTGACTGCAGCCATCAAGCACCTGCCCGTGGTTTAGCATGTGTAAGCAAATTAGCCTCCAGCTCATGTGCCCTCAACCTATTTAAAGCTCAAACGTACAACTGAACAGGGCTTAGCTTCGTTTCCGGAAAAGATTCCACTTACCTGAAGTCTCCGGTCCTGCGATACAGAGTCGTCTTGCTCCCTTCTCTGGTTTCCAACTTCGGAGAAACTTCCTGTGGCCTTCGGCTGTCGGCGGCGTCTCTCTGACCTGGCGTGCCTTATTCTGGAGGCGTTCCATCTTCCCTCATTGGCCAGATACCTGCAGAAAAGAAAAAGAGGACATTCTTTACGGTAAAGGTGAAACAATGTATTTTGATGAGGCATTATTTAGTTGAACCAAGTTGTCAACAAACTATAACATTGTAAGAACTGCCTTCAAAATTAGAAAAGCTACTGAGACAAACTGCTTGGAGATATTTGAAAATTTTCATTTTGTGGCAATTCTGTGACATTCAGTGAACCGTTCTGGGACCAGGAAAATAGACTAAGAGACGCTACAGAGATAAAACGTTTTGGAAATATTTTATAACTTCATTTTGTGATTAACGTCATTCTATTATTGAATGGTATAGTGTGTTTTCCCTTTATTATAATAGTGCAGCAGGTACAAAGTGAAATGACATAACGTCTAATTATTATTATTTATTTACTCACAGATCTGAACATTGTTCAAAGATTTCTACCCAGCTTATAGCAGCTTCTAGCAAAACTCATGTATACCTTTGTTGATTCCTTGATGTAAAGGTAATTGTTTGACTCTCAATTGCATGCATATATTTTGTACAACAGCACACAATAGGAGAAACTCATGGTGTTTAATGATGTTTCTTTTATTTAGCAAACCTGATCAAAAGGTACTCTAAAATATTTGGTGACAGTTCCGAAGCCAGTAATTGAACAATCGTGAACCCCAGTAACAGCCAGTTCGAGTTCCCTGAAAATTCCAGTTTCTATCCCCCTTCCCCCTGGAAGATCATAACAGTTTGATGTTTAATAAAATCATCATTCTTTGCAACTTTCAGAGGAATTTGGGAACAGTCCTCGTCCAAGTGGAACCGCCTGGATTTCAGGTGAGTGGCTAGCTTGACACCTAGGGGTCGATTCCGATCTCGGTCGGTAGGGCTCCGAATCGGATTTGGCTTTACCGGATCCGAGTCGGAGGCCTTGTTTCCGACCGATTCGTACAGTCATCCGACCGAGCTAGTACGATGCGAATGTACGCGTGTGTTCCGACCGAACTGTTTCCGGATCCAAACCGCTCCGACCGACTCGTACGGAAACGAATCGCACCACACAATGGAGACGTTCTCCGACCGAGCGAGTACGATGGACGCGTCGGACAGCCGGATCGAGTCGGAGCGTCCGGATCGAAAAAGCTCCCGGAGCCGGACTTGGGGGGTCCGTGCCGGACCCCCCTGCACCCATAGCCGTACGAGTCGAACACAGGGGGGACCCAAGGGTCCCCCCTAAACATGCATGTACGGTGCGAGTTGCACCGATGCATACACGCTGTAGGGGGCGCACTTGTTCGCGACGTACACATTGAGTCAAAGGGAGCCCATGTACGCGTCGTACGACCGGCTCCCATTGACTTCAATGGGAGTCCGACCGAATCGAGTCTGGCAGCATGTGGCCGCATCGTACTCGCTCGGTCGGACTGCAGGAGTCCGGCTCGGTCGGAAATCTCTCCGGATCCGACTCAGACGGAGAGTTTTCTGACCCAGATCGGAATCGGCCCCCTAGTCTCACATGACTAGATGTCCCCGGTTGGCACTTTGATCTTTTTTAAGTGCTAGTTTTTCTAAAAATGTAAAAAAATTATAGCTTCAGTTCTACTGAATCGATTTTTTTTGTTTTGGTGTCAAATAATTTATCACAATTTACTCTATTTTTCTAAATTGGTGTGGGATTTTTCTTGTTTTGTGTTTTTACTTTATTACTGTCTACGTGCTGCATAAATACTTTACACATTGCCTCTAAGTTAAGCCTGACTGCTTTTTGCACCAAGCTAGGCATGGTTAAGCACAGGTTAATTTAGTGACCTTTTGTGGTTCACCTTGCCAGGATTTGTGGCTGTTGCTTGACCAGGGCAAACACCCCAGTCAACCAACAACCCAATTTCTTATACAAGGGCTTGTCTTTAGCATAGTTCTTGATAAATGTATTCTTCTTTTTTATTTCTACGAATTGAAATGGAAAATGGTGGCTCCTTCCAAGAATGAAATGGAAGGATATTATGCCATTCTTCCACTGTAGTAGTAAATGTTATTGTTTAGATTAATAAAAATCATGCACAATAAAAAGGTACAGAGTAAAAAAAAACTCTTCCACTGCATTACTAGATCACCCTATTGGGATTGTGTTCTGTTGTACATATTCTACCAGGATGTTTGGAACTTGGGTTGGCATCTATGCTCTGAATGGTGCATGTGTCTAGCCCAATCATCTTCAAAGCAGTCAAATACGGTAATGGCATTTATACAAATTCTTTACTTGCTACAATGGTGATTATAGCAGTAAATCATATTATGTTGCAATCTCACATAGTCCCAGATTGCTAAGCCTTTGAGTTGTCCTGGCATCAAGCAAGGTGACCCAAGGACAATGCAAAATCTTCAGTAAGATTTAGAAAGCCACACAATGGGCGATTTGCACCTCATTGTGTGGCTTTGTATATAAATGTAACGCAACTCACCGACTTGCGCTGCATTACATTACATTTTGAGCTCGTATGCATTCCATGGGTGCAGAAAGGGCATTTCCATGAATCCACCCATGAAACTGACTCAATTCAAAATTTATAAAGGTTTGGAAACCTGGGATTGCATCACATCGGTACACCTCCCAGAGGATGCTGCAACGAGGCACTAGGCAACACACAGTGAGCCAGCTCAAGGAGAGCAGAAATGCTCAAAATCTTTGGAAATAAGGGGCATTTCCGCTCTCTCCCTTTCACACACCACAGCACAGCAAGTTCTCGTGGTATGTAAAATTGAAAGAAATAGGGTACTACGTTAAAGGCTTCTGACTTTTTGAAAAATCTGCAACATATGACCTTTCCAGAGATCTTCTGAGTGCTTACCATTTCGTGTTTTGGCAATTTTAAAAGAAAAGGGATCCCTAGATGCTCTGAACAGTCTAAGGGGACTGGTGGGTCTCTGATACCATTTATAAAGGGGAGACCATGATGTCACCTAACTGGCGTCAAAATTTAAGAGTGGGCCTCATCTTTATTAATTTAAAGTTAACAACCTAAGGGTCTTTAAGGAAGATGGTGGCAGGACCTTTATGTTTATCCAATAATTAAAGTACTCAAGGACTAGAGTATTGGCATTGGTTAGAACAAAATTACAGATATCCTCAATTTGGGGTGTGGTATTATTACCTGTGAGGTAGGAGTCTGGTAGATAAACTGAGGTCTCATTTTGCCAAGTTTCGGTGACACAACAAAGATCTAACTCATATGTCTCACAGAGGTTGGCTATGTCAGGGAGATGCTTGATTACTGATTTAACATTGAAAAACATTTATTAGACCAGGCATTGAGGATTTGCATTGATCCTTTTGGGTAGCCCAATGAAAGTGAGTTTGGTAGAGGGGAATATTATGAAATAGATTGTATTTTTTGAGTGTTAATGTGTCATTTTCCCAAATGTGTAATGTAGACAAGAAATGTACTGTGATTATATTGGAAAGTTGTCTTTTTTGAAGCCTTAGTTGCAATCTGGATGGGTGGAGAAGAATGAAATTGAGCACCGGATATGGAACAATTGTGGTACTGGTTGCCAGGCTGAACATGGAAAGACAGCCCGGCTGGTGGATGGCGGTGTCGGATGCAGACTGATTTGTCTTTGGTGCACCTTTGGCACACCTTTGTTGGAGTACTCACATGGCAGGCCTGCATTGAAGTTTACACAATACTGATGGTCTTTAAATGTACTATGCTTCAATTGGAGACTTTGTTGATGATGGTAGTTTGAATTCATTGGCATTTATAGTTTGCTTCCTGAGGAATGTGCGCATATTGTTCAGAGATGTGCTGCCTTATTGCACCTGTGTTAGATTCTGTTTTGCCTCCTCCCTTCTGATGGATTTCTTGCTGTTCAGTATTCACATTGTATGAGTATATTGCAGCCCAGTGTTTGTAAGCAGCGGCATCCTAGTGAGTCTTATTAGTCTTGATGAAATTCCCAGATGTTTGACAGTATGGTGCTGAAACATGTCAACCCCACTTTGAAAAATGTGGATAACATTATGAGCATGCTTAGTAAATGTCATTTAACATAACATATCGGAAACGTTCTATGGAGGTGGTAGGTCTCAGGGTAGCAATAAAAGTTACTCTAAGAAACTGGGAATCCACACACAAACCGCTCCTAGAAGCATGGCTCTTAGACAGGACTTATTTACCATAACTGAAAAAGGTATCGTGCAATCTTAGAATTCATTTGAAACGGTAAATGCCTGAAACACAGATAAATGTTTCAATAAATAATCTGTGATTAATATTTCTTTAATTCAAAACATAGACTTCTGTAAACCTAGACCATTAACTGTCTTTAAGTGAGTGGCAGGTTGTGTGCCTTATGTATATATTAGTATTTAAGAATCTTTTAAATCCTAGAACCTTTGGACCAGATTTACAAAGAAGTGGTGCAACATAGCACAGTGCAACAAACAAGTTGCTGTGCTGTGTTCCATCACCTGGAGACAGCAGAACTGAACTATACCTTTAAAGAAATGGCACAGCTCTGTTCCTTCCATGCGCTGGTGCACTTTATGCACCAGCGGGGATCACTGTCTAGCTGTGTAGCGGGGATCACTGACTGAATATCGACGACAGGAATATCGACCTACACAAATATCGTGTTCAAAATATCGATGTCAAGAATATCGACATCCTATCTTTACAGTGGTAAGTACAAAAATATCGAAACAAAAATATTGTTGTTAAAAATATCGTTGTTCAAAATATCGTTTTTTAAAAATCTCTAATAAATAATTTTAAATAATACATATAATTAATAAAAACATAGGGCATCATTACAATGGCGGGCGGATAAAGTCTGCCCGCCACCGCAGCGGAATGCGGGACCGTCCGCAAGGGGTGCGGCGGTCCCGCACATGATATTATGATGCCACCGTGGCGGTGGCAAGCCCTATTCACAGCATTGTGGCGGGCGGTGCTCACCGCACCGCCTGCCACAATGCTGTGAATGCACGTCGTGCATTTGCATGCACAACGTGACAGGCACCGCGCGGTGCCTGCCAACTTGTTCATACAAATGCAGGGGGGTACCACAGGTACCCACCATGTGCACCCTCCACCCCCCCAACCTCCTGGGGGCCCGCTACGGGCCCCCAACAGCAAACACTGTATGCCTTTCCATGGCGGCAACGCCGCCATGGAAAGGCTGCTCTCCGCAATCATCTTAATATGGATGGCGGTGTCTTGCAGACACCGCCACCATATTAACCTTGCTTTCCGCTGGTCGACGAGTCGACCGGCGGAAAAGTGGCGGACGGGCTTTCCGTCTGCCGCGGACCCCCCAGCCATCATAATATGGCGGGGGGTCTTTGCTGTGTGGTTGGCGGGCGGATCGCCCCCGCCGGGCCGGTGGTGACTACCGCCGGCCCGGCGGGGGCGATCCGCCCGCCATCCTAATGGGCCCCATAGTTAGAATTAGTAAAAAATTTTAAAAATTATAAATAATAAATGTAATGTAAAAGTAAATTAAACAGACATATATAAAAATTATTATACATATTTACTTAATAATATTAATAAATAATTATTATAAAAATGTTAGAAACATAATACAAATTATAAATACATATATATATACATATACCTGTAACATAAACATAAAAATAAAATATATATATAATAAATTAAAACATTAAAATAATTTTTTAATTTTAAAACAACATTTTACAATACATTAACTGAAACAGTAGGGAAAATGTTGGATAGCGTAGGGGATAAAATTACTATTCCCACTCCAGCGAGTGCAACAGTAGGGAAAGTGTTGGATAGCGGAGGGGATAAAATTACTATTCCCACTCCAGCAAGTGCAACAGTAGGGAAAGTGTTGGATAGCGGAGGGGTAAAAATTACTATTCCCACTCCAGCAAGTGCAACAGTAGGGAAAGTGTTGGATAGCGTAGGGGAATAATTTACTATTCCCACTCCAGAGAGTGCAGCAGTAGAGAAAGTGTTGGATAGCGTAGGGGATAAAATTACTATTCCCACTCCAACAAGTGCAACAGTAGGGAAAGTGTTGGATAGAGGAGGTGATAAAATTACTATTCCCACTCCAGATAGTGCAACAGTAGGGAAAGTATTGGATAGCGGAGGGAATAAAATTACTATTCCCACTCCAGCGAGTGCAACAATAGAGAAAGTGTTGGATAGGGGAGAGGTTAAACTTTTCTATTCCCACTCCAGAGAGTACAACAGTAGGGATAGTGTTGGATAGCGGAGTGGATAAAATTACTATTTCCACTCCAGATAGTGCAACAGTAGGGAAATTGTTGGATAGCGGAGGAGATAAAATTACTATTCCCACTCCAGCGAGTGCAAAAGTAGGAAAAGTGTTGGACAGCGGAGGGGTAAAAATTATTATTCCCACTCCAGCAAGTGCAACAGTATGAAAGTGTTGGATAGCGGAGGGAAATAATTTACTATTCTCACTCCAGCAAGTGCAACAGTAGGGAAAGTGTTGGATAGCGGAGGGGAATAATTTACTATTCCCACTCCAGGGAGTACAACAGTAGGGAAAGTGTTGGATAGCGGAGGGAATAAAATTACTATTCCCACTCCAGCGAGTGCAACAGTTGGGAAAGTGTTGGATAACAGAGGGGATAATATTACTATTCCCACTCCAGATAGTGCAACAGTAGGGAAAGTGTTGGATAGCAGAGGGGATAAAATTACTATTTCCACTTCAGCGAGTGCAACAGTAGGGAAAGTGTTGGATAGCGGAGGGGTTAAAATTACTATTCCCGTTCCAGCAAGTGCGACAGTAGGAAAGTGTTGGATAGCGGAGGGGAATAATTCCCACTCCAGCAAGGGCAACAGTAGGTAAAGTGTTGGATAGCGGAGGGGAATAATTCACTATTCCCACTCCATGGAGTGCAACAGTAGGGAAAGTGTTTGATAGCGGAGGGGATAAAATTACTATTCCCACTCCAGCGCGTGCAACAGTAGGGAAAGTGTTGGATAGCGGAGGGGATAAAATTACTATTTCCACTCCAGCGAGTGCAACAGTAGGGAAAGTGTTGGATAGCGGAGGGGAATAATTCACTGTTCCCACTCCAGGGAGTGCAACAGTAGGGAAAGTGTTGGATAGCATAGGGGAATAATTCACTGTTCCCACTCCAGATAGTGCAACAGTAGAGAAAGTGTTGGATAGCGTAGGGGATAAAATTACTATTCCCATTCCAACAAGTGCAACAGTAGGGAAAGTGTTGGATAGCGGAGGTGATAAAATTACTATTCCCACTCCAGATAGTGCAACAGTAGGGAAAGTATTGGATAGCGGAGGGAATAAAATTACTATTCCCACTCCAGCGAGTGCAACAATAGAGAAAGTGTTGGATAGCGGAGAGGTTAAACTTTTCTATTCCCACTCCAGAGAGTGCAACAGTAGGGATAGTGTTGGATAGCGGAGTGGATAAAATTACTATTCCCACTCCAGATAGTGCAACAGTAGGGAAATTGTTGGATAGCGGAGGAGATAAAATTACTATTCCCACTCCAGCGAGTGCAACAGTAGGAAAAGTGTTGGATAGCGGAGGGGTAAAATTATTATTCCCACTCCAGCAAGTGCAACAGTATGAAAGTGTTGGATAGCGGAGGGGAATAATTTACTATTCCCACTCCAGCAAGTGCAACAGTAGGGAAAGTGTTGGATAGCGGAGCGGAATAATTTACTATTTCCACTCCAGGGAGTACAACAGTAGGGAAAGTGTTGGATAGCGGAGGGAATAAAATTACTATTCCCACTCCAGCGAGTGCAACAGTAGGGAAAGTGTTGGATAGTGGAGGGGTTAAAATTACTATTCCCGTTCCAGCAAGTGCAACAGTAGGAAAGTGTTGGATAGCGGAGGGGAATAATTTACTATTCCCACTCCAGCAAAATAATGAACTTTAATTAACAAATAATTAACTAATTAAAAATAATTTACCTCCCACCATATTCCCTATAAATAACCCCACCAATGTTGTAAAACATAACACAATTAACAAAATAAATTAACAATTAATTAATTAACTAATAACAATTAACAAACAAATTAAAAACAATCAGTAATAAATGAATCCACAGAATTAACACTATTAAATAAAATTAAAAAATAATATATACAAGATATAAAAAAATATTAAAATGTAATTACTTCCCACCCTACTCCCCTATCATCCCACAACATGCTCTTAAAAAAAGACACAATTAACATAATTAATAATTAATTATTAATTATTAATGACCAATTTATAACTAATTAATAACAAATTAATAACCACATTTAACAATATAAAATATTAAATTATTAATTAATTAATTATAATTGAATTACTTCCCACCCTACTCCCCTATAAACCCATAACCTGCTCCTAAACAAATAACACAATTAACATATTTACCAATTAATTATTCATAATTAATAACTAATGAATAACTAATTAATAACAAATTAATTACCACAATTAACAACATAAAATATTAAATACATAAATATTAATTAATTAAAAATATTAATTAATCAATTATAATTAATTTACTTCCCACCCAATTCCCTTATAAACCCACAACCCGCTCCTAAAAAAATGACACAATTAACATATTAACCAATTAATTATTTATAATTAATAACCAATTAATAACTAATCAATAACAATTTAATTATCACAATATAAAATATTAAATACGTAAATATTAATTAAAAATAAATATTAATTAATTAATTATAATTAAATTACTTCCCACCCTATTCCCCTATAAACCCACAACCCGCTACAGAACTAAAACGCAAAATGTAATTTAAAAAAATTAATAACTTCTAAAAATTATTAATAAATGTATTCTAATTAAATTACTTCCCACCCTATTCCCCTATAAACCCACAACCCGCTACGGAACTAAAATACACAAAAATGATTTATCATAAAATTAATTACTTCTAAAACATTCACACATACATTAAAAAAAATAAGCTATACTTATACAAAATAATTACATCACATTCTTTAAACACACATAGTAAAATACAAAACTCTAAAATAAATGTCGATATTATTAACAACGTAGGGGCATATTAGCAAGACCGGCGATAAAATTATCGCCGTTTTAGCGGCAGGAAACTGCCGCTAAAACGGCGATAATGGGCTTGCTAATATGCGTTATAGAATTCCAATAGAGCCCAGGTTAGATGTCCTGCACATCTAACCTGGGCTTCTATTGGAATTCCATAACGCATATTAGCAAGCCCATTATCGCCGCTTTAGCGGCAGTTTCCTGCCGCTAAAACGGCAATAATTTTATCGCCGGTCTTGCTAATATGCCCCAATATTTTTACTAACGATATTACTAACTTCGATTTAAAAAAAACGATATTTCTTACCTTCATGTCGATATTCTGGTCAACGATATACTTGCATGTCGATCTTGTGCCACCTCGATATTAAAAACTCGATATTTTGGCACACTGATATTCCAACATCGATATTCTGTCTGTGCACCGTCTAGCGTCACAACAGGTACCCTTATATCATAGTGAAAGGGTGTCTGCATTGTGGTCAGGATAGTTTTTGTCCCGGAAGGACGATCTGCCTGCAAAATAACTATAGTTTGAGACTATTTTCTCTTTGTATATGTGCTGCAGAATACAGCAGACATGCAAAGAGGAAGCAAAGAGGAGAAATGAATATATTTCTCATTATGCCAGCCTCAGGCAGGTGCACCATTTTGACATAAATCCTTATCTGCAAGTCTTTCTAAGTATGGGTTTGCATCAAAATCTATGGGTGGATGACAGAAACGGTCATGCACCACCCATGGAACTCAACTAGTCTTTTGCTTTGCTTTTTAAATGCCAAGAAGGATTTTGCGTTGGGTCAATGTTAAAAAATGTATGCAAACCAGACGCAAAATCTGCACCTATATTCTTAAGTGTATCATTTGATCTTTAGTGCATACTTTATTATTAGCGTGATTTCATACATTTTGAAATAAAAAATAAAAATGAAAAAAAGTTTGAACTTATAAACGTAATGGCTTTTTGTTATATCTAAGGTTTTATTCTATGCACCTTCCCTGTTTCTCTGCCTCTGCTGCTCAGCCAGTGTGAATGGTATGGGTAGAATGTTCGTGTGGATGGTGATGTCATTGGAATGTGTGGTTTGCTGTGAGGCAGAGTGTCGGTTGGATCCTGGGCTGAGCAGCAGAGAGGCTGCTCCTGGTGGGGCCTTATTACATCTTTACTGGAAAACTCATCTAACATCTAAGATCAATAAACTTATTCATCTGTAACCTAACCAAGTCTACTGGAACTCCTTCACTACGATACAACATAAATTGGCGACGAGTTGGATCAAAACCACGTGTGAGGATTTATTTCAAGCTTCATAAGGTACTTTTATATAAGATTTTACTTTAAAACGAACCTACCTAAAGATTTTACGCACCCCGCCCCACCAGTGTCCAGATTCACCGGACAGCCCATTGACAGGGCGTTTGTTTCCTGCTGCCTTTGCTATGGTGTATGGGTGGCCATGGTGGTGTATTTTGGGCAAAATATTGATTTCATCTCATCATTGTCATCTCACTCTGGCTACTAAAGTTCCTTAACAAGCCAAGGAAGTGTTTTCAAGGAACTGACAAGTTTACCTTTGATTGGTTTTGAAAGATGCAATTTGGTACTTTCTATGACTGCATCATTTTTTAGGGCTTGTACCGATAAAATAAACAAAGGTTTTAGTGCAACTGTCATGCAAAGTAAAATATTCCCATACAAAGCACTCAATGTATTAAAAATATTTAAAGGGAGCCATTTAATATTCCTGTTGTTAGTTTTCACCTCCAACAATCCACTCGTAATAGGACTAACTAATTAATATATTTGTGTCTATTTGTTTAAGGTATACAAGGACTGTGACCACCGTCAACTCAGGACGACTACTGACAAGGTTATTATCAATGAATTGGATGAAAATCTTTCATTTTACTCCTAAATAAATCTGATGGTTTACTCCTGCCACATTCAGCTATAGACTTTCCATCACATTCTGCCTCACCTTCCAAAAGGTCTTCATTCTCTGGTTACAAGTGTGCTGATACTTTCAACACTAGAATATTGCAATGGCATGGATCTTGGGCTTCTAAAGAGCCTGCAGAATACTGCAGATAAATTGGTCATCAGGAGCCATTGGCACAGTCACTTACCACCTCATCAGGAGCCAGTGGCACAGTCACTTACCACCTGGGCTAGCATGGCTCCTTTGGTTGCCTATTGAGTGACACACCTAATTCAAAGCCCTCCTTGTGTTATACAAGGCAGTCCAGCCGATATGGAAAGAGGGCCTCATTTATAAAAGCTGTCGCCCTCCTTGCGACATGATGGATGTGCAGTATTTAATGTACAGCGCTCCATGTCACAAGGAGTTACAGGAATGTCTGTATTTCTGATGTACCTGTAGGCGCAGTAATGACGCATTGCTGGAGTGTGTCGCAAAAGTGACGCGACTCCAGGATTGGGTCATTACACATGGGCAAGTCCCATGTTAAATGTGCCTGCGTCAGTCTTATGCCTGCTGTAATGTAGGCGTAAGATTTTGACGCAGTGGCGTCCTAGAAGTGGCGCAGTGAAATCTGATAGATTTCACTGCGCCACTTCTACTAGGCTTTTTGCGTGGGAACGCCCACTCTGCATACATTATACCTGATGCAGATATAATGTAGCACAGAGCTTGACAAAGTGACGCATCTGCTTAGATGCATCAGTTTGTAAATAGGGTGCAACATGGTGCATTTTTTACGCCGCTGGTGCGTCACAAAAAGTGAAGCAACAGCAGCTCAAAAGTGTCGCAAGGCCTCGTAAATAAGGGCCAGAGTTTCTCACCAAGCAAATCAATCTTCATCATGCCATGTAAATTTACACTCTGCAGGACGCGTCCTGCTATACGTTCATCCTTTTTGGAAAGCTCAAATTGGTGGAAGTGCCTTTCGGGATGCAGAGAGAGGAAATCTGGAACTCCCTGCCTTAGTTCTTCTGACCACACCCAACCACAGTAAGCAAACCTATTGTTTTGAAAAACTTTAAAGGCATTGTTTCTCACTACTTGTTCTTATCTCTTCTGGGCTGGACAGATTAATTGTTGGGTGTGGAGGTTTTGGGTTCTGTCTTTGAGCTCAATGAAGTCTTCGAGTATGGGAAAACACTACAAATAAAATAACCCAATGAACTGATGCCTCCTCAGAGGATTAAAGGCAGGTTTCACTAAAGCATTGGACCATCTGAAGTATTAGTGGTGCTTCAGTCATCAAAGTACTGAGACTTTTGTTTTAAACTACACTGGTAACAGGGCCACACCATTATGACATGAAACAGATTGACTTGTATGATGTCTGCAATCAGTCCCTAAACCGTGAACACGTCCCTGTAAGGATGGTGGCTAAGGAAGACATGAGTAAGCCCCATGACTCAAGGAGCAGACTCTCCTTACTATGGCTGTTTTGTGCAGGTGTGGGCTTCATGTGTTCTATATTGACCGGACAAAAAACAACAGCTAATACTGCAGTAGTAAATTTAAGTAATTTCTGTGTTTCTCACAGGTGGTGATTTAGCCTAGAAATTTACGTCTCAAGAATGCCAAGTGCACCAGCCACCATCACCATGTGGTTTGAGGGGACATTGCAGCAGCTGGAGATACCATGTTCCACTGTATGCCAGCAGCTGTGGTGGCCACTTCAGCAAGATCTGCTGCAGCAAAACACATCCTCTGATCAGACAGACAGCTGCCGGTTGGAGTAATGTTCCTAGATATGAACCATAGTAAATTTACCCTTGATAAAATAGAATAACAATATGATTAGGAGACAATATGAGTTAAATATTGCAAAATCTGGGGTTCAAGAAAGAATAAGTCAAAACTAACCCTGGGCGTAGTTCGCGATGCGTTTTTCTTCTTTGGGAACGCGTTGTGCGTGTTCGGGACGTTGTTGTGCGTGCTCGGGGGATAGTATCTCGCGAACTTGCCCATGCGGTCGCCTATGGGCGCGGCCATCTTGTTTTTCACTTGTCCCGCCCGTTCGCGATGCCTTATTTCCTGTTCCGGGTCGCGTATAGCGTGCTCGCGATGCGCATTTCATGTTCGGGAACGCGTCGTACGTGTTCACGGCGCTTTTTGCGTGCTCGGGGGGAAATATCACGCGAACTTACCCACGCGGTCGCGATGGGCGCAGCCATCTTGTTTTTCACTCTATGCTATGGTTCTGGGCCTGCTTTTCTATCCTCCCTCAATCTTTGCAATCCTTAGTTTTTTATACTGTTTTTCAATTTTTGTTTATTTATTATCTATCTCTCTCTGTCCCTAAGTCTATATTTTGCATTTATTTCTACTTTTACTGTGTTTTTTTACTTTTCTACTGTTTTATATTACTTCCTTCTTTAAGCTCCTACTTCTTCCCCTAACTTTATTTTTTCCTTCTAACTTTTCTTTTCCGCCTCCCACACACCCCAGAACCATGGCGAAGGGTAGCAGCACTACTGGCTCCAAGGGCAAGGCGCGTGCGCCCAAGAGCCGCCTGCCTTGCGGCAGACTGCGCCCTGCAGGGGTGCAAGCCCGGCAGCTTTTTTGCGAGGCGGAGGTGGCCGCCCTTGTTTTTTTTGTGCAGCGCCACCTCCCCTTGACCTTGGCAGCAGGCGGCAGGCCAGGCTCCGGGTACCCTACCCAGGAGCGTCACCGCCGGTGGGCGAAGGTGCGCCGGGCAGTTTTTCGCTGCTCAGGGGTCCGGCGCACCCATAACCAGCTGGCCCACCGGTGGTCAGACATCCTGGACCGGGAGCAGGACCTGTTGGACCTGCTAGGTGTCGAGGTCGTGGGGCTTGGTGAGTAGCTAATATATAGTAGTATAAGTATTGTGTATAATTTTTTTACGAATAACAAGAATACTTTTGCTTACATTGCAGGTAAATTACGTTTCAAAATCTTCTGTGATTGTAGGACACAGGTGCTCGGCGCTACTCTTACTTGTTTGTAACTTTGCGCTCGCTTGGGCTGATTATTATGTAAGAGTTTACTTTAGAGAACTTAAGTTAGGTAATGCTATTGCTAGAGAGACTCTAGTCCTTCCTTTGTCCTCCTGTCAAATAGTGGTGGATGGATTGATACTAGGTTTAGTTAGTATTAGTTGATAATTTTTTAGCGGTCTGCGTGACGCATCCTCTGTCACTGAGTGCTGCTTACCCCAGTCCTTAGTAGAACCTTTTGTAGTTTGTTTAGTGAGTGGTAGGCTTAGCAGTGTCAGTCAGTAGCAGAACATCAGACGCAACCAACCAACAATTTGGTGTATGCACAAATTTATGCATGTGTCCTCCATCTCATCTATGCATTTTTGAGGGCTAAAAAAATGGAAATGCAGACTTAGTGAACAATTGGCCCGTCTGGAATAGATGGGCTAGGTCAGGTGGTACTTAGGCTTAGTTAGTGTTCTGGATTTGAATCAATCAGAATGGAACACTGGATTAGTGTTCATAAATAAGTAGACGCTCCGTGAATCCCGCAAGCCAGTAGTCGATCTGATTAGATAGGTCAATTTTATTGCAATTATTGTTTCCTAAAATGTTTTTTGAGCGTTTTTAAAAATAATTTATTTGTTTCACAGCAATCATTAATGTTTGTCTCTTTCTTTATTATATCTTACATGACCACTTATCAGCAGCTCCCAGGGGCAAGAAGACGGGGTCCGAGTCGGCGGGACAACCAGAGGACCGCTCCTCTACCGAGGGCCCTGCTGCTGGCCCCAGTAAGTCCTCCAGTGCTTAATATTAACAATTATATTTCCCTAACTTTTACTGCACCTTATTTTTTCCGAACTATTAATTCTGGTTCCACTTCCGAATTCTATTTTTTACAAAAGATTCTTTGAACTTGACTATCTGTTTCTAAATTCTGGTTATCCCTGCCTCTAAGTTCTAACTGCCTCTGCTATGACTCTCTGTACTACTACTACTATTAGTCTGTCTGTAGCTAAGCTTGCCCAGTTTAGCACTCTTTATTTTACGGTTTTGAATAAAACTCAGATTGACCAATAGCTCTAGCCACTGAGTCCAGTCCTTTGGGTTGTCCTCTTCTAGTCTTCTTAATCTTGAGGCTTTGACAATTACCACCAACAAAATGCCCAACCAGATATTTGACTATTTTTGATAGGATATAGTACATACTACTACTGTTGTGGGGATTCTGCACAGCCACATACAGAACTATGCACAAGAAAATAGGATATTGGTGATGGGAGGTTGGACCTTCCTCACACCTCAGTCAGAAGTGAACCCACAATCCCCTGACTGACTAGCTATAGTGTCTCATTAGGTCCCCGAACCCCCACCCAAAGATACCCAATGATTACACAACGCAGAACATAACACCCTTTCGCTCACTCACTCGTGTAAGTCCACCACCACACCAAATACCACAGAGTCTATGTGTAAGTTCAAAAGGTTTATTTTCAACTAACAAGCTCTGTACGTTGTTCTATAAAATTCAGTGTACTACAGCCAGCTCCAACAGCAAAATGCATAAGATTAAAACAATAAACATTGTTACAAGTGCATGATAGAAGACAAAAGATCTGTGCGAATTCTGGGAGACCCCTCACCGTAGAAGGTAGAAGTACTGGTTACATGCATCATTCATAAGCTCTGCAAATCTCTGGTTCGTAGAAGGGAATCTTCTGCCTGTTATGAGAAAAATGGTGCGCGTTAGATAGTATAATGCACGCATTTCTCAGTCATGCCAAAAAGTGTAACATGTTACTTATGGCTAAGCAATACGGACTAACCGAACTCCATAACAAAGTGGCTTGTTTTTCGACCTCTTGTACGCAACGCTCAGACAGTAGCTGTATGAGCTCATGTGGGCTCAAAAGGCGTCTTACTGCACAACAAGCTGCGAGGTAACATGCGCAAAAGACATGAAGTGAAAATGGTTGCATGGCTCAGGCTAACTTTGCAAAGAGTAGAGTAGACTATAATAATGACCCTAGGGACCATAACACTACTAGTGTCTACTGACTCTACTCTAGTACCCGATTTGGACTAGTGATGTATGTTGTATATGTATGTATTAACTTTTTTTTCAATCTTGCTAGTGAAAACGAATAAATAGGGGGAGGTGTACAGGCATCTAAAAATGTGCAATGTTTTTTCTAGGCGTACTACCGACCACCAGTGCCGGCGGGGCCAGCGGCGATGGCGATGCGGCCATTCCAGAGGGGGCAGGAGATGCGGCACCTGCAGGAGATACAGGGGGTGAGCCACCAGCAGTGGCGGGCGGCGGTAAGTTATATTCATTACTTATTGACATTATACTAGCTGGAAGGGTGTTCACTTCACTCACTGTACTGTTGAGACTTATTAAGTATGAAGTTGTAGTGAACATTATAAAACGGTTGAAGAAGACACCCTTTACTTAGCATTAGCAATGCATTAGCAATAGCATTAGCAGCATGAGTTGAGTAACAAATGGCCTCTTCTATCTGACTCCAACTCAGCTGTGAAAGTTTTATGGAGAAGACTAAAAGTCAGATCAGACGACCTTGATGGATGTGATGAACAAAAAGGGAAAGAAGGGTGGAAGGAGGAAGGACGGGCGAGATGTAATATGACTGGCAGAGAAGGATACGTTGGAAGCATGCATAGGTGGCTGATAGGAATCAGATGCATGTGTTGTTGAAGGATGGGTGGAAGTTGAAAGAAGATGCCTGCCTGGGTGGGCGACACAGTATGGGTGGATACTGGGGATAGCAAGAATCATCAGCGGTGTTTGGGTGAAACTCAAAGCCAAGGCAAGCAAGGAAGGAGTGGACGCATGGGTGGTTGTTGGTGAAACAAACTAAGGTTTGTGGATAGATTAAGAAGAATGCTAGACATTTACTTAGAATGGATGGATGCCTATATGTATTCATCATAGACAGCATAGGTGGAGACTGTCACTGGATGCAGAGTCTTAGTTTGAAGAGAATGTAAAAAAAAACGCGCCAGAGTAGCAAAGCCGAGGGGAATACAAGTTGTATTTTCAGAATACAGTTGACTCACAGTAGTTTGCAAGCACATCATATATATATATTGTGTATAGTTAGTTATCAAGCGCCTTCCTCAGACTCCGAGGACCACTCCCTACCTATTTTAATTTATTTTCGAATGTGTCAGCCAGCCTGCAAAGGGTGGCCTATCTGTTGGTTACACAATCAATCAAAACAAAGTACCTTAAGCAGTAGCGGTCGGTGGTGGGAGTGCTGCCGGGCAGTGATGTGGGGAGGGGCAGTGTGGGGGGTAGTAAACTATGGATTACGGCCAAATACAGATAAGTAAACATAAAAATAAATAATGCGAATTTCATTGTGCGCACTGCACCGCCAAATGCGATGCAGTGCGCGCAACGAAATTAGTTTTATTTATTTATATGTTTACTTACCTGTAATTGGCCGTAATCCATAGTTTACTACCCCCACCCTGCCCCTCCCCTCCCCACGTCACCGCCCGGCAGCACTCCCACCACCGACCGCTACTGACCTTATGTCGTCGTCCCATATATAAGCAATGATCTTTGCATCAGATATATAATCTGCCTTCTTGTAGTAGCCAGGGCAGGGTGAAAGTGAAATTGAGCAATTGCCATTCATGTAACAGAGAGAGTATGGCCAGTGCCACCCGTAATAGAAAAATACGAGCTTCCCCACCTACAGACAGTAGTAAATAAAACTAGCGTGAGTCTGCATCATGACTCGTATGTTTGTCTTGGGTGCAAGCTTAGCTGACTGAGCTGGCATGCCGGCTACAACCAGGTTATGTAATTTCGCTAAACTAGAGATAAGAAGAAGACTGGTGTACTGTGTACTGGAGTCCATAGTGCTAGTATAATGCCTGAAACTCCCACAAATGTTAGAGGCCGAGGAAGTGGGAGGATAGATTATTACCACAAATGTTATGTACTGTGCTTGCTAGTGCTACTGTGCCACTATGTGTTGAATTAATTTTGTGTTACTGTTTTGCTAAGAGTATTGGTTACAAAAATATTCTTTTTCTTTCTTGATATACATCCTTCTTCCCAAGAAAAACCATCACGGAAGGAGTTGGCAGCCAGGGCCCGGAGCCGGAAACTGGAGGCCATCTGCCAAGAGTACCGGCGGCTGGTGGCTCAGGTGGAGGAGGAGGAGGAGGCGGTAGCAGCTGCAGCCTCCTCCAATGCCCCGGGCCCCATCCAGGCCCCACCTCCAGTGGTACGGCGCCGCGGTCAGGCAGCCGCCCGCCGCCGCAATTCCTTAACAGCCAGCACTGCTGCCCCCCACCCTGGATGCCACTGCAGGGCATTTCGCCGCCAGATGCTCCTCCGGATTTCACGCCTAGAGGAGCAACTAGAGGAGCGGGTCAAGATCCTCGTGGACAAACACCTGAAAGCCCGCCTGAATCTAAGAACTATGTAGGACCCCGTTGGATTGCCCCTTTCTTATTCCTTTTGTTGGTGGGTGGGAATTGGGCGTTGGGGTTTATGGACATTGTTTGGACTTTTTTGTTTTGGACATTGGTTGGGGTTAGGGAGAGGGTGGGTCAGGTGTGGGATAGTTTATTTTTGTTAGGGTAATAAATTATATTTATACTTAAACATACGATGTTAATGTTTTGTGGGGGGTTACTGTTTTACGAATTTATGTCACATGGTTTCCTTGCTGCTGCAGGGCCGCAGCCAGTGTTTGATTTAAATAATCTGCCGATTATGTAACACACAAACAGATAGATGCGGTACCCCTCACTGAGTTATTTGTCCTACTAGTACTGTCAGTCTCTCCTCCTAGTCCATTATACCTCCCACCAAACTTATCATACCTGTGATTGATGATGATTAAGTTCGGCACAGCGATGGCTGTATGGCTTCCCAAGAGAATGGAGAAGATGCCATGGTTCTGGTGGTAGTAGTAGACACTGGCAGTAGCATTTGCAAAAAAAATAAAAAAGAGACAGTAACTTGCCTGAGAGAGACTGTGGGAGGAGTAGTAGAACGAAGTAAAGTACAGTACAGAAGAAGACTGCCAAACAAACAATATTGCAACTGCTAAAGTAAAATAAAACATAATGGTGGCGGGGACAGCCTAGTACAAGAAGTTACAAACTGTAGTTGTGTCGAGTGAGTCACTTAACTTAACACAATCGTAATTCGTAACCTTTACTGCTGTGTGGTAGGATGTTGATGATGAATCCAATCAATGCCGGCAATTAATTATGATGTATTAGGTCCCTTTGGAAAAAAAATTGGCTTGCACATAGACTGAGCATGGGTGGGCAAGCAGAAGAAGATCCTCGCCCTGCCTTGAAATTGAATTAGTGTTGCTTTCACCACATCTGCCCCAGCAAGCGTGTGATCAATTGGTGTACATTTAATGTAGTCACATCACACCTCAATATAAATCACAGCCCGGGGAAAGAGGGTTAGGGTTCGATGAATGGATGGGAAGGGGGGTTTGGGGAAAGGTTTGACAAAGAAAAACAGTATGCATGGACACAACAAAAGCAAAGCACAATCTTGGCAGACGACCATGATCTTATCCAATAAATCTATAAAGGGAGAAAAGGGAAATGCATGCATGATGATGAAGATAACTTGATGGTTAATGAGTAGTACTTACTAACTACTACTAGACAATTAGACAGTACAGGGCAGCAGTATATTCTATGCAATTTGCCTTGCCTGTATGCCCTCAGAGAGACCCAAATTACATGTTGTACCGGGCTTACTTTTAAAGATAGCAAAGAAAATTAAAAAATAGTTGTAGGGATCAATTAGCAAACAAACAACAACACAACACACAGTCGTAATGATTGAAGAGAAAAAGGAATCAAATTAATTAAAAGACGAATGATGAATGATACTAAAGTTACTGTATTATCCTGGTCAAATTGTGGAGTTGAATCTCGTCATTCCTCTTGGTCCTATCTTCCATGGATGCTCCGCACATCAATCTTGGGTGCCACTGCCTGCCTGATGCGGATTGGTAAGGTAAGTGTGAGTTGTTTCTCCCAGTATAGCACAGGGTAAAGGCCGGCCTGTAAGTGTAGATGGAAAAACAAAAGGGGTATTGAAAAATCAATGAATAAAAAAAAAGCATCAATTACGGTGGAGTCCAAGAAGAGAAGAGAGAACACTTTCAGACTGAGGCGGCTTGGATACATTGTGTCTATTCTGTTTACAGCATTAAGCTACAACAACAACAGGACAGAACAGGCCCATGGCACCAGGCCGTGACCCAACCTCCATTTACCTAAAATTTTGACAGAGCCAGACAAAACTCAAAAGTCATATACAGCAACTTAGCATTTTCAAAATTAAGTGACTAAATCAATGCGCCGCTGTCAGTCATATGACTACACTCGACTCCACCACTACATGGACATGTAGGTCTGCTGTGTTTACTTTCTTGTTGAATTGTTGTGTTTACCTTTTATGCCACTTCATGAAACGCAGTTATTCCATCAATCATCTCCGATCCAACTGACTGACTGCGTGCAAAGGTAGTATGGTCATCATCATGGTGTCGTACGTGTTGTCCAACTATAACTCAGTCTGTAGTGACTAGTCTCCGATTAAGTCCATATTCCATATTAAAAAATTGCAACGGATATTGGCCTGCACCTGCAGTAGTAGGAGTACAATTTGGTTATTAAACAACAAGAAGGGAAACATTGACTGTCACTTGAGTCACTTTCACTTTGTAGATTAACTAGTAGAGTTCGACTTCATGCACAACATCAACACAACAAACAACAGCAATCGCTCAGAGTCAGCAAGCATCCAATGCATGCCATCATTATTACCTGTCTTGCTCTTCTCTTTGGCTGTCAGATCTGACATGTGTGTGTTTTCTTTTAACGAGGCAGTGGCCTCATTATTACTCCACATTCATTTTGAGTGTTGGTAGTCGCTGTTTCGGTTTTCGTCTTATTCATCTGTGGCACTTTGTCGCAGTTTAAGTTGGTTCACATGGTCAGCGCTGTGATGGGCCGCGGCCTGGGTAGCGGTCATTGCTGATCAATTGAGTTTGCAGAAATGTTAGCAAGTTTCTTCGAAGAGTCTTGTCTTTCTCTGCCAAGTATCTTCTGTCCTGACAGTGATGAGCTTTGGATGCCTGCCGAGGCTTTAGCCTTCTGACAGTTTACTTTTGGATGCCTGCCCAAGTTCTGACAGTGAAGAGTTGTGGATGCCTGCAGAGGCAATAGCCTTCGGACAGTGATGAGTTTCGGCTCGGAAACAAAACGGATGATAGCTATAGTCACGTTTCACTTCTTATGGAGGGACTGTTAGAGGCAACATTTCTTGTACTCCAATGTCTGGCTTGATGGAAATGTAATTAGGGCGAGTCAGGAAGATGGAGCAGGACTCCGAGAGTGGACAGTTAAATGCACAGACGTGCAACTCCAATAGGGAAATAAAAAGAGAAGACGGTGGTGATGGATTTGTTGTGATTTGATTTGAACCAGAAAGACAGATACACAGACAAATAAAGGAAGGAAGAAAGTAACAATTTGAAAGCCTAGTTGTCAGGGAAGAGGAGCTTGTCCTCAAACTCTGGTGGTTCGGACAGAAGTAGGTCCTGTAACCCACTACTTACGTCATCGAAGTCGCTCTCCTCTTCCTGCTGTGATTCACGTATTTTGTAATCCGGTGGTATAAAGTGTGATTCATTTTGATCATGGTTAACCTCTCCACGCTTTTGGGCGAGAGACTGGTCCTTTTCAAAGTTACAATGGCACCAGCAGCACTGAAGACACGGTCAGAAGAGACACTTGCGACAGGGGAAGCCAGATACTTTATCGCCAGCCTGCTGAGCACTGTCCATTGGCTTCTTTTCCCATACCAATGCACCAATGGGTTTCGATCCATGAAGACCTCTGTTGGGTCATCCAGATAGGCCTGGACCGTCCGCTCAATGCTCAGGGGTGCTCCGATGTGCTCGGCCTGTTTTGCCTTTGCATCAGCACTGGACTTACCATACGCCTGCCGTAGAAACCAATCAGTTGCCGATTGTACTGTGGATGATCCTGTTCTTGCTGTTGTTGATGTTATTGGTAGTGTTGGTGTCGGTGACTGCTGGGAGGCAAACGCACTGCCCTCAGGCTCCAAAGTAGAGCTTGACTCTGGATGCCCTGTAGAACTTGTTATGGCCTGGGGAGGGGGGCCTGTAATTACCAGACGTTAGTTTTCAAAGTCAATGGCTAGCTGAGCTATCGAAGTTTTGTACTTGGCAACATCCACTTCTGAAAAAGGAATTACTGCCTTACTGTTCAGAAACACTTTGTACCGTGGATCCAAAATTGTGGCAGTAATGTAATGTGGATCTGACACAATTTTATTTTGAATCCTTGTATTTTCAGATAAGCGAACGGCTAAGGACTCCGCCAAATGATATGCGTCTTGTTTGTCATCCACACCTGCGTACGTTTCAGACACCTCCTTCAGCTGTTGCTCTAGCATGTGCAACAATGGGATAGCTTGGCCCATAGTACAGTCCTCCCTGCTGACTTCACGTGTGAAGATCTCAAAAGGAAATAGCATCTCTGTCAGGAATTTAACGAGGTCCCATTGACCCATCTCAACGGTAATGCCTCTCACAGTAGGATCCCATAATCTTTGCATGACATAAGCATTGAGTGGTATGTACTGCTCAAACAGACGATCAAGCGTGTAATAAGTTGAGTTCCAACGTGTTGGCACCTCCTGGATGAGTGCTTTGACTGGCATTTTATGCTCACGTTGAATGACCCTCAGCTGCTTCCAGGCTTTAAAAGAATGGCTGAAATGTGTGCATATTCTTCTGCAGGTGGCCAGTAAGTTGCTGACTTTGTATTCATTTTTCAGAAAGTCTTGAACAACAATGTTAATGCAGTGTGCCAAACACGGGACCCTGAAATAGCGACCATTTTGTTGTCCATGGCAACAAAACCAATGTTAAACCCTCTTGGGCGCAGCCACTCAAAGACCTTGCTGTTAAACTCTTCCAAAATGTTTGCAGCAGTATGAGATTTCTCCATGGCAAACATGGCTACAGTTGCATGTTTGCGAGTGGCATGAAAAATCTCAGCAGCGTCAACACCAGCAGATATCTGTTCTCTAACCCCGCAAAAGAGATCCAGTGTGCAGTGATGCACATGTAATCAGTGGCTTGGCAACTGGTCCACATGTCTGTTGTCAGGTGCATACTATGAACAGCACTCTGCTTCAAGGCTTTTCCAAAGCAATTCCAGCACGTCGTGATGTCGTGCTGGAACAGCAACTCTGGCAAAATAGTAGTGGCTGGGAACATGCCATTTTGGGCAGATGGCTGTCACAAATTCCAGAAAACCCACCCCTTCAACAGAAGAAAAAGGGAGAAGGTCCAGTGCTAACATTTTAGCCAGCTTCGCATTGTACAAACGTGCTATTGGGTGGTTGTGTTCGTACTGCCCCTCCCCCCCAAACATGCTGATAATGGTAGGCTGCATGGTTTTCCTTTCTCTTAGGCTCAACAACGCACTTTTTTTCATTGCGGTACTCCTTGCTGTCTCAGGCTGACTCTTACTCTTGTGCCACTGAGATGTTGCTGAAGATGTGGGCGACGATAACACTGCACTGCTGGGGACAGGGTTACTTTGTGTAGCACTACCAGAGAGAATGTCTCCCTGTCCTTCCTCTTCCACCGTGATCGGATCTTCTACTCGTTTATCCCCACCAACACCAATGGTTGCAGTTTTTATGCCGCGAAGGTGGTCCTCCCAGCTGATCAAGTGGTGTTTTTTCAGATGGGTTATTTGGCCTCCGGTACCATAGTTTGTACCAAGCTTACCCCGACTAACAGAGGTATTACAAATGGAGCATATAGCAATGTTTTCCTCCTTTTCGCTAACCGTAAAGAAGTCCCAAACTGGGGAGCTTAACTTTTGCCTCCTGCTGGAGGTGCCACTTCCAATGCCGGATGAACTGGAGGGTGTGGGTTGAATTTGACTCTGTGCTGTACCACTACCTACTTCTACTGAGGTGGTGGTTCTGCTGGATGTAGGTCGCTGCCGGGCCTTTGCTAATGCAAATATGGAAGCTGTAGGTCGTGTTGGTGTTACCTGTGGAGGTATGCGTGCTACATCCCGCGCAGCGATTTTGGATAGGGTAATAATGTTGGTCTCATCTCCTCGGCGCCGGGAGTGATGTTCGTGATGACTGGCTCATCATCCTGCTGTTCTACATCGACCTCCATAAGTGTAAGGCTTTCTGGAACCTTCCTTTTCCCTTGCCTGGTCTTGGGACTTGTCTCCCTCTCAGACTCAGTTTGTGGCTTCCAAGTGGCATCTAGATCATCAGAAGGGGGGCTTGGCGAAGAACTTGATGGACTAACCCTCCTTTTCCTTGCTGGGGATTTGGAAGACAATGGATCTTCTGAATGAGTGGCTTCCTCTTCTTCTACCTCTGCATGAGGCTCAATTTCCTGAACTGCCCCTACTTCGGGAGGAACAACAACTACTATTGCGGGCGGTGGTTGCGGCTGTTGTTGTTGACCACTTATCTGCTGTGTTTCCTCCTGCGTTGATTGGGTACTACTTTGAGATAGCGATAAGTTTATCTCAGGCTCAGCATCACTGCTTTCCACCATTAGGCTGGCTACCTCTTCCACACTCATGTGCTTGGGCCTGGGTTGGTGGGTTGGGCCCACTGATGCGGAGGTGCTGCCCCCAGCTTGCCTCTCGGACACCGCTGCTGCAGGCGTAATATTTTTTTTCCCACCAGACTTAAGTGTCACTTCCTTCTTCTGTTCCTTCTTCTCAATAGCAACTTTCTTGGTACTGGAGGACCTGGTACCTGCTTTCTTTGGGCCCATCTTCTTCAGATGTCAGCAGCACTCAGTTGCACAAGTTGCAGAGATGTCTGACCAGGTCACACATCACGTCGCGTACAGCAGCAGGACGTCTGTCTGGCAGTACAACAGGCAATGATGACACACCTCCTCCTCAGTCTTTTGTGCACCTAAAAGCAAAAAAGCCAGAAGAACATCAGTCAAACCATAGCACAAATCAAACTAATATAATATATAACTTAGTGTGTGGTTGTCTCAATGATTACATTTTAGAAACTCAGTGAACAACAACAGTATAGCCATTTATGAGACTTTGACAACAAGGCCAGGGCTTTCCTGGTGTACTGTGTACACTCAGGAAGAATAAGAATAGCAAAGAACAAAAACAAAAATGTAGTGGAGCCTGTTTGGCCTAAATTTGTGCATCACGTGGGATGGATGCAGCATCAGGGAGCTGCAGCTGGCAATGGGGATGGATTTGGAAGCAGTAAGACAAGAGGAACAATGGAAAGACACGCAGGCCTATGTGGCAAAAACAGCACACTACTAACTACCACCACAAAATGTCCCCCAGCCACATGGTCACTCACAGGCACAAGGCACGGCAAACAATGATCTCAAGTAGGCCTATATGGCCAGACAAAGGATGCCTGATAAATAACACACACAGCTTTAATGCAAAAACTAAAATCCACATGGCTAAAAACAGGTTGGAAAGTTACACAACCACAACAACAACACATACACACGCAAAAAAGGCATTCATTTAACACACCCAAAAAGTGAAATAGACCCCCCAAAAAAAAACACATTTTGCAATTCAATCCAATGCCATCCATGCCCTAAATGATGTTTAAATTCAACAGACAACACAAACAGTTTTTATGCAGCCATGATGATGACTACCTCTGGGCCTACTGGCAGACTAGGCCGCAAGCTTGGAGGCCTATGGCAAAAGCACAGTGGCTGGTCCCACAACAACAAGAAAAGGAAGACAAGACAGACAATGCAGGCCTATGGCAAAAGCACAATGCCTGGCTTCACAAAATGGCCGCCACCCACATGGCCAGGCCACCCACAATAACAAGAAAGTGAAGACAAAGGACAGGACCAGGAAGTTGGAGACTCTGGGGAACTTCCTTCCTCTTTAACAAAATTGTAAAAAAAAGAAAAATGACTCCTTGCTCACAAAACTACATCTAAATGACAACCTGAGGAGTTTTTTGAGCAAAATGAACAAAATCATCATTTTCGAGAAGGTTTTATGCTGCTCAAGAGATATTCTTCACCAGATTGTAAATTCTGCGTGTTCGGCATCGCGATCGTCACAAAAAGTCGTTATCGCATGCGCGAAAACGCATATTGAGCACGCGAAGAAGAAAAAAAGTGTAAGTCTGCGTTGTCGCGCAGTGCGGAGTGGCCAACAGTCCGCGAGCTAAACGCCCAGGGTTACCTACTGGCTGAAAAGGCCTATTTATTTAACACACACCAAAAAACTGAAATACCACCCCAAAAACCACATTTTGCAATTCAATCCAATGCCATTCATGCCCTAAATGATGTAAAATTCAACAGACAACACAGAAACAGTTTTTATGTACCCATGATGACTACCTCTGGGCCTCCTGGCAGACTAGACCACAAGCTTAAGCCTATGGCAAAAGCAAGCACACTGCCTTGCTCCACAAAATGGCCGCCACCCACATGGCCAGGCCACCCACAATAACAAGAAAGTGAAGACAGACAATCAATGCAGGCCTATGGCAAAAGCACACTGCCTGGATGGCTCCACAAAATGGCCTCTAGCCACCCACAACAAAAAGAAATGGAAGACAGACAATGCAAGCCTATGGCAAAAGCACACTGCCTGCCTTCACAAAATGGCCGCCACCCACATGGCCAGGCCACAACAACAACAAGCATAAGCCAAGGGGAACAAAGAAAAGACATGCAGGCCTATATGGAAAAAGCAGCACACTACTAAGCCACCACCACAAAATGGCCCCAAGCCACATGGTCACTCACAGTCACAACAGGCCATGGAAAACAATGAACTCAAGCAGGCCTATAATATGACCAGACAAAGGAGGCATGCTAAACAACACAGCTTTAATACAAAAATGCAAAAAGGAAAATCCACAGGGCTACAAAAGGTTGGAAAGTTACACAACAAGCACACACACACATCCAACAAAGGTATTTATTTATTAACACACACCCAAAAAGTGAAATACGCCCCAAAAACCACATTTAGCAATTCAATCAATGCCATCCATGCCCTACATGATGTTTAAATTCAACAGACACCACACAAACATGCACCCATGGGTACCTCTGGGCCTACAGGCTGAAATTTCAATAAAAGAAAAACAACTAGGCCCCTACTGAAACTACAGGCCACCCAGGCCACAACAATATATTTTAAAAACGATGAAAATCCCAAAAAAATGTAGGTACAAACAAGCCCCAATCAAACAAACAAGTACACCAATTCTCCAACTTACTTGTAAAATCTCAAATCCAAAAGTCCTCAAATCCAATCCAATGATATGATGCAGCAGACAGACACAAAAAGTGATCCTTCCAGCTCCAAATCTAAATGAAAGTGAACAGCACATGGACAAAGCACTGGGAGGAGCCTGCTGGACAGGAACAGGAAGTTGGAGACTCAGGGGCACTTCCTTCCTCTTGAAAAAAAAAGTAAAAAAAGAAAAAGGACTCCTTGCACAAAAAACTACAGCCAAATCACAATCTGAGGAGTTTTTTGGAGCAAAATAATCATTTTCGAGAAGGTTTTATGATGCTCGAGAGATATTCTTCGCCAGATTGTAGTTTCTTCGTGTTCGGGATCGCGATCTTACCAACACTGCCGCCGGAAGTCAGATCGCGCGTCCGAATGACGTGTTCGCACAATCTCGCGGGATCGTGCGGCCGGATTCCAAATCTCGTGGCGCCCGCGAACGGATAGGAAATCGCGCCGGCGAACGCAGAATCACGGTAGGTCGTTACCGCGCGCGCGAGAACGCATATTGAGCGCGTGAAGAAGAAAAACAGATACGCTACGCTGCATATTGCGTAGTGCTCGGTAACTTCGCGTTCTACGCGAATCGCGAAGTTACCGAAACTCCGCAAACTCCGCGAGCGTAGCGTAGTTCACCCCCCAGGGTTAGTCAAAACAACCTGAAAGCTAGAATAGTGCAGCACATGAACACCAATTAACCAAAAGGCCAGGGTAGCAAAAGTGACATCACACACCATTTGACCTTTATGTTCAATCACACACATGCTTATATATACACACACAATCACACATACACACACACACTCTCACATAAACACACTCTCACCTGCACGCATGCACACAACATATATTTTAAAGCATTTTCTACTTACCTCAGCTGTCAGGGAGGATCATATTCAAGCTAATTGTACTCTTTTTATTATACTAACAGTGAATAATATAATATTATTCGTTATTGGTTTAATACAAAAATGACAAAAAACAATGAGATTGGAGCCCTAACCGATGCCCTTAAGAGGGCGAGCTGTCCCTTTGTTCCTGGCACTGATTTTGCCACCTCTGATTCCAGGGGTGGCAAATGCAGTGCCAGGGGTGGCAAGGGACAATACAGGGGTCATACCTGTAACCCCTGTTGACCACTAAACGATGTCCATGGTGCAAAAAACAAGAGTAGAGGAGCACAGTTTTTGTAAGAGTATATGGTTCCGTAGAACACTAGTGTCTCATATCTCCCAAAACACACTTTGTAGAAGAACAATCAAACACTTCTTGAGTTGAAAAGAAACAACATGGAAATGTCCATGGTGCAGCTGGAGCTCAACATCTAAGATGACCCCCTCGAGGGAGAACCCCTCTTGTCTCAGCCTTTTTCTAATTTTTTTGCACTGCCAAATGACTGCTTGCCACGAGCCAGGGCCTTGCAAACCAGTGCAATGAATAAATAACAAGTGCTGGGACCACATAACAACCAACATCTATGTAACACTTCTTTGCAAAAGTGCTACTGTTAAAGTTACTGGGCTTGTTACATTCGTGAGCAACTATCAGTCTTTAAATTGTAATGCAAATACTTTTTACCAGGGTCGGATTCGCCTACAGGGCAAACAGGAAGTGCCTAGATGGACTGCTCTGACAGAACAGTGCGTGAGCCGTTTTTTGGTTGTTTGTGGGCCTGTTTTATGGACTGCTGGGCCGGTTTACTGTTGATTTCCCTGCTATTAATACAAACAATCCCTGCAGCAAGCTCAAATCCATGCAGTCTCCCATTCCATACACAGCGTGTCCTTATAAGGTCAAAACTGCTCCAAATTGTAAACATGGGGCGCCTTTTTAGCTTTGTAATTCACTAATGGAGGCCACTTTTATTTTCCTGCCCGGGCCTATTGTCTGCCTAAGTCCAACATTGTTTCTTTATTTGCTTCTTCCTGCTCAAGCCATTGTAGCAGCACGACATTAGCTCATTCGATTACAAAAACAATCATTACAAATACATTTTAACATGTCATTCAAATATATTACTTAGATTTAATGCGTGAAATCTGTAGACATGTTGAATGTTCATTTGAGACACAACCCAACAAGCTGCAAACAGCCATTCCTAACCTGTCTATAAGCGTTCACTTGGTTCTTGGAAGGGAAATGTAAAAATGCTATTGCTCCGTGGCGCATTTCTTTTCTTTCCTGTCAGAGTTGAATTAGAGTGAAATTATAGGAATTCATAAATTATATTGTCTTTCAAATTTTTACTGTAAAGGGCATCTTTGCAAAGTACAATGGATATGGATGGTAATTTGCAATTATCATATATAGTTTCTGAAAGTTGTTAAGAGCAGGCTGTAAAATTCACTTTCACACAAAGTGGTCATTTCGCTAATATTAAGCACCCTGTACGTTTTGGGCCATTTTAAAAGTGAAATTTCATTTGGCATATTACAAACTGTACTTATTATACGGCATTGTTCTTGGTGACAAGATAACCGTCTATAACAGTAAATGGCTTTCTTGTTCCCAGGACCAAATCATGGTGAAACACTGTACTTGAGAACGAGTGTTTTAAATAAAGCTTCACATTCCTGACAAAGTAACGACAGGTCGTGGTTCATATCGAACTAATTGTAATTGTAGTGTCAAAGTACGGGTCAGGACTGCACAGCGTGGGCAGGTAGCCCATGACAAATGATACAAAAGAGTGTTCTGTTCATCCACTACTTGAGGGATATCAGTATTTCCCCAAGGCGGTTTTACTGTTCAATGTTGCCACCTTGCTCGTAATGAGGTCACTATCAGATGCTATAAAGCAGGTAAAACCACCATTAAATGATATAGAGAAGGTTATCTATGTGCAAGTTGATGCAGTGTATTGTGTTGAGATTAATTGATGTAGAGTTAGGGTCATATGTACTAATATATGGTTGCAAAATAGTGGCCGCAAATGATAATATGCTAAGCAAATGTAATCACCAGGGGATGCATTATTCAATGCAACCTGGGGCACAATGGGCATGTATGCCTGCTTTTTTGGGCCACTGGTGCACTTTGTTATGCAGATGGGGGGTAGCATGACAGAACCCCGCAGGCATTTACCCTGCACACCTTTACCATGCAGTCAGTACCCAGTGTGCGACATTACAATGCGCTACTTTAGCACACAAGTCGTTACAATGACTTGCTTTAAGGGGCGCTTGACTTTGGAATAGTATAAATTACTAGTCCAACTCCAGTTTATGCAACAGTAGGGACGGTGTTGCACTTACAAATCCAACAAGAGTCCAACAACGCCCCCCCTACTGCAAGCCCTTGTAATGACCTGCGTGCTAAAGTAACATGTAGTAATGTCACATGTGGGGTACTGACATCGTTGTAAAGGCTGGTCATGGTAAAGACTGCGGGGTAAATGATGTTTCCCAAATGGGGCCATAGGCGCTTACAAATCAAGACAGGGCACAATAGGACTGGAGCAAACTCAAAGGGGCGTTCCAACCAAATGAGGAAACATTTTGCCTTTGTGCAGTACAGACATGGGCACAAAGCAAAGGGGCTGTGCGCACAGTCTGTGTGCCCCTCCCAAGTGTGCTCCTTAGAAGAGGGAAAAGAGGACCATTTGAACCCTGAGACATCCCCTTGCAGGCAGGCGAAGAACTCACTGCACCAGCCTGTAGAGGAATCTTTGCCCAACTTTTCCTAGGAAGGCCACATCACGTCCAGCACATTGAAAGGTTTTTCAGTGGCTTTAAACAGCCGATCTGCCTGTCACTAATGCGCTTCCCTCAGGCTAGGTATGAGTTGGTAGCTGGGCTGAGGGCAGTGTATTTGTGGTAGTGCATACTGAGTCACTTTGCGCCCGAATCACCTAGTTAAATGTGCACAATGGCAAATACGCGGGCAGTGTAACTATCTAGAATATGGGCCAAGAAGTCTGCTACATGTGAACAACACGTTAATATTGACACATATATCCTCAAAAAAATTGTGCTGGTAAGAATGTTGTGGTACAGAATATTGCAAGTGTGATTGTAAGTGCTTAATGTTTTTTTTTTTTTTTTAATATCATATTTATTATCAATTTTTTATTATTTTGTAGTGTTTGAGTTTGTGTGTTTTAAGTTATTTATATGTTAATTGTAGTTGTTTGTGGGGTTTGTAAAAGTCAATTTATAGTTTTAGTAATATTTTCAAAATGTTGTTTCTCAAGTTTATTTCTTTTTAATCATTTGTACATTGTTGGCTTTGTGCGGGAGTAGGGAGAGAAGATATTTTAATATATATTTTCACTTTTGTATACATTTTTCTACACTGTTTTACATTTGATTGGTTAAATAGATCCTTAATTAAGTCAATTATTGTATTGTTATATTTATTAATTATTATTGAAAACTGTATTCATGTTTTTTCAATGGGTTAAATATATTATTAATCATGTAAACCTTTTAATTTATAAATGATTTAACATTTTTTAAAGTGTGTTATTTTTTATTTCAATTGGATATTATTTTTTATAATTAGACACATAATTTAATTGAATAGATTAATTTATTTTCTTTATTTTAATATGTCATGTTCTTGATTTTAAAACATTTACTATTGCTTTGAAAAAAAATGTATGTGATTTTTTTTTAGTATCTTTTCAAGCTTTTTTGTGGGTTTTTATTGTAGTGGGATATATTTACCTACATTTTTAGTTTTTTAATTGGTAAATAATGTTTAAATTGGTAGTTCTTTTTTACATTATATTTGTTTAAGAATATTTATAGTTTTTTGCTTATTTAAAGAAATAGTTTAAAAAAAACCTTTTTATTTATATATTCTATTTGAACTGCTTCTAGTATGTTTTAAAAAAAATATTATGTGCTACTGGAGTGAGAACAGTAAAACTGACCCCACCGAAGTCCAGCAGTTTCCTTACTGTCACTTAGTTGGAGTTGGAAATGTAAATATGAGCCTCTAAAATCTAATACTTTCACTAATGTTGCTCAGATTGGAGTGGCAATAGTAAATCTAACCTTTACAAAGTACAGCCCTTTCCCTGCTGTTGCTTAGCTTGAAGTGGAAATAGTTAATCTCACCCCTTCAAAGTCTAATACTTTCATCAAAGTTGTTTAGGCTGCAGTGGGTATAGTAAATCCAACGCCTAACCCTTTTAGTGCAGCCATCGACCAATTGACGAAGAGAATATTACCTCCCCAGTGTGTCCATCAGCCATTGGCTGACACTGGGGAGGCATTAAAAGGGACCTTGCACTGGAAGATTCTTTTTTTTATAATGGTGGGGGCGGAGCAAAATCGCTTCCACTTCAGCCCCCTGCTCCCCCTTCCGCCCATCTGTGACATCAGCATGCCACGAGGCGCACTGACATCACGGATTCCCCACCTGATGCAGAGGAGCCAAGAGATGAGTGCTCTCTCCCTCTCCAGTGGGTTTTTTCTTCCCCCGATGCCTCCATGAAACACTTTCCAGCTTGTGGATCATGGTTGCCCCGCGATCCACATGCAGGAAAGCCACTAGCCTACCAGGGACTTCTGTGTTTGGGGGTCAGCCCTTGTGGTGTATCAGCCGACCCCCCTGGGGGGCAAAACATGTATTTTAAAAGTGTTTTTTCACCTGGGGAGCAGGATTGTACCACCAGGGGGAATTAAAAAAATAATAAAAAGTATTTAAAAAAATAAAGAAATTGTCAGGGGGGGTCGGCTTCTCTGCCATACTGGCTGATCTTATTTTGCCCCCATGTTTTTTTGTTGGTATGTGTGTTTTTTCTGGAGGGCCAATCACTTGCCCCAGGGGAAAACAAGCATTAAAAAAAAAACAAGAAATGCAGTTAGAGGGATGGCCCTCCTAGCATACATGATGACCCCCTTTAGGGCCATGTACATTTTTTGGGTAACTGTGGTTTCCCATGGGGCGCTGATTGTCCCCCCCTCCCCCAGGGAAAATCACAAATTAAAAATAATATTACTAGGGGATTTGTACAAAGTCCTCTTCATCTATTGGTCTGTTGTGTCATTCACATTATTCTTCCAACCAGTGCAGCATGGGGCAATGACTCTGCTAATTCTGCCACTCGCTAACTTATTTGTGGGTGATAGCACTGTGAATTTTCACAAGGAGCACCCCTGCACACAAAGTTGCAGGGTATACTTTGTGAATTTGTGTTTCTTTTGGTCGAAGGTAGATTTTTGCCTTCAGGAAATGACTTTTATACAGGCCATGCCCCAGCAGCTCCCCCAGCAATAAAGTTTTCCATAAGCCATTATAAAACAAGCATTGACAAATAGGCGTGTCAATCACTGCCAGCTTTTTGGCTTTGCAAATGGTTGTTTAGCTCTCACATTTGCTAATGGAGGGAACTTATTGTAGTGACCGAGCATAGTTTTTGGCCCTGCCTGACTCAGATATGTTTTTTTAGTTGTTTCCCACCTAAAATTGTTTCTGATGTATACCAGTGCCATAATAAATGAACAGTGACTGGAGTGGGCTGACCCTTAGTACTTTGAAGAATGCTGTGGTTTTGGGTATGTGGCAAGATTAGGTAATACATTGTTTTCCTGTCTTTTTTTAGTGTCTTTGGAGAATATGCATCAATAGCATAGGTGCTGTTTGCTCTTTTATTGCTGCACGCATCAGACAGACGCATTGATAAGTGCTGTTACCCTTTATCACATACAGCTCATGGTTGCACACAACCACTGACTGATTTAGAACCATACTTCTGCCTTCTACGTATGACATTGTTTTAGAAGGAAGGCTTAAGACAGTCAGCAGAAGGCCCTAACTCGAGTAATGGAGAACAGCCCTGAGGCAGGATCAGATGCTGTAGGGGAAGAAAATGGGGCAGGATCAAGAAGCGATTTTTTAGTCAGCGAACTTCCAGCCGATGACTCGTCTTCCAGTGATGCTGGTCACATGGTCAGGGAAGTCGTGATGACCCTTGCAAGCACAATCTGTGCAGTGGAGAGACACTAGCAGGGTAGAACAGCCCAGAGAGCAGGCATGTGCGGCAGCGAGTACAGACAGAGTGCTCTCTTGGCAGTACCCCAATTTAGTGCAGCCTCACATTCCCCTGATGCTGGATGTAAAGTCGATGCATAAAAGTTTTTGCCTTTTGACTACGTCCATCTCTTAATGGATGTTGACTTCCTTGAGGAAATTGAGCACCAAACAAGTTTGTGTGCTGAGCAGTTTCTGCGGGAGCATTGAGACACTCATAGCCTTCATTCTAGAGCATACTGGTGGACTCCCACTTCACTTAGAGATTTAAAGAAAGTTTTCAGAGATGTATACTCCTAGAAAGAATATAGCCATTGATGCGTCCTTGATCCTTTACACAGGGCTTGTTATGGCATCAAAATGTACATGCTGTGTGAGAGCTTTACTGGTTATATATACTACCTGAGAGTGTATACAGGGAAGTACTATCCGCTAAATCCTGTAGGTTGACCTTCCACACTAGGAGTCACAGCAAAGATTGTATGGGAGCTTGTCCAGCCACTCCCTCATAAAGGTTATAACCTGTATGTGGACAAATTCTATACGGGAGTAGAGCTGTTCAGCAAGCTGTACAAAGCTGGTACTGTGGCATGTGGTACAATTCGATGTTGTCACAAAGGATTCCCCTAGGAACTTGTTTGGAAAAAGCTCCAAAAATCCCGGAGTACTGTGTTGCGTTCCAACAAACTGCTCACAGTCAAATTCTCCAATCAGCAGGATGTGTATGTGGTTACCAGAACCATGATGATAGCACTTCTCCAGTCACAGTTTGAGGTCAGTTTGAGGAAGTTCACAAACCCACCTGTATACTTGATTACAAGTACACGGGCAGAGTGGATAAGAATGACCAGGTACTTCAGCTTCAATAGCGAGTCGTAAAACTAGCACATGAAATAAGAAGCTGTTTACCCCCCTGATCCAGATGGCAAAATACAATATATATGTTTGCCATCAGACCACCACAGTAAAACCGTTGTCTTTCCTTGACTTTTAGTTGATCGTCGTTGAAAATGTTACAGCTGCAGAAGCAGTAACCTCCGCTTCATCTGCTGTAGAAGACGTGGCAAGGCTGCAGGATTGGCACTTTGCTGACCACATTCCCACAACAGTGAGAAATTCGAGACCATGTTGTTGTTGCAGAGCCTGCTTTGAGCAAGTATAGAGGCAGAAGACTCGCTGTTACTGTCCCTAGTGCCCATCTCAGCCAGGCCTATGTTTTTCAACTTGCTTTACATTGTACCATACAAAATTAACTATTTGGAACAGAGGCAAGATGGCGGCCACATGAACGGCCGTGTACACGCTCATCTACCTCTCAGTGCGGTTCTGGAGCTAAAGGAGAGAATGGTGAGTTAACAGCCGTGATGGTAGGCGAAAGCCATGCCAAGCTTCTAACGGACCTATACAGACAAAGAAGCTTGGAGTCCCGCAGAGTACTGGGTAGCTTCTGAGCACTGCTCCGCATACTTGCCGCTGCTTGTCATTGAGGCAGTCTACGGGGGATGCCATGCAAATTGTGGACTCTTACAAAGCAGACGCCTTGCGGGCTAAGAAGAACGGTGGTGTAATGGCTCCGAAGGGCCCCAAAAATCTTCAACTCCGTACTGGTGACCCAGCTGTGAAACAAACCCAGCAAGACCCCTCATTGGGGAGCCAGGTGATGGGGCACCCGAGTGCTGCGATCAGAGAGAGGCACACCCAATAGGTAGGCAGAGAGGGACAGTCTGGCCATCTTACTAGGCAATCCCAATTGTTTACTGAAGCATGGGGATTTAACTCGGTGATTAGGGAGAGCAATAGCACAGAGTCTTGACCCAAAGAGATGCCGGACAGTGAAGCCGAGTAACCTGGTGGAGTGGCTCTCAGCTTGGTGGTGGCACATGATGGACAGCGGCTACAGGGGAAGGCAAGTCATTTGAACAATAGCCCTCAGGTCTGTGTCAATGTTGGAGGGGCCCTGGCATAAATGTGCAGAATGCAGGCACTGCTGCACCTCAGTTACTGGTCTCTAGTCTATGTTCTAGAGCTATACCCGGATCAAGTGATATCATAGGGGGGTGTACCAATTTCTCCCTCACAGGGTATATATGCCAGAAATGCAGCTGTTTTGCCAGAAGGAGAAATGAATGGGTCTGATATGGGGATATTGACATTCCAACTTGAAAAAACCCCTTTTGTGACCCAAAGTGTAAGCCAGTGCATTTCAAATGGTGCTTTTACAGGGTCCGGCCCGGCAGGAGCCTCTGATACAAATGGGTTACTGCTTCAGAATTTTCTGGTGCCTGGTCAGCTAAACCCTGGGGCTAATATCGAACATAGCCATCCTTTCACCACTGTTATGAAAATACCAGATCAGGGACTGGTTGAATCTGAAGATATTGTTTTTCCTTATCAGACTGCTCAAGTCATACTAGTGATTCCAGTTTCTCAATGGATGGAGACTCAGATTGCAGTTTAAATGCCTCACCTGGAGGCTCAAATGATCTAGCCAAGGTTGATGTAGCTGGCTAAGAGAGGTCCGGGAAGACCATGAAAAAGAGGACTAATAAAACTGTAAAACAGGGCATTCACGGACTGAAGTGGGGTTATTCCTAAACCCAACAAAGGTATGACAACTCCAGAGATCCACCACAGAATTCTGCAGCTCATCTAGAAAGGGCACCTGATCCACAATCTTTGGATCTCATTTACTGCACTATGATGCAGCATCACATGGAGACCCAGCAAGAAAGCAGGGAAGCTAGAGTGGCTAACAGGAAATTGCAGGGAGCTGAGGATTTCAAAAGCCTGTACAGAAATTGCAAACGTATTGCAGCAATCGAAACCCAGGCTACAGCACTGGAAGCGGATGTAGGTGGTCTGTTAAATAATTTCAATGTATGAGTCCCAGAACACAGATATTCAGTGGAACCTGGAAGATATTTAAAACCACCAATGGAGGAATAATTCAAGGATATTGGGTCTGGACGAAGGAGTTGATGGCAACAATGTAAGATCTTTCATTGTTAACTTGTTTAAGGGCACCTTTCCTGAGCTAGAGAGCGGGACCTAGGAGGCAGAGATTCAAAAGGGACATAGGTTTCCATTTTTTGTAAAGAAGTCAATATAGGCCACCGGTGCTGGCTCATTAAAGCCAAGAGCAATTATTGTTTATTTTGGCAATTTTTTATTAAGACAAGCCATATTTGAGAAGGCTCTCCCTGATTCAAAACAGAACGCTGATGGATTCTCCTTTTTCATGTTGCCTGACTTCTGTCATTCTAAGTTGGAAAGGCGTAGAGGTTCTGGCAACTCATAAGTCCTTTTCAGGGGACAGGAGCATATGCATACTAATTGTACCTCACACGATTAAAGCTAGTTCATAGAATTGGAGAACAGGTGTTTACCTCTGAAATTAAGGTGAAAGAATATTTGGATGGGTTGGCCAAAAGGGGGTTAGAGAGCTTGCAAATGTTGCAAAGATGAAATATGGAGATACGTATTGCTGAAGTAGAGGGTTGGGGCATTTTAAATAGTTTCTGCTAATAAACACACTGGTATGTCTTTTGTAGAGTTCCAGGGGTTTTATGAGCCACTGGTGGGCTTGTTGATGGGTTCTCAGACATGAATCTTGAGTAATTTACTTGTCTTTGTCTTAGAATATTCGCAAATCTTTTTTTTGTTTTCTCTCTCTTTGACTGCAGGAGGGTATACTCTGGTATGCTGAAAAGGGAGCGGACCACGCAGTCAATCTTACAGACCTTGCTGGTCTAGCTGCCTCGATTGGTTGGAGGGGGAGGCACGCGTGGGGTTTGGGGTGAAGGGGTTGTGTTAAGGGTGGGAAGGGTGAGCACAGGGACTGGGGTGACGGGGGTCATGGTGGGCTGGGTGGCATGGGGCACTAAAGATTTGGAAAGATTAAGCAATGATACAAGCATCAGGAAGTTATGAAGGGTTTTTTTCTGTGGAGGGTAGGTTCATGATGAGGTTGTTTGGAAAAATGTATAAATGGCATTAGTAGGAAACCTATGGATTGCTAGAATAGATATTTGTGGGTTATATGATCACTAAAGAAGGAGGCACATGGTGGAAGGATAGGAATTATATAGGCCCGACATTATCTGTATGCAGAAAACTCACATTGAATGGTCCAAGAAACACCTGTTGGAAACCTTTGGGTATCATTTACTGGCACACACTGCACAGGGGGCCACCACAAAGGAGTAGCCATATTGGCTCTCAGGAAAGTGACAGAGGTCATTTGAAAAGGAATAGATAAATTTGGCAGATGGCCCTTGGTGGAGTTTTTGGTTGGGGGATGTACTGTCATGATTTGCTCGATGTATGGTCAAACTTGGATGACCCGGCAGTAATTAATGCAATTAATGTTGAGCTTGCATCTTGGGCTACCCCAGCTATAATCTGTGGAGATTTAAATATACACATAAATAGCGGCCCAAATGTTCTGCCTATGGGTCTTTATGAGGGTAGAAAGCCCAGAGTATTCAGCCCAGTGCAGGCCCTCAAGCTAAATCATGGTTTGGTGGATCAATCAATCAGGGAATTGTAAGCGCGCTACTCACCCGTGAGGGTCTCAAGGCGCTGAGGGGGGGGTCCGCAGATCTGTTTAGCCGAAGAGCCAGGTCTTGACGGTCTTCCTGAAGGTGTTCAGGTAGGGGGCGTGTCTGATGTCTGCCAGTAGCTCGTTCCAGGTCTTAGCTGCAATGTGAGAGAAGGATCTTCCGCCTGCTCTGGCTCTGTGGATGCGCGGGGTTTCGGCCAGTGCGAGGTTGGAAGATCGGAGGTTTCTTTTGGGTATGTGGAAGTTGATTCTGTCGTTGAGGTATTTGAGTCCGTTGTTGTGTAGACATTTGTAGGCGTGAGTGAGGATTTTGAAAGTGACTCTTTTCTCCATGGGGAGCCAGTGGAGACTTCGTAGGTGTTGGCTGATGTGTTCGTGTCGGGGGATGCCGAGGACGAGTCTGGCGGCGGTGTTCTGTACTGTCTGGAGTTTGCGGAGTAGGGACTTGTTGATGCCGGCGTAGAGTGCATTTCCATAGTCCAGTCTGCTGGTGATGAGTGCGTGGGTGACTGTCTTTCTTGACTCAGGGTGGATCCACTTGAAGGTCTTGCGGAGGATGCGGAGGGTGTTGAAGCAGCTGGAGGTGACGGCGTTGACCTGTCGGTTCATGGAGAGTGATGAGTCGAGTACGATGCCGAGGTTCTTGGTGTGGTCTGAGGGGGTAGGTGGGCTTCCGAGGGCGGTCGGCCACCAGGTGCTGTCCCATGCAGAAGGGGTGGTACCGAGGACGAGGACTTCTGTCTTCTCGGCGTTGAGCTTCAGGCAGCTGTTGGTCATCCAGACTGCGACGTCTTGCATTCCTTTCTGGAAGTTGAGTTTGGCAGTGGTGGGGTCTTTGGTGAGGGAGAGGATGAGCTGGGTGTCGTCGGCGTAGGATACGATGTTGAGGCCGTGTTGTCGGACGATGGCTGCGAGGGGGGCCATGTAAATGTTGAAGAGGGTGGGGCTCAGTGATGAACCCTGTGGGACTCCGCAGGTGATTTTTGTGGGGTCGGAGAGGAAGGGTGGGAGTCTGATCCTTTGGCTTCTTCCGGTGAGGAATGATCGGATCCAGTCCAGGGCTGTTCCTTGCATGCCTGCGTCGTGTAGTCTGACGACTAGTGTGCGATGGGAGACTGTGTCGAAGGCCGCTGATAGGTCGAGTAGGATGAGGGCTGCGGAGTGGCCTTGGTCCAGGAGGGTGCGGATGTCGTCTGTGGCGGCGAGTAGGGCGGTCTCTGTGCTGTGGTTGCTTCGGAATCTGGATTGGGACGGGTCGAGGACGGCGTTCTCTTCAATGAATCGTGTCAGTTTCCTGTTGACTGTTTTCTCTGCAACCTTGGCTGCGAAGGGGAGGAGCGAGATGGGCCGATAGTTCTTGAGGTCGGTGGGGTCAGCTGTGGGCTTCTTGAGCAGGGGTCTGACTTCTGCGCGCTTCCAGTCGTCTGAGAAGGTGTCTGTTTAGAAGGTGGTGTTGATGGTGCGTTGTAGTTCGGGTGCGAAGGTGGCCACGACTCTGTGGTAGATGTGAGGGGGGCAGGGCTCGGTGGGGGCCCCCGAGTGGATGCTTTTCATGGTCGAGGCAGTGTCTTCGGCCGTGATCGGTGTCCAGTTGGAGATGGTGGGCTGGCTGGTGTTTCTGGGGGGCGGGGGGCCGTCTGTGGCGCCTGGTGGATGGTCGATGAAGTTGTCGTAGAGGTTTTTGATCTTGAGGTGGAAATAGGTTCCAAGCTTGTCGCAGAGGTCTTGGGATGGGGTGATGTCTGTGGCTTCGCTGCGTGGGTTGGTGAATTCTTGAATGACACTGAAAAGTTCCTTGGAGTTGGTGGAGTTGACCAGTATTTTGTTGTGGATGAAGTTCCTTTTGGTGGCTCTGATGTGGTTGTGGTAGTCCGTCATGGCGTCCTTGTAGGTGGTGTGGTTTTCGGTTGTCTTGGTGTTTCTCCAGTTCTTCTCCAGGCGTCTGCAGGTGCGTCTGGCTTCTTGGAGAGCGGTTGTGAACCAGGCGGCTTTCCTGGGGCGTTGTCTGTCGGGGTTGCGTAGCAGGGCGAGCTCATCTGCGCAGTTGGAGATCCAGGTGTTGAGTTCTCTGGCTGCGTCGTTTGCACTGTTTGCGTCGGGTGCCCAGGTGTGGTTGTCTCGGTTGAGGGTGGAGTTAAGTTGCTCGTTGGTAACCTTGCTCCAGTTCCTTCGTGGTGGGCGTGGGGCTGGTTTGGGTGCCTTGGGTTTGTTGATGGCGAAGTGTACGCAGTGGTGGTCGGTCCATGGCGGCTGCATTGTGTGGCTGAAATGGATGCTGTTTCCTGCCGCGAAGATGGGGTCGAGGGTGTGTCCTGCTCTGTGGGTCGGTGTGTTGACGAGTTGTTTAAGTCCGATGCTGGCGAGGTTGTCACAAAGGATAGTGGAGTTGGGGTCACTGGGGTTGTCGAGGTGGAAGTTCAGGTCTCCAATGAGTATGTAGTTTGTTGAGGCGATCATGTGGGGTGCGAGGAAGTTGGTGATGGTGGCGGCGAAGGGTGTTCTGGGGTCGGGGGGTCTGTAGACGAGGGTTCCTCGGAGTGTGGCTTTGGGGGTGGTCTGGATCTTGAAGTGCAGGTGTTTGGCGGAGGGGAAGATTTCGCTGGAGGTGGTGAGGCGAAGGGTGCTCTTGTGGGTGATGGCGAGGCCCCCTCCTGGGTGGTTGGGGCGGTCTTTCCTCTGGATCTTGTATCCGTCTGGGATGGCGGTGCTGATGTCGGGGGCAGAGGAAGCGTTGGTCCAGGTCTCTGTGAAGAAGGCGATGTCGGGCGAAAGAGAGTCGAGTAGGTTCCAGATTTCCATGGCGTGCTTGTGTACGGAGCGTACATTGAGGAGGATGCATTTTAGGGTGTTGCCGGTGCTGGCGTCGGCGGTGTTGGAGGCCGGGGTGGCGGTGAGGGTCTGGCGGCAGTGGAGGCAGGAGAACTGGCCATGGGTCGTGTTCGGCGAGGCCTGTTGGCATTCTCTAAGTCTTCCAGGGTTGAGTGCGAGGAGGGTGGTGGTGTCGTAGCGATGGGTAGTGGGAGGTCCAGGGTTCCTGGCGCTGGCCGCGGTCGGGTCGCGGACAAGCGCAAACAGGCTTGCCTTTGGCGCGCCGGTGGCGCGACCGCGCAGCGGCCGCCATTAAGTAGGGGAGGTGGGAGGGAGGAGAGGCTGGGAGGCGGGAGCAGGGGAATTCCGGGGGGGAATTCCGGGGGGAAATTCCGGAGGGGAAATTCCGGGGGGGAATGCCGGGGGGGGGAGGAGCCGCAGGGACAGCAGCGGCGAAATGCAAAAGGAACAGGCAGGCACGAGAAAATAAAAACAGTGGTTGAATTAGAGCAAGACACAGATGGGCACAATAACAGTGGCACAACAGGGAAAAAATTAAGAAAAAAAGCGGCTTAGAAAGGTTACGGTGGTTGGAGGCAGTCTGGTCCCAGTTGGAGCGGGCAGCAGGCGCAGGAGCAGGCAGCGGCCTTGAACCTCCCAAGGAGGAGGTTGGGGTCTGGAGGCAAGAGACGGCACAGCAGAGCAGTGGGGAGAGAGTGGACTTAGACCGAGGGTCGGGGTATACATTCTATTCAGCTCCTCACAAGAAACATGTCAGGCTGATTACTTCTTAGATTCTGCTTGCCTTCTCAAAGGGTTACAAATTGAAAGATATCTTCAGATCCTGTCAGACCACAACCCCTTGGTGATTGAAATTTGTGTTTTGATGAAAAAGCCCCAGCCACAGACCTGGTTGTTTGATAGGGGGCTGTTATCAAACATGAAGAAATGATTCCAAGCTTTTTTGGAGGTGAATAGGGGTAGTCCCCCCGGTTACGTTGTTTGGGATGCCCTGAAAGCTGGAATGAGAGGGGAGACCATCATCTTAAATCTGCCTAAGCAGAAAATATAGGCTCAGAAGCTGAGAGCTAGTAGTGAAGAGCTGATAAGTTTGGAGACCAAGCTTATGCAACTGGCAATGGATAACAGGGCATCAAAGGAAGTGTTATCTAGGATCTCAGTGGTTAAGGCCAGGATTAACAATATCTATGTGTGTTAGGCAGCTGAAAAATTTCAGTACCGTCGATCTGAATGTTATGAGTACAGCAAGAGGGTGGGCTAAATGTTGGCACTTCAAATGAGGCAGAAGATGGTCCAAAGTAACATCCAGGAGATTAAGGATTACCCTTGGGAAATTGGCAAGAAGAGGCAATATTGTGAGTATTTAAAGAGTTCTACAGGGAATTGAATCAACTGGAGATGACTCCTACACTAAATGAGATCGGTCAATATCTAGGCCTTACTGTAGGAGGGCAGCTAGTTTGCAGATGAAAGGGTTGCTTTAAATGCTCCATTCGCACTAGAGGAAATAGAAACAGCCCAGGGTAAACTTGCAGCCGGGAAAGTGGCTGGCCCAGAGAAAATCCCACTCAAATTCTATAAGTTGTTCTTTTTGGAACTATGGCGGGATCTCAATAACCTATTTAAGGAAGTGCAAGGGGGTCACTAGCTCTGCTATCCTGGGTTTCCACTAACATTATAGTGTTTAAGAAAAAGAAGAAACTTCAACTGAGCCAGGGTCTTACAGGCCCTTTTTATCAATAAACGCGAAACTGTACGCTGAGATCTTGGCTTCCCAATTGAGTAAAGTGATTGGTAAGTTTGTATCCCCATGGCAACATGGGTTTATCCCTGGAAGAGGGACTACCGATCACACTAGACTTGTAATCACACTATTTGACAAGGCTGCAATTACAGGTGATCCCATATCCCTGATATTACCTGACGCCAAACAAGGTTTTTGATTGGGTGGTATGGGATTACATGTGGGTCGGACCTAGATGGAATCAATTTGGACCTGGCTTTGTAAGAGCGGTACAGGCATTGTATAGAAATCCAGAAGCCAGACTGCAAATAGCAGGGTTAGACTTAGAGGCCCTTTCTTTTATGAGGGGAACAAGGCAGGGGTGTCCTTATTCACCCCTACTTTTTGCTTTCTACATTGATCTATTAATTAGGAAGCTTGTTGATAATGAGCTAATTGTACGTCTGAACACATATGGTCTAAGTACCAAGGTTTTAGCCTACACAGGTGATACAGCGTTAGTTACACCTGAGCCCGAATCAGCTTTAAGGGAAGCAGAGAGTGAAGCAGTAAGGTTTGGAACGGTCTCAGGGTATTTTTTAAATAAACATAAAAGTCCAATTGTGGCTAATACCGTAAACTTGGGGATTAACATCATGAGCATAGTGGAGCAGATAGTAGTATCAAATCTGGTTACAGTGCTGCAGAATACCAAGAGGGATGATGTAATGTAGTCAAGATACTTTTTTTTAACCCAGAGTACTTTACTTCTTCAGGGCCATCCATTTGGAGTTCAAAAAATGCTGGTTCAAGCGGATGAGCAATATAGCCAGTAGTTTTATATTGTCATATGCTAGAGCCAGAAGGGCCCTCAAATACCTAATGCTACCTAGGGCAAGGGAGGTGGTTGGTGCCTTGCAATATATGAGGACCTTAATTATAGGAAAGCAACAGGGTGACCAACTGGGGGAGAACATTCCCCCAAATTATGACCTTTTGATGGGAGAAGAGGCAAATGCATGTTTTTTAAGAGTAGTGGAACCTAGCTACTTTAAAAAGGTTAAATTCAAAGCAGTACAATCTGCATTTAAGATTTGGTCTCAGGTCAAGCGTAAATTGGGGATTGGGCAATACAATTACTTCACTCCCTTGTGGAGAACAGAAATCCTTCCAGCCATTTTTCATGACAATCACTGTAGCAAATGGGAAAAATGTGGAGTAGAGAGAATTGGGGACTGTTTTTATTCTAGTCAATTGAAATCTTTTCATGAGATGCATGAGGATTTTAAGCTTGAAAGACAGGATTTTTTTAAGTTTCCACAATTTAGAGATTGTTTGTTAAAGTGTTCCAGGGGAACTACATGGGGGGAGATCCCGGTGATAGAGTAACCAGGCAAATTAGCAGACTGTAGGATTAGTCAGATTTATCAGCACATCATGGAGCTTATGCAGAATGATCTGGCAAAACATTCATACAACTGGAGTTTGCAGCTGGGAATTAATGAAACTCATTTCTTTGAGTCTTTGGAAATAGGCCATCTGGTATTATTATCTGTAGGCCTAAAAGCTGAACACTGTAAGATGCTCTTTAACTTGTACTATACCACCTCAAAAATTGCTAGCTGGGGAAGAAACATTGGCATAACTTGCCCATGATGTAGTAGACAAAATGCAGACCCTGGCCCATATGTTCAGTAATTGTGCCACACTGGAGGGGCTTAAGCAGGGGATCACTGGGTTCTTGAAAGGTGAGTTACACTTACGAATATGCCTCTCACCACAGCCTGTCTTATTAGGTATAGACGATCAAGAGGTAACCAGTCAGTTCCAATATTTTGTATTTATTGCTATGGCAGTAGTCCAGATTTGTATTGCTTAAAGACTGGCTTAGACCAGATCCTCCGATTTACTATCAATGGTTGGCCCGATTGCTCTCCATGTTCCAGCTGGAAAGCAACTTGTACACCCGTAAAGGTAGGGACTCCAAAAAAAAGGGGGTATATAGGATCTGGGCACCAGTCTTAAAATGGTTGGAAAGGGTTCAGAAAGGCAGGGTAGGAATATATGAGGTTGTAGTAGGCTCCTTTGCTGATATTTTTTAAAGCTTGATTAATTAGGGGTCGTATTATGATTATCGAGATATGTTAGTTAAAATGAAATTGACTTGGTATATTTTTCCCGGGTTAATTGTTGCTATTGCTCATGCCATTCGTTTTTAAATCGAATATTAATATGACAACTTTCGATGGTGGGTGTGAAATGGATTTGAAGGAGGCATGAATTGTTCATATTTGGCTTACCTTTTCTTATTTTGAATTTTTTTTCTATTTTTGTGTTAATTATGCTTGTATATTATTTCTGTACCTCTTATGTGCAAACAGGCGGGAAAAAAGTTAATAAAGTATTTATAAAAAAAAGAAACATGAAAAAGAAAGATATGCTTAGTAACAGTTAAAATAAACATATGTTTTTTTAAGTGTAATTTGTTTATAGTGCTATCATTGGGTCTGAAGTTCGACATTGATTATTTGTTGTTCTTTACATTTTTTCATGTACTGACATCCACCATGCCTGAAGTAAAAGAGCACTACATTGTTTGATATTCCATTTGGCTACAGAGAGCAGATGTAATAGACTCAGTGTTCTCTCTTTCTCATTATGATATTGCAATTAAGTAAGAATCTCATATGGAACGTCCAAAGGGGCAGTAGTAGTGTTCCTTGGGCGGCACAGGTCAGAAATCCCCGTCAATTAGTCCTCATGTGCCCACTCCTAGAGTTCTGACTGGTCACAAAGCTCAATTTATAGCAACATTTTTTCATTAGTAGGAGGGCAACAATGTATCCTTGTTCCCATTGAACATTTCAGATTTAAATTTTCCTTGTAGCTGTATTCACTCTTTTAATTCCAGTTTATCTAATGCAGTCTTTTCATTTTTTTTTCTCAATCAATCGCCAAACGTTGGTATCTTTTCATATAAAGTTCTTTTTATTAGACATCCAATTTTCCACCATCACTGTAACAGACCCAGCCAACGTGTTTCATCCCTTATAAGGACTTCATAAGGGCCTAAAACATTATTTTAATATATACATAATCAATACTTTGCATTTTTAAAAGTTATTTTCTTTTTCTCCTTTTTTCTATTTTTTGTTGTATATTTCCAATTTACATAGAAACAATTTTACTCTTTAGAATGTCTGTATATCCATTCACGTGAAACCCAATCTGAGATTAACCAGCCTAACAAAACATGACTTTGCCTTATAGAAAATTACTTTCTGTATTTCTTATTTACAAAACACGATAATTTTAAGAGTGATTGTAGCAACTACGTGCATGCTGCTTAGCTTAAACCCGTTATCTAATGTCATCCCCCATAACAATTTCAAATGTGCATCCTATAAGACTAATGTTTAACTTACAATTTAATTTATCTTCCTTCACAATATTTCCATTTTCTCTGTCTATTATTCTTGATTATTTTTGAGCTACTCTCACTGTCAAAAAACATAGGTTTCAAAATGTAAATAGTTTCAAAAGCTTTCCTTCCTTTATTCATCTATTACATTTCATTATGGAGATTTTATTTAGTTTGTTTCTAACTTTTTTTCTTTTTCTGTCACACCCACTTTTTCTGTCACACCCAATTTTCTACCCCATTAAGGGCCGCACCCTACCCTTCCTGTCCCCTCGATGCTATTAATCATATATGTCAACCACTCTCTTACTTGTCAGTATACACACTTCCATTCCATTTTCAATATTCATTTTTTTCATTTTTTACTATTCATCCTCTTAGTACACTCTCCCACTTCCCAACGTATTGCTCATATCCTCGTCTTCCATGTACCTTGACGAGTGAACATTTGCCCTTCATACCTAAGCGTCTGCCTGCCCACTATGGGTCCATCCTACTTCTTTCATTCCAATCCCACCTTTCATGCAGAGTTGTTCCATTACATAGCTTCTCCCCCCTTTCTCCTTACCTTTAAAAGAGCCATTCGGCGCACATTCGGTAGCACCTTGAATCAATCTCTCTGTACGTGCTGTGCACCTCCCCTTAAATACTCATCCAATTGGGATGGTTGGTTTCACCTGTGCCAAATCGGAGTCCTGGCTTAAAAGATATTCTATTGTGGGCGCCATTTAAGAGAGCCTACCCGGCGCATTGGTGTTATGTATTGTACCTAAAGTCTTACATTGTAACTCATTGCCTCTTTCGTATCATCGTGTTAATCTAACATGTCCTGTGTCCCACTCATATATTACGTACACAAGTTGGGCTCCCTATAATTCAAGTTATTTCGTATTTCACTAGTGCCTCATCAACATGTTACTTTATTTAATCCCTGTTTAAAAAAATATCCTAATGTTGACAATTGTTCTAAAAGGACTATCCTATATTAAGAGTAACTTTTTGATAAATCAAAACGTAATGCTTTTGTATCCATGATTCGTTCCCAAATCTTGTGTTTCAAATTCTGAAAGTTGGGTACCATCTTCAGCGATCAACCTCTCCATATTTAGCATGCGCTGCACTGAAAATGTACTTGTATTAGTACTAGACTGTCTAGATTTTTTCATATAGGTCAACTTTGTTTGGGAATTACTATTATCCTTTTTGATCGATCTTTATAATCCTATGACAACACCATAATTACTAAGCACTGATGTACAGAAAACGGGCATCATCTTGGAACAGTATAACTGGCCACAAGTGTCCAATGTGTATTTCTGGTGTTATTTTAATCCATATTAATCTCCCTATATCGCTTCACCCTGTCGTAACTAGTTTGAAATATTAGTTCACAAAACATATGTCTCCAAACATGAAGTGAGTCGTCCTCTTCAAATGATCGATCTATCCACGTTACATATGCGCTGTACCACAAAATTGCTTATTATAATGTATTTCTCAGTACTTAATCGCCTAAATTATTCATACTCCTCATCATTCTAGTCACTGTTTTCTTTTTAGATAGATCACAGTCACTACGTTATCCCTTGTTGGGGCCACAATTACCATGCACCAATGAGCGGTAATCGGGCGCCATCTTGGAACGGTAAACCTGTCTATAAGTTTCCATTGTGCACTCACGTGTTCACCTAAATGAAAACTATATTTCTATATATCTTTCTCTTGTCCTAACGCACTTGTTACTATGCTGTACCTCTCATCCTTATGTCTTCTTGTGTTCAATCTTGACTATCCTGTTTGAGTTGAAAGTCATGGGAACAACTAACCCATGTGATTACTTCATCACATGTCTATTGTGTTTCAGGCAAACTTCATTCTCTCCTCACATAACTTCATGTCCACAGGATGTCGATCTCATCTCTCCTACTTCAACTCATTTTCATCCCCTGTTCCATGCGTACAGGGGCCTGTACAAACAACAGGAGTTCTCTTATCTCACTGCTAGTTCCATTTCTATCATGCAGGGTTTCTAATGAAAATAATGCAATTCCTGCTCAGTATTAAGCCCATTTTCTACAGTCCTTAATCTTGCTATCCATTTCCCGATCCCTCCCTCTGGGTCTAGGATTCAGTCTTTGGATGCCATGAAATGTAAAACTCGTAACTGTAGGATAATTCTTTCGCATGTGCTGATACATAGGGCTTTTGCTATCCTTGTTCTTCACGGCTCTCAGGTGTTCCTGCATACATAATTTTAAAATTCTAATGGTGCTTCCTACATAGAGCATTTGGCAGTTGCACACTATTGTATAAATTACATATGTACTATTAGACTTTACAAATTCATTGACATAGTACTTTCTCGTCGAACTATAACTGAAATTTTTCAACTTTTTTTTCCACATCTGACACACATTGCATTTTGAACACATGTAACTTCCTGTTCAGGCAAACATTTCCTGCTTCTGTACCTAGTAGGGGGTGTGTAACTAAATGTGACCAAACTTTTGACTGTGGCCCCTCTCTCGTAGGTTACCTTTTGTTTTTTCGGTAATCCAGTTAGGTAGACCCGGTACCCCATGCAGTAATCCCCAATGTTTTTGGAATATCTTGTACACCTCACTGTGCTCTGCACTATAGGTGGAAATAAATGCTAGTTTTCTATTGTCATCCTTCTTGATCCTTTTACTCAGTGTGGGGTTTCTACTGGTCTGCAAAATCCTGTTCTCTGCGTGCTCTTAAACCTTTTCCTTATAACTTCTGTGTTGCAATCTTGTTTTTAAACCTTTCAATTCATTCCTAAAGTCACATTCCTCAATTTCCCGCATGGGGAAATGGTGAGAATGAGGCAGAACTGTAGTGAGAAAAGTGACTTTAGGAATGAATTGAGCCTCTGGCTGAGGTGGATCTTAAGTCTATCACCTTCAAAGTAGTTTTTTTGGTGGCTATCACTTCGGTCAGACGCCTTGGCGAGTTGGGGGCTCTGATGGCGAGGGAGCCTTTCCTGTCGTTTTCTGATGATGGGGTGGTCTTATGATTGGATTGCTCTTTTGTTCCGAAGTTTCCTTCGCAGTTCCATCATTCTCAGGAGTTGGTCTTGTCTGCCTTGAGCGGGGATCGATTGTTGGAGGATGATCTTCGTTGGTCCTTGTTGAATGTCCGTCATGCCTTATGGGTCTATCTGGATCGGACTCGTCCTTTCCAGAAGTTGGACTCTCTGTTTGTCTCTTTTGGGGTTTCCTATCGGGTCAGGAAGTCTTCTTCTTCGTCCATTGGTTTTTGGTTGTGGCAGGTCATTGAGTTGGCTTACTCCCTTTCAGGTTCCCCTCCTCCTGTTTGGGTGCAGGGTCGTCCTACTTGTGGGATGGCGACCTCCTGGGCTGAGGCGTCCTCTAACACATTTGTGCGGCATTATCGGATCCAGAATTTGTTGGGTGATGATGCCAATATGGATTGGGGGTTTTGCCGGCTGTGCGCTCCTGATTTCTTGCCTGTATTCCAATAAATCACTGAGTGTTGCTGTTTCTCTGTCTCCTGGTGGTTTGTTGTGGATAAATGCCGGTGCACTGCTTGGGTATTCTCACTTGTTATTAATGAATAAGACAAGAACAGGAGGGACCTGGGGTAATGCCCTATTACTTACCGTTAATCTTCATTACTCCTTGTCTCGTTGTCCTCATCCCATTCATTACTTCCCTCCCTCCTTCCCTGTCAGCCGGCCTTAAACTGGGGGCTTGGTAGTTCAGGAGGTATGCTGGGTAAGTGCGTTTATGTACTCCCGGTGGGAGGGGGGAAGGGGTAGGGTCCAGCATTCCTTCGTTCTTTTTTTCTGTTGCTAAGATAAGAAGATCTCACTTGTTATTAATGAATGGGATGCTGACAACGGGACCAGGAGGAATGAAGATTACCGGTAAGTATTAGGGCATTAGGGAGATTCAGCTCTGCATTCTAAAATGGAATGTGATATTAATGTTGTTCATAAAAAAATAAAACCTTTGAATTATTTTTATTAGTTTTATCTGTTTTTACAACAAATAGTTTTATCCTACTAAATATGTTCACCATTACAATTTTCAATGTTTGGGATGACTTGTTATTAATTTTTTTTAAAGTCTGGCTGCAAACAGCTTTAACTAATCCACAGGGCCAAAACAATGCAATACAAGGCAATACTGTAGTACACAATACAATGTACCACCGTACAATGCATTACAATAAAGCGTCAATAGCATGGCTAGACATACCATTGGTAACACAAATTGATTGTAAGCAACGTTTTCTTTTATTTTCTTGAGATGTCCAGAAAGAAAACATCAATGAACAAAGAAAGGGAGAACTTTGTTTCCCTGCTGAGCAGTCTAGATACTCCTTAAAGATGTAGCGGACTTAAACAGCATCAATGCGATCATTATAACATTACATGCTAATTCGATCTATAAAGATGCAGGGGAAAAAGGTCAAAACTCCCAGCTATTGGCTGCTGTATGTGTCAGCCACATATTGTTCATCCTACATTCATCTGACATTGGTTGAGTAGTACAGTCAATCATCATGTATGGCATTCTGGCAATGAGGCAGCATAATTCCATTCCTGCAGCAGTCAGATGAATCCAGTTAGGGGGGAGGATGCAGCCTTGGAGACTAGTTGTTCTTCCTAAGGTGCATCTGCAATAGCCCTTCTGCTATAACTCCCTTGCTCGTTGACTCTGACACTGGTACAGCTTCAAAAACAACAATTGAGGGACAGAATGCAGAACAATGTCATACATTCACCCCAGTACAGATATCTGGGCCTAAATCCATCGTTTTTTTTTCCCCCATGCCATTCCAGTATGAACCCAGCCAAGCATCTGCGTGATAAAAAAGTAGAATTCTTCCCCTTTTTAAACACTTCCATGATATGAGTGGGCCGATGAGAACAAAACACTGTATAACAATGTTGTCCTTGTACTCTATAGAGCCCTAAGCATAGTTTAATGTGGCCCTGGTAGCTGTACAGAGATACACCCCTGACATTGTGTAAATGAATGCCTGAATGTGTGGATTAAGAACAGGTCACCCTGACACAAATGCTGTCTTGATAAGTCGAGATAATGTGACACTCTTTGGGCCCACCGTAAATATTGATTTAGCATTTCTAAAATTCTGAATTCTCTCAAGTGCCTCTGCTTCACCTACGCTTAAACTAGCCTAATAGTAGTAGCTACAGAAGCTAAGTGGGGCCTCTGGATCCAGTTGTTCTAAACTTTGACTTGTCAGTGTTTGGTGTTTTGTTATGCGTGTATTAGCATGCCCTAGTGGACAGGACCACCAGTCCACAGGATAAATTCAGCAGAGGTTTGCTCGTTTTGGGGGATGTTCGCACTTATTAGTTGCCATATTGGCATCATGCCATAGTTAGGTAGTACAAGAAAGTTAAACAGAGGCCAATGTTTTACAGATGTTGCTCAAAAAACAGGTAAAATACGGAGTTGAATGTTGAAATTCTTTTATTCTCCTTCCTTTATGAGTAGGTGCCCCTAGCGCCTAGGGGAGGGGCGCCCTTAGTCGCGCCACGGAGCCGAGCCTCCTCCTCCGGGGGGCTGTTTGAAGGAGGGGAATCATTGGGGACGTCTCCGATACGTAAATGAAACTGAAACTTAACATTAAGTTATTTAAGGCGGCGTCCCAGGGATCTCGTCCTCTTTGTCTCCTGGGATCCCTGGGAAGCCGCAGGTGCCTCTTAAACCACCCACCCACCCGGCAGAAGAGCAAGGCGGAGCGCTGACAGATAACAGCAAAGGGGCATGCACAGCAATGGAGGATCAGTGACTGGATGGACCCCAGGAGGGGGTAGGATGGAAGTGTGCAGAGGGTAGGCGGGGAGGGGACTGACCTGCTGGTGGTCCTGGACTCTACTGCCCTAACCCACAACATATGGACTGAGTAGAATCTTGGGGAGGTTGCCTGTGTTCAGGTACCCCGGTGGGCCGGTGCGCTATGCGGTGCCCTGGATTTCAAGTAATGAACTGTTTGCTGTAGCGCGTTGGGGCCTGCTGGCACAATGGGCGCAGCTGAGTGGGTCGGCCGAGATGGCCAAATTCTAATTCAAGTGTAAGGCCAAGCTGAAGTTCAAATGTAATGTCATGCCTAATTTCCTTACTGCCTTTGACATGTTGATGTCGCTAAAGTCTGATGCTGTGAAATTTTGATATATATCCAAATAGAATACTTTTACTCTTGTAATGGTTTGTGGTGAGTCACCTGATTTGATGTGAATAAAAGTCTACGCCTTGGACAACATAACCTGATTCCGAAAGTTCTTGGGCCCAGCGGGGCAGAAAGGGGTCAGAAGTGGGGGAGAAGTGAGTGTTACGTTGTGTGCGTACTATGTAAGAGAGACACATCTAGCAGGTGTTTCACCCCTTTGTGGCGTGCAGGCCTGGAGCTTTTTCAAGGACTTTGCTGGTTCTGTAAATATGTGCTTTGGAGTTAAACACCTTGTTATTGTCAATCTGCTTTAAACTCGAGAGCGAAGTTTATCCTTGTGGAGCTGTGTGCAGCAATAACTATGCATCGCCCATTCAGATCTCTGTTGGTCCTGATATCAGATATCTGGGTTAAATCTGTTGCGGTCTAGAATATAAAAATGTGCCTAAAGTTTTACTAAGCTGACTAACTATTAATGCCTGAGTATAACTTGGATAGCCACGTAGGCACTTAAACACTTTATGCATGTACGAGTAGCAATGGTTCTTACATATACCGCTATGTAAAAGGAGCCTGAATAAATGCATTATTCACGTTATAAACTATAGTTTCTTATCAGATACTTCCAAATAATGTATATATACACAACACTGTTTGCAAAAGGCAGTGGAATGCAGATGAAAAAACAGATCCACGTTTATGCATGATTTGAGCTTAATTCTGCTCCAGTAAAACAATATCCTGCTAGTTACTGCAAGTAATGATTCATCAAATATCCTTGCACTGAACATTTATCTTACGTGGATAAATTGGTGTGAATTAACTGTATCAGTCGCTTTAAATGATACTGGAAAGATGCCCCCTGTTGTTCCACAACTGCAGTTTAAAAATGTTGTTCCTGTTCTAAAGAGGTTTTTATTTGTCTGACTTGGCTTATCCAACATATAATTAAAGCAGAATTTTATTAAATACATTTCTGACCCTATAATATTCAGAAGAACAGTCCACAGAACAGTCTGTGTTGGACATTAGGTTGCTGTTTGAGGGGGTGAAACCCTATTCAAGCAGTGTAAGACATTGGGTTATTGGGTGAGAGGGCTGCAACCCTACTCTACCAAGAACCACAATCATTGTCAGGGTGAAGTCCCAAGCAATCCCTAAATGATCCTGTGCACATCCCTTGGGTAGCTTGGCACAGAGCAGTCAGGAGGCTTCACTCAGTGGCAATGTGTAATGTATTTGTGCAAAACTTCAAACAGCAATAAAGTGAAAGCACATCACAAAAGGGATCCCACACCAGATAAAAAATATAGAGTAACTTTTAATAAATAAAACAAGACCAGAATGACAAAAATCCAATCAGTAGAACCAGATATATGCATGTTTAAAGATTTCAGTGAAAATAGCACTGAAAAGCACTGTAGATATGGGCAAAGCGCTAACTGTAGATATGGACAAAGTCAAAGGTTCAGGCAGACCACGATGGAGTACTGGCTGTTTACAGGGTCTCGGTTAGGGCAGCCAAACAAGAGTACCTTAGATCCTAGTTGCAGAGCGTTGCAAGGACCAGTGAAAATGGTATTATTTCAGATGAATGTTTAAATGTGCAGATTGAATAGATTAATTAATTTCAATTATTTACATTTGCAAGGAATCGCAAGGAACTTTAACAAAATTGCAAAAAACATATGTAATGCATTTTTAAGTGACTGCAAAGTCACATGTACTACAAATGACCTTTAATTCTCTTTCTATTGTTCTGCTGAAAGCGGGAAGCAGTGACCAGCAGCTCATGTATTATTTATTTGCACTCTTTGACTTGTGATAAACAGCAATGTTTCCTAGGCCTGGCAGGTGTCTTCATGCCCTTCCAGGACACACAGGGAGCGTATTGGCACATGGAAAGGGAGCAACGGAAGGGATGTGTTAGACCTGACAGCCTTAAGGTGGTCTTCTGCCCAGCATTTTCCTTTCCTCCTCCACTTTTCTGACCTCGTTTTGGCTGGTATTAGGACTCTGCGCACTTTACAACTGCTAACCTGTGCTACAGTGCTTGTGCTCTCTCCCCTAAACATGGTAATATTGATGCATTCCAAATTGGCCAATTTAATTTACTTATGCATCCCTAGTAAAATGGTAATACATGTACCCAAGGCCAGTAAATTAAATGTTACTATTGGGCCTGCAGCACTGATTGTGCCGCCCACTTAAGTAGCCCTTTTATCATGTCCCAGGCCTGCCATTGGAGAGCTTGCATGTGCAGTTTACACTTCCATACCAACCTGGGAAAATAAACATTTTTGCTGGCCCAAATCTTCCCTTTTCATCAATATAAGTCATCCCTTAGGTAGGCCCTGGACAACACAGAGGGCAGGGTGCAATGTATCTAAAGGGTAGGACATATATTTTTAAGTTTTACAAGCCATGGTTGTGAAAAACTCTTAAATTTATTTTTCACTACTGCCAGGCCTATATCTCCCATAGAATAACATTGGGATTACCTTATTCCATTTTATTAAAGTAATTTCCAAATGGGAAGATATAATTGATTCAAGTTTGATGTCTCTGGAAATCACAATTTAAAATCCAAACTTAAGGTGAAGCTGAATTTTAAATTGCAATACTGAAAATACGACTTTTAGACAGTTGGCATTTTCTTCCTTTAGGTGTTTGGTGCCTGTAGCCTGTCTCTGATCACATGTGATCCAGCACCAATACCATTAGTTGATCAGGGATTGATATTCAACAACATCACCACAATGGCCCATACACATTCACCCAGTATCCCTGATAAGCTGGGGTCAATTTGTTCATTCCATCAAATGTTTCTTTTCATGAGTCCTTTAGACATCCGTTAAATAACTAATGTTGATATCAACTTTCCTTCTATTTGGTCGATGGACCAATTAGTTGAATAGTTGATGGCAATGATAAATACTAGCTTACTAACCATTTAGTAAATTAATTACAGACTCTCTGTAAGGTTAATAATGAATTTTTTTATCTCAATTTTTAAAGTAAATGCTCATCTGCATTAGGTCACAATTATAAACATCAAACCTCATGACAGGAGAAATTATGCATGTAACACAGACTCAATTTGCAATGACATTATGCAATGAAGGAGTGGATAGGGTAAGAGACAAAAAAGTTCAGCAAATAATTATGCTAGACAATAATGTTCCTAATCGGAGGGATAGATGAAGAGACAATAGGTTCATCTAAATAATGCATTTCAATATATTGTTGATGGAGTGGATAGGTGGAGAGACAAAAGATTCAGAGACAAATACATAATTGTTGAGATTCTGAGAACGATATAGGCTAGATACAAACCTATCAGTCTGTAGGGTAACTACCCCCTGGACCCAGGGGATGATGGGGTTCCCGAAAAAGGAATCAGGAAACGCAAGATATTAGGTCAGGAACAGGACAGGATAAGAACAGCTAGGCCTCTCTGCAAACCGACGAACAGCGACGCATCTCCCCTCTTCTCTCCTCTCAGCCTAAGCTTCGCCTACACGAACCACACCCCTAAAGGCACCCTAATTATAGTCTAAATTGACATGTCCATCCCTCAAATGTTGCATTTTACCCTCTAACTCGCCCAGGGATTGGTGGGCTGGGGAGGTGGTGTTGTCACGCCACCATGACTTTACATTTATTCAACAGCCTTATTGTGTACAACCGTTCCCATGGTCTAAATCTCAACTTATTCACATGTTCCCCACATCAGTTACAAATTGTACATTTCTTTATTTGTGAATCAAAGTCATTCACAGAGGACATCTCCAGTCCCACGTTCATGTACAGCAATTGGCAGGCAGTGGACACACTGGCCTTTACTCCTTCATATCATCTGCGGTGCGCAGCACATCTTCTCTCCTCATGGCAGAATGAGCTTGCTCCTAACAATTCCCCCCTCCCACCATAGCTAAGATAAATAAGATGGTGTCTTCCTCCAGTACACTAAAGTAAATAGAAATGAACATTTATTAATTATGTGATAATGAAACCATTACTGTTTTCCTCCCACCATTCACTACCTCCTGTTAAGGTTACCTAGCATAAGCCTAATGCGAAAAGCGGCATTAATCATTTCCTTTTAAGCAGAATGTGACATGCAAATACTGAAGCACTTGTGGCCTATTCATGCAATGTCTTCATTTCTTCAAAAGCATAAAAGTTATTACAATACTGCGTGATTACGTGTTAATTCAGGCATGCGCAAAGCAGTTTCCCTGTGTGTATGTGGGTGCACGTTAGGTTCACTACGTCTACTTACTGTTAGTACGTTTTATGGGGGTACTCGATTCGAGCAGGTTTCATTTTCGCGAAACCCTGCTCCATCATATGACTAGGTGTATTTGGCAGTTGGGTGTGAGTATTCCTACTAGACAGCCATACACAATGGGCGCTTAGGTGTAACTTGATGGGCAATCCTGGGAGGATGGGAGGGAAGAGCTTTGCACAGCCTCACTTACACCTGAATAGGCTGCGTCCTGTCCACACACAAAGAGCTGCATACCCCTGTGGTACGTCTGAAGCCAGAGCAGGATGGGATGACATCTATGCACTTCAAAGGCATGTCTTCAAAGTCTCCTCCAGTTCAAAGACACCACTGGGTATAAGTACTCGACCTCAGACATCACCACTTCAGTACACTTCTGGACCTGTGGATACTCTGCCAGGAAGAAGGACTGCTGTGCTGCTGAAGGACTGCCACTCTGCTGGACTGTACTCTGCTGGACTCCTGCCTTGCTATGTTGAACTCCACTCTGGGTGAGAAGGACTGAACCTGCATCATTTGACCCCAGTGACTCCAAGGGTTGGCTGTCTGACCTTCTGATCTGAAGCCTCGGGGGACATAACAAGCTTCCAAACCCTGCACCTGGACTCTGCCATCTGTGAGTCTACACTGCCAAATGGTTCCACCCCAGTCCTGGACCCTTGGAAGTGAGTCTAAGGTGCGTGCCAGCAGAACCAATGGGTCTTCTCAGCTGAGCGATGCATCCCGAGCAGATCCAATGCATCTCCTCAGCTGATCGGCTTATCCCTGAGCAGAACCGACATATCACCGCTGCTGCGTGCATTGGACAAGACTTGCATTGCTGCCGCCACCCGCATCTTGGGACCAATGCATCACCTTCTGAATCAGTGCTGCATGACGCTTTACCCGGCATAAGCTCCTCGCATCCCTCATCGATGGCAGCCTCAGCGACGATGCCAGAACTCTGCATTGCAGCTTTACCACTCACCAGAACCGATGCATCGCCTCTGCTGTGCCTCTGCTGCGCCTTGCATCCTCGACGCCGGACTTCGCATCACTAACCCCGTTGACAGGATCCTCAACATTGATGCAACAGGACCTCGCACCGCAGCCTCACCTCATTTTGGAACCAGCGCACTACCTCCGCTGCGTAATGCATCTTCGAAGCAGATCCACGCAATGCTCCATAGCCAGGATTTAAGGTACTTTGTTCAGAGGGCCTAACTGGGTCCATGTAGCTGGCCAGTGCTCGATCGCAGCTGGCATGAACTTGTGACTTTGTCCCGGTCCAGCGCAACCAGATATGCATTTGGCACTATTTTTCATTATAAACATTTTGGTCTTGTTTTATTTATTGAAATCAGAATTCTTTTTCTAACTTGGTTTGGAATCTTTTTGTGTGGTGTTTTCCCTGATTTACTGTTTGAAGTGTTACACAAATACTTTACACACTGCCTCTAAAGTTAAGCCTGTTCGCTCTGTGCCAAGCTACCAGAGGGTGAGCAAAAGTTAATTTAGGGTTTGCCTACCTCTTACCCTGACTAGGATTGTGGTTTGTGCTTAATCAGGGTTTACACCTCAGTCAACCAACAACCCAATTTCTAATAGGATGCAAGACAGGTATTAGATAACACCCATTTCCAGCTGTCCTCTGCCAGCTTCCTCTCGAGGGATTGTGCTTTATCTGGTTTTGTCTTGTAAGAGTGTACCCATTCATTCTTTACCAATGGCCTTCGCCACCTTTAAAGCTTTTCTGCTACTTGTTCTAGAGAGGTCCACCCAATTCTTTGTATGTCCCCTTTTCCGCAAATGAAGACAATTATAAAAATCTTCTTCACATTTCAGGAAACAGAACATAAAAGATATAAACAAAAATATTGTCTCAGGTTTACTAACATTCATGTTTCGCTGCATGAAAATTTTCAGAGCATGTTTCTTGTACAATAAAATGTGGCAGCATCAGATTTATAAAGAGTCGAGCAGCGATGTCAATGGTGACAAAAAAAGTAACTTTTCCACAAAAAAAAAACAATGCGCCAAAGGATGAAGCTGAGTGAGAAGTGTTTTACGTGAGATTTGAACTCGAAGATCATCCTTCAGTACAAATTGCTATGTGCAAACAACCACTCAAGGGTAAATTGTTTCATATGTGTAATCTTGCGGAAGGTACATGCATCACATCAAGGAAGTTAAACCATTTTCTTGTATCCATTATTTGCGCCTTCTTTTGTCACTTAGGTGGGATTTGGCAAATCCCGCGAGGCTGTGCTGCATTGCGTGACAGGGTAGGAGCAGGAGAGCGCCATATTTTTAAAGATATGGCTCTCTCCTCCCCTTTCCCTTGCACCAGCTCTGATTACAGCTGCCATGTGCCAAGCACCACCTTAGTGCCATAGCGCTAGGGTGTGTGTGTGAGTCTAGCATAGGTTTTGTACAGAAAGGGTACCCTTCCTGTACAAAACACTATGCCTAGACACGAGGGAAAGCTTTTCCCACTTTGTATGTGTGCTGCACAGTGCAACACGCATGCAAAGTCAGAAAAGGAAGGAGAAATGAAAGCATTTCTCCTTCCTTTCACCTAGTTTAAAAGGGCGCAGTTTTCTCACGCTAAACCCAATCTACTGTATTTAGTAAATTGGGTTTAGCGTGAGAGACCTTGGGTGGTTGCATGGGAACGCCTATGTACCACCCTTGGTACGCCCCCATGGCGCAAGGTAAAGTGAAGCAGCGCTATGCGCTGCTTCGCATTACTTTTACGTTATTTCCAGCGCTAAACATGTTTAGCACTGGAAAGTAAATTAGGAAAACAAGATTTTGCGCCGTTTAGCATCACTTTTGTGCCGCAAACACGGCACAAAATTTTAATAAATCTCCCCCTATGATTTCACATTGAGCCAGATCACGCAGTTTGAAGATCTGCTTTGCAGCGAGGTGTGTTACACACTCTTTTGCATACAGTAACCGGGGTTTGATGCAATGCCATATTGTCGTGCGCACTCATCCATTTTTCAGCGCAAAACAAATTACAAGCGAAAGTTGATCAACGCTGCAGTTTGCTTCACTCATCGTGGTTTTAGGACACTTAAGAGCTGCGTAAAACATTGGTAAATCTGACTCGTTTTATTAAAAAAAAGTATATACTTTGACGGCAACTTAAGAATTCTGCATAAAGAATGTAAATCATCATAGAAGCGTATTTTTAACCTCGCCAAGGTCGTTCCACCAGGGAAAAGCTGACAATGGGACCTGTTATTGTAATTCATTTCAGAAATGCATATCACCAGTACAGGCTGAACTGTACAGTTACTGGTGAACTGAAATGTGCTAATACTGTTCCACTAACTTACAAAGGATGGGATGGGATGGGAAATGGAAGAGCTTCAACATTAACACTATAACAATCTGTACTGGGAAGCAGTAGTGGTCGGTGGTGGGAGTTCCGCCGGGCGCTGACGTGGGGCGGGGGCGGGGGAAGGGCAGGGTGGGGGGTAGTAAACTACGGATTATGGCTGATTACAGGTAAGTAAACATATAAATAAATAAAACGAAGTTCTTTACGCGCGCTGCATCGCATTTGGCGATGCAGCGCACGTAACGAACTTCGTTTTATTTATTTATATGTTTGCTTACCTGTAATCAGCCATAATCCGTAGTTTACTACCCCCCGCCCCACGTCAGCGCCCGGCGGAACTCCCACCACCGACCGCTTCTGCTGGGAAGTGCTGCTATTTTTACCCTATGGCCCTGATTATAAGATGTGTGGAAAAGAATTCCAGAGTCCAATTGAACTCTGTAGAATAGTTAGTGGTCCAGAGTTCCCCCACCTGGATTTGTTTGGGTGCTTGAATTCCAGACCTGATTTTACCGGTTGGAAAATCTGGCTGGAAAAGGGTGGAAAATCTGGCTGGAAAAGGGTGGAAAATCTGCTGCAAAAGAGATGCAATACAGCCTAGACGCCATTTCCATAGCCATCTGCCACTACCTAAGGCCCAGCGCAACCAGTGCTTGAAATGGAAGAATAGAAGTACAAGTACCCTGCATCAGAGCATCTGCTTGTTTCTGAGAAGTGCTGGTACTCTCCCATTAAAAGTATCACGTCACCCTTGAGAAGTGCAGGTACTCTCCCTCTCAAAATAAAAAAGTGCCGGTACTCTGTACCAGACAGTACTGGCCCATTTAATGCACTGAGTGCAACATGTAATAATCCCCTTGCCTGGGAACTTCTTTGCATTCCCTCTACCTCCCTCCACCCCTAGCCATGCTCCACAGAGGACTACTGCATACATTTACTACCTGCTCAGAGCAAGTGGTAAACGTCTGCTTTACCCCCCCCCTGGAATAAGGTTTAATAATGCGTAATTCCAAGTCTACTCAATTATTCCCTACTCTGAGGGTTTTAACTCATAATTGCAGGAATTCCACCCAGACATTCTGTCCCATAACTGTAACTGCAGCCACCAGAACTCTCTGCATGGAATTCCACAATACTCATAACGAGGCCTAAATGTGTGGACAACCCACTTAGGGGCTTATTTATGAAAGCCATGCGTCACTTTTGCACCACATAAAGTAGTACATGCATGACCCAGGGCTCGCATAAAGATTTATGAAGCCACACAAAGTCACCCTGCGTGGCATTGAGTAGCCTCATAAATCCTGAGTTAGGTGAAGCAGCGCAAATCGCTGCTTCGCCTTACTCTGTGCCTGGGAGATGTTCTATGGGCGTTGCGGTGGGTTTTCTAAAGCAACACCCATGGAATTTGACGCTGCCCCAGATTTACAAAGTGATGTAAACCTGGGGAGGCGTCAAATCCGTACACCTCCCGAAGTGAGGCATAATGAGGAGAAATGTTTATTTCTCCTAATTTTTCCTCTTTCCATGCGACCTTCATTCTGCAGCACACATAGAAATAGGGAAACGCCTCTTATGATTGTTTTTGTGCAGGAAAGTGCCCATTCCTGCACAAAAACAATCCTGCATGCAACGGAGGCAAACTTGCACCATGGTGCATACGTTGGTGCTAGGCTGCCAAAACGGCACCAGTGCAGGTAGAAAGGACTGGAATGCACCGTATTGCTTAAATATGGTGCTTTCCTGCCTTTTCACTTTGGCTTCCGGCAGCACAGCAAGGTGCTTAGTTGCGCGGCCCTACGCCAAAATGCCATAAATTAGGCCCTTAGTTGCCAAATGTTCATTTCCCATTAGGTTATCATTTCATAGTACACTCTCTCATAGTATTATAAATAGCAAGTGCATAAATATTTACAATTAATATATATGGATTATTTTTAGGACTGCTTTAAGGAAGTACATTTAATCAGGGAATTTTAATAAAAATGTATTCCTAAAACATTGGATTAAGAGATTCAAGGAATACCAAGAACGTCTTTTCGTTCCATTAATTTAAATAAAACTGTAATTTAGTAAATGTATTACTTAGATAAAGAAACCTGTTTTAATCTGAAATACAATATTACAAAATAGTAAATAAAGTTACAGCTTACCGTTAGGGTTACTAAACAGGGTTATCATAAAACCACTTTAAAAATAATTTATAAATTAAAGTAAGGCATAGCAGAACTAAGAGATAAAGACGAAGTGATGGAAAAAAATAAAAACATCTCTCCCTGATGAAATAGTAGGCAAAGAAACAACTCCAAGGAACTGGCAAGCATATAAATGGTAAACACCCCTAAATGTAAATGAGAACTGCTGGGAAATACTGGCATACACCATCAAAACCTTAGCATCTCTGCTGGAAAGGTCTCCTCCTTCCCCAACAAGCACTGAAAATGAAATGGACAAGTGCTACTAATATCCAAATGAAAATGCAGATCTCCCAAATTGTATAGCCATAATTTTTTCAATAGATGCATAGCATTCCTGCTGAGATGCTCTGGAAAAGCACTCTGAAGTCCGGTATTTTTCTTTTTAAAAGGCCCGTTTTTCTCCAATAAAAGTACAAGAGCCCTTTGAAAAGCGCCTCTGTCCTGCATTAGGTAAAGTGCAGGATTGCTAATGTTGACTACTGCTGTCGGAATGAAGTATTCTAGCTGAGCTCCCAAAGACAGCTATTCTCCAGTTCAAAGGACAGAGTCCCTGAATGGACACGTCACTGCTGTCCCATTTGAATCATAGCATACCTGCTTATAAGTGTCGCCACAGAAAGTGCTTGTTCCATTCTTTTAAATGCACAGTAGCTCTGCTGAAAGGTGTGAATTACCTCATTTGAAAAAAGTTATTATTGGATTCTAATGGAACTGCAGTGTCTGCACAGCTAAAGCATTAACTCGGTGTCAATGTGCTCTCTGTCCTTCCTCTGTTCAGAGTGACCGAGTTTGAAAGGTCTACACACGCACACACATGCTAATACCCTCGTCTTCATGAAAGTTTTCATTAAACCCATTCAGTGCATAGGTGTTTGGCCACCTTAGGTGACGTCCAAATGTGCTTTCCTTTTTCCAGGTTATACTGTTTAAAGGGTATTTCTTGACTGTACGGCTATACTATGTATGTTGCCTATGTGTGCATGTAATTATGGGTCGGGGTTTTCGCTGTGTGTTTGTGTGCCTGAAGTGATGTTTGTTACTAAGTGTGCACCGTCCTTAATGTGGCCGTGTGTTCATGCTTTCCTGTCTATTACCTGTATGTGTACCGATGACAGAATGTATGTCAGCTATGTAGACGTGTGCCAAAAGTATTGTTTGCCTTTGGATATAGAACTTTTGGTTTCATTAATGCTTCTTGTAGAGAACGTTTTAGAAAACAGCGAGCTGCTCCATAATTTTTGGTGTACAGATAGATGGATGGATGGATGGATGGATGGATGGGAGGATGGATGGATGGATAGATAGATTCACGGAAAAAACAAAGGTCAAAGAGACCTTATAGTAGGTGTTAAAATGAGTTAAAAACTAAAGTGTAGAAACCAAAAGTTCAGTGAACTAACTATAACTTGCACCCCACTATGCTCTGCTCATGACCACACATATTACATCACTCATGACATAATAATCCCTCATCCCCCAGGCTGGGTTATAATTTTGGGAGAAGTGGGCATGCGGCATCGCTCCCTAAGCCTCTTCCCAAGCCCCCAACTTAAAAAATAAAGGTGTGGTGGCCCTGAGTCGGTACTAGGATACTCACGGACAAGTGAGATGGCAAGGACACTGAGTGCTGGCCAGGGAGGCAGCAGGGAGTGCTAGGGCCTTGGGACTCCCCGCAGCCCCTAACATGTCAGCATGTTGTGTGTGCCCTGAGTAGGCACTGGAAACACAAAGAGATGATGGACGGAGCGCTGAAACTTTTCGGACACTCACCCCCAGTCACAGATCTGGGTTGAATCCATCATCGTTCTTTAGCGACCAGTCCCAGGATGCTTGTTTCCGGTCCAGGGAAGACATGGCTTGGCAGTTCGGGCTAGACTGTTCCCCTGAGGCACAGGGTCAAGACTGATTTGCAAATAGCTGTGTCTGAACTGGGATGGCGAAGCGAGCTAAAGAACGATGATGGATTCAACCCAGATCTGTAACTGGGGGTGAGTGTCCGAAAAGTTTCAGCGCTCCGTCCATCATCTCTTTGTGTTTGCTTTGTTCGCCCTAAGTTAGCAGGGTATGCCCAGACGTGGGTCCCTTGCTCACTTTGCCACTGGATTCAAGCTAGCCTGGCTGATGAGGGCTGTTAGCCTGAAACCAGTCCCAGGATGCTTGTTTCCGGTCCAGGGAAGACATGGCTTGGCAGTTTGGGCTGGACTGTTCCCATGAGGCACAGGGTCAAGACTGATTTGCATATGGCTGTGTATGAACTGGGGTGGCGAAGTGAGCTAAAGAACGATGATGGATTCAACCCAGATCTGTGACTAGGGGTGAGTGTCTGAAAAGTTTCAGCGCTCCGTCCATCATCTCCTTGTGTTTGCTTTGTTCGCTCTAAGTTGGTAGGGTATGCCCAGACGTGGGTCCCTTGCTCACTTTGCCACTGGATTCAAGCTAGCCTGGCTGATGAGGGCTGTTAGCCCGAAACCGGTCCCAGGATGCTTGTTTACGGTCCAGGGAAGACATGGCTTGGCAGTTCGGGCTGGACTGTTCCCATGAGGCACAGGGTCAAGACTCATTTGCATATAGCTGTGTCTGAACTGGGGTGGCGAAGTGAGCTAAAGAACGATGATGGAATCAACCCAGATCTGTGACTGGGGGTGAGTGTCTGAAAAGTTTCAGCGCTCCGTCCATCATCTCGTGTTTGCTGAGTAGGCACTGGGGCACCCAATGTACAAAAAAGAATTGTTGGCTCCCACGACACACATTATGGGTGCTGGCTGGGAAGTTGACCGGGGCAGAGAGGGCCTTGGGACTCACCCCACAGCCCCAAACATCTCAGTATGGTATTGGTGCCCTAAGTGGGCACTGGGGCAACCATAACTTAAAAATTAACGCAAAAAAAAGAATAAAAAATGAGCGGTATGAGCTGGTCATTTACTAATCACTGCTCAAGGCAAGGAGCGCCCCATAATGCCCTGTGAGTGCTTTTTTTTAAATATTTTTATTATTGTTAGTGCACCACAAAAACAAAATCCTATACATTTTAGTTTATGTCGTACATACATTATGCCTGATACTTATTGGATATCATAAGTGCCATCAAAACATGCAGACAGTAGAGTGCATTAATGTATATGTATATACACTTTTTTTTTTTTTTTTTCCCCCCCTTTCCCTTCCCCTAAACTCCCATCCACCACCCCCACTCCCACTTGGGGTTTGGTCATCAACTAATATTTTACCAGTTAATGTAGTTTATATACAAATTACATATTCATCTATTCGTTCCTGCTCAACCAGCTAGTCACAGGGGCCCAGATTTCTTGGCCTTTGGAGTGTGAACGTATTCCCTTTTTGCATAAACAGCCTTTTCCAGATTATAATTTGCTAGAAATCGTGCAAGCCATTGCTGAAACCCTGGCGGGTTTGGGTCCAGCCAGGCTGATGCTAAACATAGACGCAGGATAGCCATGCCTATAAAAAGTAATTTTTCACCAGGTTTTCCCTGCAGCCCCTGATCTACCCCCAATCCAATTAACGTCGGGGTGAGAGAGCAGGGTATCCCTAAGGCTTCAATAAAGAAGCTAGTGATATCTCGTTTTAGGCTGTCCAACACGCCACAGGTTGCAAAGAGATGGCTAAGATCAGCTTGGTGTAAAGCACATCGTGGACAACAGGTCCCTTTCCCCACTGCCCATTTAGAGATTTTCTTTGGGGTGTAATATAGCGAGAAGCAAGATTTATAGTATTGCGCCTGTAATCGTGCTGGTATTAAAACATTCTGCGCTAGCTTTAAAGAATGAAAGAACATATTTTCAGAGGTGCCAGCTTCCACATTCCATTTTATAGCATGGGTTGCCATGTCGTCTTGCATTGCTGTGTTAAAAAGATTATAGACCATCCCTATTGTCAAATCTCTATTCCCTATAAGCTTATCTATGATCTCGCTATTAGTAAACCCTATCGGGCCACCCCTTTTTTGATCAGAAAATCCCGTACCTGTAAAAATTTATAGAAGTCTCTTCTATCTAACCCATACCTTTCTCTAAGATTCTCAAATGAAGCTATCCCTGATATAAAGTAAAGGTCACCTAATTTAGTCAGGCGGGCTTCCCTCCATCTTTTTATAATAGAACCTTTAAAAATTGTCGGAAGAATTGGATTATTATATAATGGTGTATAAAAATTCAAGCGTCCCCAACCAATAAGCTTCTGTACAGCCTTGATAACCCTATATCCCACTTGCAATGTCTTGAACCGAACTTTCTTGTAATGATTATCGTTCAGATGTCGCCAAGCCCATCCCCAAACTTCTGCCCCCATAGCTAATTCAAGTGGTGTCGGTGTCTCTCTCGCCTTTTCTTCATTTGATTTATCCTGAATAAGGGCTAGGTTATACAATATTGTGGTGGTCCAATAATATAGCCTAATATTTGGCAAGGCAAGTCCGCCCCTCTCCTTGGGTAATGTAAGAAATTTAAATGCTCTTCTAGGCTTCGCGTACCCCCAGATAAACCTTGAAAACAAGTCGTCAATCTTTTTTAAGTACTCATTGTTAAATTCTAAGGGGATTGCGCGCAGAAGATACAAAAATTTAGGAAAAAACAGCATTTTGATAATGTTGCATCTACCAATAATGGATAAGTGTAGGTTATGTAATCTGGTTAGTTCGGGCTTGATTTTTAACACTAATGGTTCAATATTTTCCTTAACAATGTAATCTATATTTGCTGTAATGTCTATGCCCAAATATGTAGCTTTCTGTACTATCCGCTCATCTATATAGGTTAAATTTTCGTTACAGATAATTTGGGTTTTGCTGCGATTAAGTGAATACCCAGAGATTTTGCCAAACTTTGCTGCTTCTACCTCAATTTCCCGTAGGGCCATTTCAAGACAGGGAGTCACTAAGGCAATGTCATCTGCATACGCCAAAACTTTAGTTTCCCATCCATGAGTTATAATGGGTCTGATAATATTATTTCTTTCCAGTTGGCGCAAAAGGATCGATATATATTGCAAACAATAGCGGCGAGCTTGGGCATCCCTGCCTTGTCCCTCTCGTTACCTGAAAGGAATCTGTAAGCTCGCTATTGACTAAAACCCTTGCAGTGGGTTTATAATAAAGCATTTTAAGAGCTTTAAGTAATCCGCTGCCGATTCCTACCCTTGACAGGGTCTCCCATAAAAAGTCCAGGAAACCCTGTCAAAGGCTTTCTCTGCGTCCAACAGTATTAACGCTATTGGCTCCTTTGAGATATTTTTTATATCAAGGAGTGTAATGACCCGTCTTATATGATCCGTCGTCCCTCGACCAGGTATAAACCCATGTTGTTGGTTAGAGATGACCATATGGATTACTGAGGCAATTCTTGTTGCGAGGATTTTTGAATAGATCTTGCTATCGGCATTAATTAAGGTAATGGGGCGATATGAGCCGGGGTCTGTCGGATTTTTATTTTTTTAAGAAAAATTATAATTTTCGCCTGCGACCATGAATCTGGGGGTGTGCCCCCTGTAAAGACATGCGTAACCAACAACTCCATACATTCTTTCAACTGTTCCGAGAATTTTTGATAAAATTCAAGAGGGATACCATCCATGCCGGTGGCCTTGCCACTTGGAAGACTATTAATGCATAACAGCATCTCTAGCCATTGAGGTGGTTCTTCTAATTGTTGCTGTTCCTCCTCTGGGAGTTGCTCTGTGGGAATCTGATTGAGATATGTAGCGATATCCGCCATATTTTGTGTTGCGTCCTCGTTATATAGTTTTTGATAATAGGAAAAAAATGTTTTACGGATGCCTACAGACTCTGAGATTAACCCTTGCTCAGGATCCCTGATTTCTGTAATAAAATTCCGGGTTGCCCTTTGTCTGGCTCTTATTGCGAGATGGTGGCCCACTTGTTCACTGCACTCATAGGCTTCCTCTCGCCATACTGTTAATTTATCGGCGGCTTTTTTTGCTATAGTTTCCATTGCAGCTGATTTTGCTACCGCAACCTTTGCCTGTGCTTCCTCATGATTCCCCCTATTTTGCACTATTGTGATCAGTTCTTCTTCTGCAGTGGCTAATCTCACTAGTTGGTCATTCAATATTTTTTGTCTCTTTTTATTCCGCTGTATTGAGTACCTAAGTGTTTCCCCCCTCGCACCTGCTTTAAGCGTGTCCCACACAACCTCAATTCCTGTACTTCCTACATTTTCTCTAACAAACTGAGGTATCCACCCTCGCATGTAAGCACAATATTCTTCATCAAACAATAATGCCCTTTCAAAAGTCCAGATAGGAATCGTCCTCTCCCGGTGTCCACCCCACTTGACTTCCACTATTAATGGGTTATGATCTGCTAAAATCCGAGGATTTTTTTCCATTTTGCAATTGTGTAAAAGTGAGTGTGATACTAATATATAATCTATTCTGACATGTTTATTATGCGGGTAAGAATAATAGGTAAAGCCAGATTTGGTGGGATCCTGCCAGTTCCAAAGATCTGTAAGTGCGTGTTCTTGGCATAGTGCCTTCAGAGCACTAAATACCTTTGGCTTGCGTCCCTTATATACCCAGCCTGTATCTTGTTTAAAATTTTTATCTGCTGGCAAGTTTATATTAAAATCTCCACAAAGTATGAGTGGCAATGGCCAGGTAGCTAATTCGTTACTAACTTGATAGATTACCGTTGGGTCATCTACATTGCTCCCATATATGGAGCAAATAGTCATTGGGTTTCCATTATTCCAGCTACATTCAGTGATTACCCACCTCCCCTGCTGATCTGCCGACACCCGACTAAATTGTAAAGAGTGGTTGGAGGTCAGTATTGCTACTCCACGCGTGCGGGAATTCTGTTTTGTAGCCCCCACCAGCACATATCCAAGTGTTCCCAATAAATGTCTCTGTGTGTTTTCAATATGTGTCTCTTGTAAACATATTACATCTGCTTTTAGTAGTCGTAATCCAATTGCGGTGTTCCTTCTCTTTTTAGGGTCATTAAGGCCACAAATATTTACCGAGGCAATATGTAATTCACTCATTGTATATAGCGGAAATGTTATGCTTTAACTGGAATCGTTCTGCATCTATTCTTCCCCATGTCTGTGACCAACCTCCCCCTTACCCTCCCCCACCCTCAACCCCCACCCTTACCCTCCCCCCACCCACCACCTACACCTGAGGTTACCTGGCTTTGCCAAAGCCAGGGAGATGACATCTGAGGGGTCAGAGCCCCGCATCCCCGCCCCCCACCCCCCGTTCAAGTGAACAAAATTAATGCAACATTGCCAAGGATAAAGGTTAAGCCCTCCTTACTACTTTAGTGAAGTTTAAATAATATTTACTAAGTTGCAATCGAAGTCATAGACTATACCCTTTCCAGTCCCTGTTCCCTACTCCCGGCTCCCCCGTTTCGCTGTGAGTTCCTCTAAATATGCTTTTGCTTGAATCTCTGAGTTGAAACTACGTGTGGTCCCTTTATGCACAATTTTTAGTCTGGCCGGGTTCTGCAGATACACATCTGCTCCGAGTTCTTGAAAGGGAGCAAAGAGCTGTCTGAGTCTCCATCTTCGTTCGACTGTGGCATGTGCAAAGTCGGGTCTAGTAAAAAAGTGATTCCCCCAAAGTTTCTTCTTGTCGTAGGCCTTGCCAGATCAAACAGAGCTTGACGTAGAAGAAAGTTCCCAAAGAATAACAGCATTGCACGAGGATGTTGAGGCGTAGCTAAAAAGCATTTAGGAGGAGTTAGCGGGAACCTATGTGCCCGCTGTATTTCCTTATCCCAATCCCAGGATTGTAGCTCTGGAAAAGCTCCCTTCAAAAGTGTGACCATATATCCCCTAGGATCATCCTTCTCAACACCTTCCGGGATCCCTAAAAAGCGGAGATTATTACGCCGTTGTCTATTTTCCTGCGCTTCCATCTTCCACATAAAGTCTTTAACTGTACTTTCCTGCTCATCTACTTGGGTTTTTAGCACAGCTACATCTTTCTCAAGATTCTCTGTCCGTACTTCCACGGAAGCCATCCGATCGGCAATATCTGCACATGTCTTGCCTACCTTCCTAACAGCCCCTTGTAATTTTTTGGCGGCCAAACGTGATCTCCTGTTATCTGCTTTAACTTCTTCCTGGAAACTTTTAATAGAATGTAGCATTGTTGAAAGAGCAGACTCGCACTTTACCCTTTCCTCCTCCTCTTTATTGGTGCAGTTACTATTGATAATTGTTTGGTTGCTGCTTGAGGCATCCATTATATCTGTAGTAATTGCAAATTGTGTGTCCGTGTAGTCCCATCTCAAATCAGCGATGCTACCTTTATCAGAGATCTCTTGTCTTTTTTGGCGGCTCCCACTTCTTTTTTTCCGTAATTTCTTTTGTCCATTCCTACTCTTCTGTGGGTCTGTGTTTGTACTACTATGCCAGTTTGCCTCGTCCTCCTCGCTTGATAGGGAAATGCTTATATCAGAGATTTCTGACTCATCAGTTAATGAGTAGAATTTTTCAAGATTGTCAGGTGTTTTAGGTAGCTGTATTGCTTCTTGTATTATTTCTACAGTTTCTTTACCATCATTACCTGACTTGCTGCTCTTCCCTTCTTTGTCCTGGTTGTAGCCCCCATCTGTATATTGATGTTGCAATAATGGGGTGGAATGCGCCTCCATTATTGTTTTATTAGCCTGGGTTGTGGGATAGGGTGTACTTGAATGCACCAAATCTATGGGCGTTTTTAAGTCCTTCTGTTTGCTCTGTAGGCTATCGCTCTTCTCTTCTCCCCCATCTGTGCTGACTGTAGATTCTGTCACAGTCTTAGATCCTGGTACACAAAAGCTGCTAGTGATTAGAGGCTGTGAGTAATCCGGCTCTTTGTTAGTCTTTGCAAATGTTCTCTTGGGATTTTCTATGCTCTCAGTGCAATTTTCGCCCTCATTTCTCCCTTTACTTTCTCCCTTCTCTCCCTTCTCTCCCTTGTCATTGCTTTTATTTTTAATACCTCGTGTATCCATCTTTTTCTGCCTGGTGTCTGTAATTAATGTACTAGTTTGTAGCGGTACACTCGCTAAGACGCCACATATTTGCGCAGTTTTCCCCTTCAGAGTCTTGGTACCCTTGCCAGCCATTCTTACTTGATTTCGAAGCTGTCGGCTCTGTCGGGTCTTTCCACTGCAACAAAGTATCTTCCAACAGTATTCACTTCCCGCGTAGACACTGCGTGTTCCCGGTAAAATTTTCCTTCTGTCAGCCGTCCCGCTGTAATTCGCCGATGTGTTCCTTCCAGGCAGCACTAGTAATGGATCACGCAGGGCAAGGGAGATCCAGGAAGGTCGATCCGTATACAAAGCCCCAGGGCTGCAGAGAGGTGAGAGTGCATTCCCGGAATCAAGCATGCAGAGTAGATACAGCTTGATATATCCAGACATTCCGGGTGCTTCTTTTCATGATTTTCCTTGTCTTCTATTCCGTAGGTGAAATACGAGGATGTAGGGAGTGGCTCAGATGCGTTTAGGCATAGAACTCGGGGTCCGGCGGCGGAGCTCCGCGGCGAGATGTCACTCAGTCGCCATCTTGCCTCGAGGGTGAACATCCTCGCCCTGTGAGTGCTTTTAAATTATATTTTTTGCTACTGATGGTGTCACTCGAAGGGGCAGGGGCACCACCAATCATGTGTTTATATTCTGGAAGGGAGACAGCATTTACAACGCTGGTAATACCACGCGGGTACATAACAACGCGGATGTTACATCGTCCGCGTTGTTACCACGCATGGCATTACATCGCAAGTCGTTTCAACGACTTGCGCTAGATGGCGCGCAACACCAGGGAATGTGTTGGATTTTAAATTCAACACCTTCCCTGCTGTTGCGCTAACTGGAGTAGGAATAGTAATTTATACTATTCCTAAGTCCAGCGCACCATCTAGCACAAGTCTTTGAAACGACTTGCGATGTAATGCCATGCGTGGTAACAACGCGGACGATGTAACGACCGCGTTGTTATCTACCGCGTGGTATTTGCTCGCGGTGTAACATCACATATTCGTTGTGGAAGGCTGCAAGAAGCACAGCAGCCCCATCACCAATAAAAAAGCACCGTAAGCTCTCTTGAGTCATTGAATCCATGACCTTAGAAGAACGTACCATAATTCTTTACACCCCCCCAAGCTGGAGCTGTATGCCCTTCAGCTGGAGTGCAGGGACTCCTTGTGATTGGTTCTATGGCTTCACTTTGTGGCCTGAAAAATGTTAAAAAAGACTCAATAATAAGAAATGTTTTTGATTTAAAAATGCTTTATTTAACATATTTTGTGACAGTCACTATTAATAAACACTGCAAAATTTGAATTTATAAAATATACATTTGATTATAGTTTTTTGCTGGCTTTTTAACAAAGTCAATGGGTCTGCTTGGTATATGTTGCTATGCTAACCCTTGATAAAGCTAACAAGCCCGCTACTTTTTATTTGTTATTGTTTTGACCCTTCTACAAAGCCAGTAGGTATGACTTACATAAGATGATACTGCTACATGATATACTTATCCATGCGTGGCTGTGAAGTGTTGGGAGCAGGCCTTGGCTGTAAGATTGGTCCTGCAGCCAACTGCATGGTCAAAGGACATGCGCGGCGGAGGGTTGGTGGCTGCGGGGGAGTGGGCACAGTGACTCAAAGCAGAAACAGCCCTCTGCTCAACCCGACGCCGTGGACGGATGACAGCCATGCTTGACAGGGGGATGGACACTTGCAGGGGGTTGGGCGCAGGGGCCTGCAGCAGCCCAGGCCATACACAGTGGTGGACATCTAATTTTACATTTTAAAAGCTTAGAAATTCCCCGTAAAAATGGTTAAAGTGACATTGTATTTGCAAATTCTAATAGTATGGTACATAACGTTAAAAAAAAACTGAAAAAACTAAGGTTAAAGGGATGTTATAGTTAGGTGAAAATGTCAATTAAAACATACCTTTTTAAATGAACAAAACCACTGAAATTCACCAGTTATTAGCAATGTCAATTAACTAAAACTCGTGCCCTGAAGTAACTATAACTCACACCCTCACCATGCAGTGCTAATTACCTCACATATTACCTAACTCATGATATTTTCTTTGACATCTTTGAAAACATCACTGCAAATATCTGAGGTGGAAGCTCAAGTGGGTCATGCACCTCTCTTCATCAACAATGGTGATAAATACTACATTGTATTACACTCTGGGAATCCGCATATTTGCTTCATGCTCATCGTTTTTAGGTCTCGCGCCTAGCGTTGCAGTGCGCAGCACTGCTCGCGCAGCGCGAGACCTTTAGAAAGGGCTTCTGAAAACGACCCACACGCCCGTGCGTGTGGTTTTGTTTTCGGAAGCCCACATTGGCTGGAGCGTACGTTTTTTTTACGGAGACGGCACGCGATTGGTCAAAGGCGGGCGCATGTCCCGCCTTTGCCGCGCCCATTCCCGACGGTGGCCAGAACGCGCAGCAGCGCGCGTTCGCCTCGCTTTTGCTGCCGCGCTCCCTCCCCCTGCTCCTCTGTGGTGCGCGCGCACCACTGTTTGTTTTTTTGGGTGCGCCGCCTTTTTTTACGTTTCCGCAAAGTCCCTTTGTCCGTTTCCTACTCACTCCCTTTTCCGCTCCGTATCAACGGATTTCCTTTTGAATCCATGGTTAATGTCGTTTTCTGCACAAACTTCCCTCCGCAATAATCCTCATCCATCAAAAATCTTCCACATCCCATGCAAAGTTCCCTCAGATCTATTCAGCAGTCGTTTTCCTCAGTCCCCCTTGAACACATCCCTAGCCCACCAAACCAACACACACCCGTCTCACCCCACACTGGAAAGCACAGCGTCACAGTTTACCGGGCTGGGAGGGTAGTGCCCTCCCCTATCGATTCACATCCCTCTGCTGCACCAGCCTGGAATCTCTCCTGTCCGTCACAGTGCTAGAACAGGCGTGTCCTGTGACATAGTTCCCGGCTACCCAAATCCTTGCTAGCGGCTTCAGCACAGTAAAGGCTTAGACTCTGTAGAGAGAAGATATGCGCATCATGGGGAACGTTCCTGTCGCCCTCTGTCTCCTTTTGTGCGCGGGGACTACGCTCGCTGGATACATCGAGATAAGCGAAACATCTCAAACCAATTTTCGCCGTAACCCAAGACGCGCTCTTGAACGGTTTTTGCCACCAGCATCCACCTTTTTCTGGGCTGGATTTGGTGCACCGAAGACTGTGCACAGGCACAGACCGGGAGTGCGCCACTTTGGTCGGCGGGTGGGAGGAGTACACTAGTTACCTGCTGTGAACACCCTCCGTTTCTAGAATGGTATCGTCTCCCTTTGTGTGCTGTGTGAGTCAGGGCTGGCTCAGCTGGAGAACAGGGGTGTTGCTATTAGCGCACCTTTGATTTCGCAGCTAAAGCAGTATAGAGACAGTTGTTTGCTAATGCCCCTATCCCAGTTAACACCCCTTTTCTTTTGCGTTCCTTTTAATAGTTGCAGGGTAGACTGAAGGGCAAATAAAGGCGTAGACCAGGTGTACGGGGGAGTTACCCCTTCAGTCTTAAATGGAATGTGCCATCGTTCTCTTTCTTTACATTTGATGTTTTGTGGTCTCGCAAAGCTGAAGTGATTACCCCACCCCCTCCCACCTAAAGATACGGTTGGAAGTCTGTATGTACATTCACCCATAATAAGATTGCATGCAATCTACAGATAAGGTGATTGACATGTCATTGAGGTCTAGTAGTTATATTGGAATGTTTCGTCCAACCGCCCCATTTTCAGTATATCAGGAGCTATGATTTCGACTTTAAATCATGTGTTCGGCGAGGGTTAAACTTAACTGCACCGACCTTTAATTGTTGCAAACACCCGCCAACCTCTTGCGACGATGCAGGTAATATGGTTGGCCACTGCTTACCTGGATGGATCCTCTGGCTGTACTCGTCCCACTTCTTGGAGAAGCGTTGGGACTGTTCACTCGCCTTACCAGATGGTAGAGTGTCTGCTCCCAGATGATCAGGCAATGGCGTCATTGCCCTCTTTTCCATTACGTAGATCAGGCAAATTGGGTATTCACACACTGTCGTTAGTAGATCATACAGGGAGTGTCAGTCCGTTTCTCTTACATTAGTTGTTGGTGGTCGGCGGTGGGTTCTCCCCAACACGTTTCAATTGTGTTTAATAACATTAGTGGCTTAAGTATTGGGGTATCACCGTCTCCTGAACACATGCTATAACTTTGGTCTCTGCAAATCACTAAATCATTAGGTGGAACCTTTCCCCTCACGTCGTTTAAAAATGGTTTTGTTTCGCCATCGTGTTCCATTTATAAAGTCTTTGGAGGGTGGCACTCTTCTGTTTCTTTTAGATGTATTTGTATTATAGAACTTTTTTGTCCTTTAATGTGCTTGATGGGGTGGGATTATCATTTCTTCTCTCACCTGAGTTAATCAACCCTGCTAGGGTGGTTCCATTGCTCTCAGACGTCATCTCATATGTTGTCTAGTTGGCTGCCTTACCCTCCCTTGCGGGCCAGTTGGAGCAGGGATGACTAATCACTTGGCAACCCTCTTGGACCTTTATTAGGCAATCTCGATTGGGTGTTCACATGGGCTGGTCAGAGAAGGGTCTCTTGGTATGGTGTCATCCTTGCGATGTGGTCTAGCCGCTAAGCTGCTGACACTGAACCCAGTGATCTGGGTTCGAGTCAACCCTGTTGACATTTGTGTGTTCCTAGGCATTAAACACTTACATATTTGAACTGTAATGTAATTATTGTGTAACTCCCAGATGTCACCGATATTCCTGCATCATGATATTTGTACAGGCCCCATTGCTTCTTAGCGCCGTTCCTACCAAATAAATACCTATACATGCTGCTACTGAGACATTAACACCTGAGTTAGCAACATTTGCCATCAATTAGACAACTAAACGGTGCCTGCTCTTTTTGGGGGGGAATTTTTTTTCCTTCAGGCTGTAAACTCCAGTAGCTGTGGATACTATCAGTATTTCATTTGCTGCCACTCATGGTTAAGCAAGACAAAAAGTGGTTGGGTGGAATGCTTGAATTAATCTAAATCACTAGAAATTATTTTAACTACATAGTTGATGTTTTTGCCACTGTAAATTAGCCGTGTCTACCCACCCCTCAACTCCCAAATCACAGTCGCAGGCAGTTGTAGCTGTCATTGGGTCTTTTTCCGTGATTGCCCTCCTTTGCCTGAAATGATGTAATAGCCCAAGCACAGCTATGTGGTCACTGTGCAGCAGATTGAGGACAATAGCCTGCTGTACACAGGGGCTTAGCGCAGATCCATGGCCTTCATCCAAGTGCTAATCCTGCCAGGCCTCGATGCTATGTGACAAATACCTCTGATTTTGGGTGCTGGGTGTAACTTCATTATTCATCGACTTCATCACGCGGTGGCCAAGGGACTGTTCAATATGTTATACAAGGATATTTAATTTCTTTTTGACAATGAGGGCTGGGATTGCGTTTAGAAACCTTCAATTGGTGCAGAATTAAGTCAGCCGTGCCTGTGACTCAGTTTTCTTTTCTTAATTGCTATTTATTCTATCGTTTAAGAACAAGCTACTGTTTTCGGAGTAGGGTGAGCCCAGTTTATGTGCGAGGCAGACAGTTTTTTTGGATTCTTTTCTTTCATCTTTGTGGGTCACGACTTTGAGACCGTTTTCCCCTTGCATGTGTCTGATTGTTGAAATGACTGCTGGGCTTCTCTATGCTGCCGTTGTGCGCTTTGACCTCTGCATTCTTGGTACAAGACCTGTGAATTTCTCTAGTGAGCTAGAAAGTTACAGCGCTAGTCCCGCCTTTCAAGCAATCCCAACTAAAACATGCTTGTTGATGACAAGCTGGTCCCGTCTTTAAAGAAGGCTGATGCCTGTTCCATGGAGTGGGGTATTTGTCTCACTTGCATGTGTAACCATTTCAAGAATCTAGTGAGATGGCTCAGAGGGGTGAGACCTCAGAGAACACGGATCTATTTCATGGGTTCAAATTCTACTCGGGCAGAGCTAGCTCATCACTCCTGCACCTTCGCATTGGGTGATGGCATGATCGTGCCAAGCTGAAGTTGTTTGTTGTTTACATTTTGAACGTGGTAATTATCATTGAATGTACAATGCCGAAAGAGTGTATTAACGAGGAGGCTTGTATTGCTCTACTAACATATAGGTTGTCGTGTCAACAGGATTCAGCCCCATTCTAGGGGCCCAGCTCCCCTACAGTAGATAAGGTTTGGAAACATGACCCCCTCCTTGATCAAAATCTGCCTCTCAACCATCAGATTTCTGCAGTCACTAAATCTTGCTGTGTGTGTGTGTGTATATATATATATATATTCACTGACAAAACCATAGGTTTTAGGGAAAGTTATAGTTAGTTGGACATTGCACTCGTACAAAACCCGTGAAATTCCCCCGTTATAGTTAGTTCAGCTAACTATAACTCGCGCCCCCGCAATGCACTGCTGATGACGTCACATATTACATCACTCATGACATGGTCAGTGACATCACTGATGACATCACTGATGACATCTCAAATGACATCACTGATGATCACTGATGACATCATCCAGTGACTGTGTGTTTGTGTAAAGTTTAAATATGTTTAATATATATAGGGAAAGGCATATTGAAGAATGAGTGGGTGTATAAGCGTCTGAATGGATGATTTAGTAGGTGCGTGACTGAGTCTATAAGTGAGTGATTAAACGTATCTTACTGGATGCATGGGTGAGTGACTAAACTGTGTGAATGTCTGTATCCGTCTGTCTGTTGTTGTGTAAGCAGCTGCATGGGTTTCTGACTAGCTAAATGAGTGTCTATATGGGTTATGGATTGGTTCTCTGAGTATCTGTATGGGTGCCTCAGTGTTTGTGTGGGTGGGGTGTGTGTGACTCTGTGCATAGATGTGTGAGTGGGTGATTCACTGGGTGCATGGTTTCAAGAGTGCGTCTGTGATGGACTGTATGGGTGGGTGAGTGTGTGTATGGGTTTGTTAGTGATTGAATGTATATCTCAGTGGTACATGTGTGAGTAACTACATATGTGAAAGGCAGTATATATGTGTGTTGGAGTATATAAATGGCTATAAGTGAGAGTGTGTGATTGTGAGAGTGGCTATATGGATGAGTGTGTGCTTGCATCAGTGATTGCATAGGAGCGTAAGAATGTGCTCAGAATTTTTATGAGTAAGTGAGCTGGTGTGTATAACTGTATAGGTGAGTAAATGGGAGTGTGATTAATTATTAGCATGACTGACTAGGTGTGTGAGTACCTCTATGGATGAGTTGCGTTGTGTGAGTGTTTATATAGGTGTATGAGTGCATATGATAGTCCTGTACTGAGTGACTGTAAGTATGAGTGACTGTACGGGTGAATGAGTAGATGTGTGTGTGTAGACCTAAGAATCAGTGAGTGGGTATGTACTTATTGGTATTGGAGTGTGTATGGTTTTGAGAATGGCAGTCTGTAATTTAGAGTGGGTGTATCAAAAGTTATATTAGGGTGTGAGAAGATGCATTAAATTCTCACATGGATGATGTCATCAGTGATGTCATTTGAGATGTCATCAGTGATGTCATCAGTGATGTCACTGACCATGTCATGAGTGATGTAATATGTGATGTCATCAGCAGTGCATTACGGAGCGCGAGTTATAGTTAGCTGAACTAACTATAACGGGGAATTTCACGGGTTTTGTATGAGTGCAATGTCCAACTAACTATAACTTTCCCTAAAACCTATGGTTTTTTCAGTGATTTTCAAAGGTTTTTAAATGCTAAACCCTAACTATAACAGGCCTGAAACCTATGGTTTTTTCAGTGAATTTCAAAGGTTTTTAAAATGCTAATTCCTAACTATAACAAGCCTGAAACCTATGGTTTTTTCAGTGAATTTCAAAGGTTTTTTAAATGCTAATTCCTAACTATAACATGTCTGAAACCTATGGTTTTTTTCAGTGAATTTCAAAGGTTTTGTAAATGACAATTTTTAAATGTATTAATTGTTATATTTATTTTTTTTGATACTGATTTACTACATTTTTTTAAACTATTTATTTTTAGATGTTTTATTTTTTAAATTACATTGTAATTACATTATACATTACATTACAAAATATACTTTCTCAGAATGAATTACTTTAGTTTAAATACTTTGCAAATAGGCAATAGACTTTTAAGTACAGTAGTTACAGTTGTTGCAATGGGCAACACAATTTCAAACACAATGCAACATTGAGCTCAATGTGAATTTCTAGCTAAATGCAATTAGTTACTTTATGGATTACTTTTCTAACCACAGGACTGGATCCTAGATTCAGTCCTGGGACATCTCCTGTAAACAGTTGAGTAAAAGCGTTTTGGTTATAGTAGTGATTTTTAAGGAATATTATTGTATTTTAAAAGTTGACACTTAGAAACTTTTTCACATAGAATCACCAATGTTATCCTATGGGAGGAAATTCACTTAGCAGGTAAGTAGTGTTATCGTTACTTTTTCTTACTCAGTGGTGGATCCTGGATCCAGCACTGGTGCATCTCCTGTAAACAGTTGAAAGAATGCGTTTAAGTCATACAGGCGATTTTTAAGGAATATTTGTAGTTTGTGAAAATCAACACTTTGAAACTTTTCTGCTGAAAACCAGACAATGGATTCCTACGGAAGGAAATATAAGTTACTGGTAAGTACGGTTAAAATTACTTTTCAGGATCAGTACTTGGCTGAAAGATGCAGCACTGAGGTCTCTCCTGATAACAGGTGAGTAAATCGGAATTCGTATTTTGGCTGATTTTAGAGGAATATTTGTATGTTTCAAAAATCGACAGAAACTTTTTCAGCAAAAAGCAGGCAATGATATCCTATGTGTCAGGACCAATGTCTTTCCTCTATTGAACCGCACAGGAGCAGAACGACGTTAGTTCCAATGCCCTTCTCAGAACCTTCCCTGCTAGGCCTTCTAGCATTCCATCGCAGGTAAGTTCTAAGGGGGGAAAGGGGTTGGGGACAGAGAAGAGACAGCTTCCTGCGCTCTGCCTGTTCTGCAAGGTCTTCTTTTCTTCTTACTTCTTGCAGACCTGTACACAATTCAACTTTAGCATTTACTCAGCACTTACTTGTGACCAACTTCTCTTTTTATATTAGATAACTTATCTTACCAGGGAAACTTGGGAAGCTTGCTACTCTTCTTACTTCTCGTGTTGTTTGTCTGGTTGAGATGAGAAGTTTTTACTTAGCTTGTTTATTTTCTTTTTCTATTTCAGGAACGTCCTGCCGCAGATTCTGGCTTGTGGCTATGATGCAAGAAAGATTGTGGTAAATGTTTGCTTTTTATTCTTTTCTTTTTGAATTGGTTATATTTATTATGCCCTTCATCTACTGTACTCACTGTGTATTACGCTCCTTTATCTTATCAGTTTTATTCTTATTAGGCTGCTTTAATTCTTCTTTTCTTCTGAATTAATAAAAGAGCTCTTCACAAGTTTTTAGTATAGCAGAAATGATAGGGTTCTCTTGAGCTCCCTTTCAGTAGTTAATTAAATGAATTGTAGGCAACTGTGCTAATTTAATTTGTCTGTGCAAGCTTGTGCTTCCATCTTATTTGATTTATTTAGGAGCTGGAGATTTCTTTAACAGAAACGAATTTCAACTACAGAGTTAGTTGACCCTTTTAACCTTGCTGACAAGTGGATGACTAATCTCTTTCACATGCATTTAACAAATGCGGTAAAAAGGAAAATGACTAAGTTACTTTAATTCATCACGGTCTTTAACCTTCTCAACCAAGCGTGACAAGAGTCTTTTTAAATATAAGCACTGGGAATTCTTTGAAGAGTGCTATTATTTGAACGTTCAGCTTAAGCAGAAAAATGCATTTGGTTCTTTTAAATATACACTGACCTTATTTCATAGTGCAAGAGAATTCCGACGAAACTAAAACCCGATATTTAAACGCAACTACCCTAACTAACTTTCGCGACGCCTCAGGAACAGGTGCTCTCTCAGGAATTTCTTCAGTGAAGTGCACTGTGGAATGTTGAAGCGCACTTCACCTGACCTTCATTATTTAAGAAGACTAGACTGCTAAACAGCACTATGCTGTAGCAGTGCTGGAATTTTGGCAGCCATATTACAATTTCTGCGATGCCAGCTAGCACTCCAGCTAAGGGGATAACCTGCCTTCAGTTTAGTCTGTAAGGGAGAGATAGTCATCAGTGTAGAGATGGAAGGAGGAAACCTACCGTGAACCCTGACAGTACCCCCTCCCAACGGGGTTTCCTCCAGTCGAGGTTTGGCTGGGAATTTGGCATGAAAGGCTTTAATTAATCGGGGGCATGAACATCAGTACTTTTTTCCCAAGAACGCTCATCAGGTCCATAACCCTTCCAATCAATGAGGTAGAAAAGTTCATTACGAATGATGCGTGAATCTAAGATGCGTTTAACCTCATACTCCACCTCACCATTAAGAATTAAAGGATCCGGAGGAGAACTTTTACGCAAATCTGGTTGAATGGGTTTGAGGAGAGAAATATGAAACACTGGGTGAATTTTAGTAGTGCCTGGGAGAGATAATTGATAAGTGACAGGATTGATAACCTTCTCAATAAGATAGGGACCCATAAAACGGGGCTGGAATTTACGGGAACCCTTGAGTCTAAGATTTTTAGAGCTCAACCAAACCAAGTCTCCTGCCTGAAGATCAGGTTCTTTTTTACGTTTGCGATCAGCGAAGTGTTTATAACGATCCTTCGCAATCGACAAGTTCTGGATTACAGAGTGGTGGATTTTAGTCATTTGTTGAGCAATGTCTTGAACAGCTGGAACATCTATCTTATCAAAATTAGCATGAGAATTAGGATGTCTGCCTGCGTTTACAAAGAAAGGGGAATGACCAGTAGATACATTTTGAGCATTATTGTAGGAGTATTCAGCTGTCCATAAATGGTCAGGCCAATCACCCTCTTCATCTAACAAATAAAGCCGTAAGTATTGTTCTAGTTCTTGATTAATGCGTTCAGTCTGCCCATCAGTTTCTGGGTGAAAACTGGTAGAATAACGATGGTCTATATTAAGACCTTTGATGTAGGCCTTCCAAAATTTTGATAGAAACTGGGAGCCTCTGTCTGAAATGAGTACCTTTGGAATGCCATGAAGGCGAATGATATGTTGATTAAAAAGTTGGGAAAGTTGTTTAGCAGTAGGTGTTCCCATGAAAGGTACAAAGTGTGCCATCTTGCTAAAGGTGTCCACTACCACAAGAATGGTATCATAACCATGGGAAGAGGGCAGATCTACAATTAAATCTAGGGAGACTGTGTGCCAAGGATGTGGGGGTTGGCATGGGTTGTAGAAGACCTTTTGGAGCCTGCCTGTCCGATTTCCCCCGTGCACAAATCTCACAGCCCAGAACGTATTGACGAATGTCTCTGCACATGTATGGCCACCAGAAACTACGTCTAAGTAACTCTTCAGTTTTGGAGACGCCCTTATGGCCCGCCAAAGGGTTATCGTGACATTCTTGCATTGCCTTCAACTGGAGTTCCTTAGTAGGTAAATACAGATTGGTGCCATGATATGGAAGACCGTTGTGGACGAGACGTTGAGGATCTTCTGTGGCCCAATTCTCCATTTCCAGGTCAGACATGGTATTCCGAACGTGATTTTCGAAGGGCTCGAGAGAGATAACTCCAATGATTTTATCTTCAGGTATGATTTGTTGGTTAGTAATGACAGGAGTTTGATTTTCGGTGTCCAATCGAGAAAGAACATCAGCCTTTCCATTCTTAGATCCTGGACGAAAGGTAATTACAAAATCGAAATCTGCGAAATACAGAGACCAACGTAGTTGTCGTGGTGTGAGAGTACGAGCAGATCGCAGGAATTTCAGATTGCGGTGATCCGTAAACACCGTCACGGTGTGCTTAGCTCCCATTAAGTAGTGCCTCCAATCTTTAAAGGCATCTTTGATTGCCAAAAGTTCTTTCTCGGTAATTGTATAATTACATTCCGCAGGGTTGAGCTTACGGGAGCGGTAAGCCACCGGGTGTAATTGTCCCGTATCCTTATGCCTTTGTGAAAGTATTCCTCCGATGGCCAGGTCCGAAGCATCTGTCTCCAAATAGAAAGGCTCAGAGGGATCTGCATGAAGTAAAACAGGTGCCGTGGTAAAGCTGTCTTTCATCAATCTAAAGGCCTCTTCAGCTTCTTCAGACCATTTAAATGGAACTCCTTTCTTTAGAAGACGAGTTAAGGGGAGAATTTTCTGGGAGAATCCGTGAATGAATCGGCGGTAAAAGTTGGAAAATCCAATAAAGCTTTGAACCTCTTTGACACTGGTAGGGGCTTTCCACTCCGTTATAGCTTTCACCTTCTGCTCGTCCATTCTCACTCCTGCAGGTGATAATACAAAGCCCAGGAATTCCACTGTATCAGTATTGAATAGGCATTTTTCCAGTTTTACGTATAGTGAATTTTCTCGTAATCGTTGTAAAACAGCTCGGACCTGGTTTGGGTGGTCTTCAACTGAGTCTGAATAAATCAATATGTCGTCTATATAAACTATGACGCATCGATCAATAAATTCACTTAGGACATCATTGATGAAGTACTGGAAGGCCGCTGGAGCGTTGCAAAGACCATACGGCATGACCAGATACTCGTAAAGGCCATATTTAGTCCTGAACGCAGTCTTCCACTCATCGCCTTCCCGGAGCCTGATCAAATGGTATGCTCCTCGTAGATCTAGACGAGTGTAAATCTTTGCTTCCTTCACCTGATCAATCAATACGGAAATTAGGGGTAGCGGGTAACGGTTTTTAATTGTTATCCTGTTAATTGCCCTAAAGTCAATACAAGTCCTGAGATCCCCCTCTTTCTTTGGTACGAAAAAAAGAGGGGAGGAGACCGGAGACTGGGATGGTCTGATAAATCCATTCTCTAAATTTTTGGCAAGGTATTCCTTCAAATGAATGTTTTCTTTCTCCGTCAAAGCGTAGATCCGGCTGCATGGCAAGTTAGCCCCAGGTTCAAGGTCGATTTTACAATCGTAGGGTCTGTGGGGCGGTAGCTTCTCAGCCTTCACTTCATCAAAAACATCCACAAAGTCTTGATACTCTTCGGGTACAACAGTAGTTTGTATGACACACACCGAACCTCCATTTTCACACAACTGGGCGACTGCACTGGGCTGAGAAGGATTTGTTGGACAATTGAAACAATTTCTTGTACAATATTCCGAATTTAGTTGAATAGTTCGTGCTGCCCAATTGATCTGTGGGTTGTGCTCTGTCAACCACGGCAAACCTAGAATCAATTGGAATTGAGGGCGTCTATTAGATTGAACTGCAATTTTTCTTGATGGCCTTCGACTGTAATCATGTGCACCAATTCTGTGTGACTGGTTATGGGCCCTGAAGTTAGATCCGTACCATCCACCGCTCTAACCTTCTCATTTTTCTCTTTTTTAATTGCTTGTAGTCCAATTTGGCTAGCGAATTTGTGATCGCAGAAATTTCCAGTTGCTCCAGAATCTACCATAACCGTAATTCCCGCCAAAGCTTCATTCCTGAATCTTAACGTCACTGTCATAACCAAATGGGGTGAGGAGACTTGTAGAGTGTTTGCCAACTGATGATTATGTGGAGTTGTTCCTTCATTCGCATCCACCAGTCCAACTCCGCTGACCGGTGGTGCCGCTAGTTTTCCTTCTCCTTTGCGGGCAATTTAGGTCTTTTTATACAATTTTTGACAAAATGTCCACCTCCACCGCAGTACAGGCACAACTTATTCAGTCTTCTCCTGTCTTTCTCCTCCTTCGTCAGTGGACCTCTGACCACACCGATCTGCATGGGTTCTACTCCAGAAGAACTCTCTACAGCCCGCGTAGACTCGACCTTTACCCGATCAAAACGGGGAACACTGGACCTGAACTCCCTCCTTCGTTCTCCTTTCCGTTCGCTTTGTCGATAATCGATTTCTAGAGTTAAGTCTACTAATTCTGAGATGTCAGAAGGGCGATTGGGAATTTGGGACAACACGTCTTTGAGTTCCTCTCGCAGTCCTCTGTAGAATACAGCTGCTCTTTTATCTTCGGGCCAGTTGGTCTCGACCACTAGTTTGTTAAATTGGGCCAAATACGACACTAGCTCTCGATTTCCCTGTTTCAACTCTAACAGCTCGTTGTCTGAAGCCTGTGATGCAGTTCTTCTATCAAAAATTCGGAGAAATTCTTTTTTGAAGTTGTCTAGATTGTACAAAATTGGGTCATCTTTGGTAACAAGAGGCATCGACCAAGAAGCGGCATCTCCACTAAGATAGGAGAGGATAAAGGCTACCCGGGATTGAGCATCGGGGAAAATCGTTGGGCGGCACATGAAATGCAGAGAGCACTGTGTCAAAAAAATTTGTGCTTTGTGCGGGTCTCCATTAAACCTCTCCGGAGGAGCAAGAGGGATTACTGGGGACAATGAGTGGATAACTTGTGTGGGGGCTATGGATATAGGACTTGTGTTTGGTCCTTGGGTTTCTAAGAATGTGGTTCCTTGACTGGTCCCTGAAACTGTATCTCCCATTTTAAAGGTAATTATTTCTTGTCTAAGGATTTTATTTTCCTCCCTAACTGCCTCCAAATCTCTTTGAATGTTACTTAAAATCTCACCTAGATTTTTAAAATCAAACCCCTCCGCCATTCTGCTCGGGTGCTTGTACCAACGTGGGCACTTCACTCTGTCAGGACCAATGTCTTTCCTCTATTGAACCGCACAGGAGCAGAACGACGTTAGTTCCAATGCCCTTCTCAGAACCTTCCCTGCTAGGCCTTCTAGCATTCCATCGCAGGTAAGTTCTAAGGGGGAAAGGGGTTGGGGACAGAGAAGAGACAGCTTCCTGCGCTCTGCCTGTTCTGCAAGGTCTTCTTTTCTTCTTACTTCTTGCAGACCTGTACACAATTCAACTTTAGCATTTACTCAGCACTTACTTGTGACCAACTTCTCTTTTTATATTAGATAACTTATCTTACCAGGGAAACTTGGGAAGCTTGCTACTCTTCTTACTTCTCGTGTTGTTTGTCTGGTTGAGATGAGAAGTTTTTACTTAGCTTGTTTATTTTCTTTTTCTATTTCAGGAACGTCCTGCCGCAGATTCTGGCTTGTGGCTATGATGCAAGAAAGATTGTGGTAAATGTTTGCTTTTTATTCTTTTCTTTTTGAATTGGTTATATTTATTATGCCCTTCATCTACTGTACTCACTGTGTATTACGCTCCTTTATCTTATCAGTTTTATTCTTATTAGGCTGCTTTAATTCTTCTTTTCTTCTGAATTAATAAAAGAGCTCTTCACAAGTTTTTAGTATAGCAGAAATGATAGGGTTCTCTTGAGCTCCCTTTCAGTAGTTAATTAAATGAATTGTAGGCAACTGTGCTAATTTAATTTGTCTGTGCAAGCTTGTGCTTCCATCTTATTTGATTTATTTAGGAGCTGGAGATTTCTTTAACAGAAACGAATTTCAACTACAGAGTTAGTTGACCCTTTTAACCTTGCTGACAAGTGGATGACTAATCTCTTTCACATGCATTTAACAAATGCGGTAAAAAGGAAAATGACTAAGTTACTTTAATTCATCACGGTCTTTAACCTTCTCAACCAAGCGTGACAAGAGTCTTTTTAAATATAAGCACTGGGAATTCTTTGAAGAGTGCTATTATTTGAACGTTCAGCTTAAGCAGAAAAATGCATTTGGTTCTTTTAAATATACACTGACCTTATTTCATAGTGCAAGAGAATTCCGACGAAACTAAAACCCGATATTTAAACGCAACTACCCTAACTAACTTTCGCGACGCCTCAGGAACAGGTGCTCTCTCAGGAATTTCTTCAGTGAAGTGCACTGTGGAATGTTGAAGCGCACTTCACCTGACCTTCATTATTTAAGAAGACTAGACTGCTAAACAGCACTATGCTGTAGCAGTGCTGGAATTTTGGCAGCCATATTACAATTTCTGCGATGCCAGCTAGCACTCCAGCTAAGGGGATAACCTGCCTTCAGTTTAGTCTGTAAGGGAGAGATAGTCATCAGTGTAGAGATGGAAGGAGGAAACCTACCGTGAACCCTGACACTATGGAAGGAAATTCAAGTTACTGGTAAGTACGGTTAAAATTACTTTTCAGGATCAGTACTGGGCTGAAAGATGCAGCACTGAGGTCTCTCCTGATAACAGGTGAGTAAATCGGAATTCGTATTTCGGCTGATTTTAGAGGAATATTATAAAGTTCCAAAACTCCACACTTAGAAGAATTTCCAAGTGAAACCAGTCAATGATATCCTATGGAAGGAAATTCAAGTTACTGGTAAGTACAGTTAAAATTACTTTTCAGGATCAGTACTGGGCTGAAAGATGCAGCACTGAGGTCTCTCCTGATAACAGGTGAGTAAATCGGAATTCGTAGTTCGGCTGATTTTAGAGGAATATTTGTATGTTTCAAAAATCGACACTTAGAAACTTTTTCAGAAAAAAGCAGACAATGATATCCTATGGAAGGAAATTCAAGTTACTGGTAAGTACGGTTAAAATTACTTTTCAGGATCAGTACTGGGCTGAAAGATGCAGCACTGAGGTCTCTCCTGATAACAGGTGAGTAAATCGGAATTCGTATTTCGGCTGATTTTAGAGGAATATTATAAAGTTCCAAAACTCCACACAGAAGAATTTCCAAGTGAAACCAGTCAATGATATCCTATGGAAGGAAATTCAAGTTACTGGTAAGTACGGTTAAAATTACTTTTCAGGATCAGTACTGGGCTGAAAGATGCAGGACTGAGGTCTCTCCTGATAACAGGTGAGTAAATCGGAATTCGTAGTTCGGCTGATTTTAGAGGAATATTTGCACAATGGTGAAGGGAGGGGGCGGGGCCTGAGGTGACATCTGTGTAAATGCGCCCCGTGACGCGTTTTTAAGTTGGGGGATTAAGTCCCCTTGAATCATGAGGGTCCCTGGGGTCCAACTAGCCCACCCTGTACCTCCAGTATGCGCTAGGGAGCTGCGTTGCAGAGAGGTGTTCAGAGGCCACGCCCTTTTTGCACCTCTCTGCAACGCAGCTCTGTGGCGCTTTCTGGACGTACCTGGTGGGCTAGTTTGCCCTCAGGGACCCTCAGGATTGAAGGGGATTTTATTCCCCATCTTAAAATGCGCCACGGGGCCTCTTTGCACACATGTCACCTGAAGCTCCGCCCCTCCCTTCACCACTGTGCAAACATGCCCCGTGGCACGTTTTAAGTTGGGGGATTAAGTCCCCTTGAATACTGAGGGTCCCTGGAGTCCAACTAGCCCACCATGTACCTCCAAAAAGCGCCACAGAGCTGCGTTGCAGAGAGGTGTAAAAAGGGGCGTGGCCTCTGTACACCTCTCTGCAACGCAGCCCCCTGGCGCATACCAGAGGTTCCTGGTGGGCTAGTTGGCCCTCAGGGACCCCCAGTATTCAAGGGGAATTACTTCCCCTTCTTAAAACGCGCCAGGGGGCGCGTTTGCAGACTGCTGCAGGGAGGGGGCGGGGCCTCGGCACGATGCCGGTCTTTTTTTTTTTTTTTTTTCTGCCCAGGGGGTCCTTGTGGGACCCCCTGAGCAGACCTAGGGGGTCAGGGTGTTTCTACCCTGCCCCCTTTGTGCGTTTTGCACACTTGTTTCTTGTGTTTTTTTTTTTAATCAGTGGGATCCGTGCACCCTAAGCGCATCCCGACGATTTTGGAAAAAAAATGCTTTTTTCTGCCCAGGGGGTCTTTGTGGGACCCCCTGAGCAGACCTAGGGGTCAGGTGTTTCTACCCTGCCCCCTTTGTGCGTTTTGCGCACTTGTTTCTTGTGCTTTTTTTTTTTAATCGGCGGGATCCGCGCACCCTAAGCGCATCCCGCCATTTAAAAAAAAAATGCTTTTTCTGCCCAGGGGTCCTTGTGGGACCCCCTGAGCAGACCTAGGGGTCAGGGTGTTTCTACCCTGCCCCTTTTTGCGCTTTGCGCACTTGTTTCTGTCCCTCGGTTCTACCGAGGGACAAAATGGCTGCCAACACTTCCTGATTTGGAGTGTTGACAGCCACTTGACAGCCAATTAGCATGCAGCTCGTGATCGGGACGGTGCGCGCAGGGTGCGCTCAGGATACGCAGACCCTACTCGCCCATAGATATATATGTGACTTTACTTTTGATTTTCTGAGGAACTACTGAACGGATTTACACCATTTAAGCAAAAGGCACGACACTGAACCAAGGGCTACCTCTTTGCCAAATTTGGTGTAATTCCGTTCAGCAGTTCGGGCTGTAGCTGCGACTAAAGGTTCCTATGGAAAAATGAATGGGGAAAACGCGTTTTGGGACCCCTCTTTTTCTCGGCCCCCGCTGACGAATCAACCCGAGACTTTCAGGGTAGGAGCGGAGCGCCCCAACAAGTTGGAAACTTTTGCGAAGATTCGTCAACCGGCGCCAACGTTATTTCAAATAGAATGTCGCGGATTTCCTATGGATAATAGGTCCTAACTATAACTATCTACTGGCGACCGCCAGTAGATAATATATATATATATATATATATATATACGGGGATTAGCCTTTAGCTTGTATCTTCCCTTTCTTTTGCCCATAGGGTAGCTGTGGCATTTAAATTATCCAGCCCCGTCTGGACTTAAGCAATGCTATTTGCTTCGTGTTCTCTAAACAGTTCTTTAGTCGACCAGACTGCTCAAAACTCCACAGCCCAAGCTTTGTTTAATCTGAATACATAGCTGGAACCGAAAGTTCTCTCCTTTTTGACCTCTGTCCACATCAGATCCCTCGAAGTTCCGGAAACGTATCAAAACCTAGTTGAAAATTGAGTCTATGCCTCCCATCATGTTGAGTCCCCGGCTGCTCCAAGAGACTCTTCAAGAGTTATATAAATCTAAATAAGGGGTTTCCTTGCTTTATTTCTGCAGCGTTGTATCGCTTTAGGGTAACCTCAAAGCGCTGAGAAGTGCCACCAATGCTGAGAAGCAGAAGTGTTGCACGTGAATATTTTAGTGACCTGCTTGTGATGTGAGACAGTCTATCAAGTTGTCTGTAAATATGGTATCTTGGTGTTTGTCCAACATCGCCTTCCCACGTGCACAATCTAAAGTGACCTGGAGCCTTAAAGCACACTGTCAAACGCGTTTTTTTTCTTTTCTTTTTTTTTTTTGCCTGTGAGGTCTGCACACCCAACCAATGAGATGAAAAAGCAACGCGAGTGGCAGCAGGTATGTCTGGCCACCATGCAGAGAACTAACAACCAACAAGTTTAGGCAAATTACGTTAAATGCCTCCTTATGTCGACATATTTTTTGGTGTGAAACGAGTTAGGGCAGCTATGAACACGAAACTCAACGAACCGACTGGTAAAATGAAAATTGAAATGTGTAATTTTCTTAATACACTAGCCCCTAAACAGCAGATGCAAATGGACGCCATATTTTCAGTGCCGTTTGGAGACCAATTTTCAGAGTAAGGCTTTTTTTCAAAACCTTTTTTTTTTTTAAGTTAATCAGCTGCGCTGGTCCAGTTGTTTCCTTTGAACTGAACCGAGACTAAAACTCCGAAAAAAGCACTGATTGATGAATTAAAGTATAGAGCGGGAACATCGTGCCATGGTTACATGCAGGTATTTGATCACCATATGCATGCCACGCAAACCGCTAGTTTCAAGCAGACATTGGCTGATGTGAAATCAAGATGCCAAGAAATGAAGCAGTACCCAGATATCGCAAGAATAAAAGGCTCACAGGAAAGGCACCATGTTGCTCCAAAAACCAAGTACCAGCATGCAGTCTATTAGAATAAACTCATTAATCCATTAACCACAAGCAAACACATGAAGCATCTGTCATCTGTGTACTAAGTGATAAGTCAGAGAGCAGCACAAAACGCAATACATGGCTTGCTGACTGGACCATAGGTATTGGTTTGTGCATCGTTGGTGCAGCAGCTCTAACTTCTCTGAGTGCTGCTATCCACTGGAAGCCTGTGATGTCAGGGACAAGCACTGAGGCTGGAGAAGCAAATACTGCTTCACATGCTGCGCTCAGGGCTACACTTCAGGAGAGTTGCATAGGTGGCACTGGTTGTGGGATGGAAACTGTCTGCCTCCGGTGTGGTGAATGACTTTAACTTAGGTGCTGGATGAACTGGCAGGCACAGATGTTTATTTAGCATGCGTGTCCATTCCAGCCCAGTTCAATAACTGAAAGTCAACTGGCAGCTGCTAGCTGCTTCTCTGGTCACATCAGTAATTCCTCATTCTAAGTCCTCTCGGCAGTGCTGGAGCTGCTTCTCATGTCCAGTCAGTATTTCCTCATTCTAAGTCCTCTAGACAGTGCTGCTAGCTGCTTATCTGGTATCATCAGTAATTCCTCATTCTAAATCCTCTGGGCAGTGCTGCAGCTGCATCTCTGTTCCCAGTGGTAATTCCTCATTCTAAGTCCTCTAGGCAGTGCTACAGCTGAGTCTCTGTTCCCAATGGTAGTTCCCCCATTCCGAGCCCTCTAGACATTGCTGCAGCTGCATCTCTGTTCATACATCCACTAAACTCCAAAACAAAACACATAGGTAAAAGACATTGTCATTTACAACGCAAATAGCTCTAACTCTAAAAAATGCGAGATCTATTGCATTGCAAATGCTTGTTTCTTTAGTAATTTGTTTTTTTTTAAAAACTATCTAACCAAAATGAAGAAGTCTAAATTTGTGCAGGGAGTTATAATTGTATTGAAGATGCCACATGACTATTAGCAGAGTTGTTTCCTTGTGTAAAGTCATTGTAACATAGACTCTTTGAAGCAGTAAACTGTGATTGGGCCTGGATTGATACCCAGAAGCTCAGTAACCCAAATGTGGGAAGGCTAACGGAAGAATTCTTCCAGCACAAACAATTCAGAAGCCTCGAGCCATATTTGGACACAATCCAGATACCAAGAGACAGGGCGCTTTACAGCCAATTTAGATTTGGAGTGCTCCCGGTCCATGAATTTACTGCTAAATGGCGCTCCCCAAAACAGACAACAGAAGACTGTCCTTGCTGTGGGGCACAGAAGGAGAGTGTCGCCCACCTCATGTTTGCATGTCGAGCGTACGAAAAGGCGAGGTCTAGATGGCTAAAGCCAATCTGCAAACAACTAGGTACTCTTGATCATCGCGCTGCTTTGCGTATTTTAAAATCTGATGCAAGAACCCTCTTTGTTTGCGGTGTGGAAAGTTTTTAAGTTGTGCCTGGATAGTCAGGCATAGAGCCTTACGAAGGGCGACCTAATCTCATATCACAAGCCCCATGGAGATTACACTAGGGCATAAGATGAACGACTAAATATCACTTGATTATTTTTTATGCACTGTCACTTACACAAGGTATACCGAGCACCATCCTTTTTAATTACAATTTTAAACCGCTGTTTTTATCTAAAAAAATGAAATATCTTAACCACGATGAAATAACGTGCCACCATGTCTTGACCGATTTGATCATATGTATCTGTTATGTTTTTTTATGATAAGTTTTAACTGTACAGATTGTATTTTTTTTTCAAGTATTGTCTGATGCTTTTATGATACTTGTTATTGAAATAAAGCTATTTGACTTTGACATTGTATTACACTCTGGGAATCTGCATATTTGCTTCATGCTCATCGTTTTTTCTTTAGTAATTTGTTTTAAAAAAAGCTATCTAACCAAAATGAAGAAGTCTAAATTTGTGCAGGGAGTTAAAATTGTATTGAAGATGCCACATGACTATTAGCAGAGTTTTTTCCTTGTGTAAAGTCATTGTAACATAGACTCTTTGAAGCAGTAAACTGTGTTTTTTCTGGTCAGTTTACTGAGGTAATAACATAGAATTTGACCTTAGCAGCATAGCAATAAATTGATGAATGTGAATTTGTGCATATCTTCTAAAGAAAATTTGTTGTTTGACCACGTTTATTTTCACCGGCCAGCCATAAATATTACAGAGTCGGCAATAGCTACTCTGTAGTTATAGTTAGGTCAGAGTTTCCATGAAAAGGCATATTTTGTTTTCTTAATAACTTTGCAACTTCAACAAATCTGCACAAAACTTACTAAAAAGAAAGCTCATCCAATATGATGGTTTGCATAGAAAGTTTCATGCAGATCTGTTTGGAGGGGTCAAAAAAAGTGACTATTCCCATACCAGTTTCTATGGGAATTATATTTCTCTGCTACAGAAAAAACGCTGATTGGAATTAACCCAATCTTGGCATAAAAGTCAAACTTTACTCAAGGAAGTGCCTTTGCTTGGTTTGGTATAACTCTGAAATTGATATTTAAAAAGCATTTTGGATGTGGGCTTGAAATGGTTAAAAATTTGAAGCTATAGGGACCATCCAGAGACTGAATTCAAATACTGCTGAATGAGGAATCTTTTTGTTCCATCATCCATTTCGGGTCCACAAACATAAATCCTGTTCCATGAACCTGAAGTTCTCATATTGGTTGGCCTCAAAAAAGAAAAAATTTTTGCAGCTGCCATAACAGGACTCTAGGCTCCTGCATCATGACAGAAAAGACAGAAAGTCAAGAGGACAAGAGGAGAATCCCTTGATCACATGGTTCAGGTGGAGGGGGCATTATGCTAGATGGTTCGTAAACCTAAAGGCAGAGTCGGCAGACCTTAGTGTGGCTCCAAGATCAGCAAAACCAGCATTGGATTATGTAAGCCCCCGCAAAGGCTCCTGGACTAACTCCAGTCTAACAACCATTGGAGAAAGTGCATACATTGGGGTGAGATGGACTTATTATTCTAACTCCAGTCTACCTAATATTGAAGAAAGTGCACACATTCATGGAGGTCAGATTTACTACAACACCGGTAAACCAAATATTGAGGAAAGTGCAACGTTGGGGCTATGGAGGTCAGATTTACTATTCTAACTACAGGCTAACAAACACTTTAGAAAGTGAGGGGCATATTCTCAAGAACGTGTGACAACCACCGCAAGTTTAGCTTAACGCAACTCTGCACATCGCAGTCCATCGCGGGAAAACGATGCAGTGTTAACGTGCTATTCCCAACATGGCGGCACCATGCGATAGTCACACGATAACGCGTCAAATGAACGCGTTCAAACCAATGCGGCACTGGAAAAACGCGAAACCCAACGCGAAAATAGTAGCGATGACGCCAAACGCGATACAAAAATCTGCGATAACCAGCAATAGGCCTGCAAATCCCACGCGTCATGTGGGAAAATGCACCATAAAACCAGAGCAAAAAAAAGGTGAGATGACAATGTACGAGCACAACCCCACATCCGTGACGTAGAACAAATGACCAGTGTCCCGCATCAAACAGGCATCTCCTCACAGTCACAACGTACATCGACATGCAGTCTGCATGCAAACTACGCCAATGCCTAAACATGCATAGAACACACATTGAATCCGCATCCCCCCTTCACATTGCAGAGGGTCAAGCAATTCCTCCTGCACACAGACGTGTCATGACCATGAACAATCCACCATGAAAGCATGGACGAAGGTAGGGGCAGTGACTCCCGCCTACGTACATGTTGCCCATGTCGTGTGACCTGAGTCACAGGGGGCATCCCTGCATCATGGTGCCACATATCTGACCCCAAGAGGAGTCCTGTCGTCACCTGTAGGACACAAATAGCAGCCAAAATGGAATGATCATGGACACACGTGAAACGCCTAGGAGCGGGATTCCCCACTAACTGAGACACACAGAACTGGCAGTCCGAATAAGTGACACCCTAAACAGCCACCCTGCACAGAGGTGACAGACCCACCATCTATGAACAAATGACAAAACTTGCAGCAACACATGTCGCACACACACTTGTCTGAGTGATGTCCCTGAACAGATGAGTGACATGCACCCAGGGAATGTGTATTCAGAATGCATTTATTTGCACATGCTGTGCCTGTGGTCAATTAGTACTGTCCCATGATTGCCAAGGACAGTCACAATGTGACGTGCTCATGTGAAGAAATTGTCAATGATGGTGTTCCTACGGGCTATCCCTGCTGCGGCTGCAGTGGGGTGTGGTCCACCTGCCTCATCCTCATCATCATGGTCCGGTGCTTCTGGCACTGGTATGCATGGGGCTCTGCTGCGCACACATATGTTGTGCAACACACAACATGCAATGATTATCTTGCACACGATGTCTGGGCTGTACAGGAACCTCCCACCCGTGACATCCAGGCACCTGAAACGTGACCTAAAACACGCCAAATGTGCGTTCCACGATGCCCCTGGTGTGTCTGTGGGCCGCATTGTACTGCCTCTGGGCCTGTGTGTTTGGGGCTCGGAGGGGTGTCATCATCCAAGTGCAGAGTGCATATCCTTGGTCACCTGTGACAGTGCAGAGAGACATGAGTCAGAAGTTGGTTCTGCATGATGTGTTGGCAGGCTCACTGGTTCATTGGTGCGTGATATGTGTGACTCTGTGATTACTGCATGACATGTACTGCTTGTTGCAAATGAGCGGCATCAATGTGTATCTCGTAGCATCACAGCTGCTCCACCCTCCCCACGAGACCATTCACTAGTGTGCGCAGCGCGGTTGCATCACTTGCACTCCTACGGCACACCATTGTCATGCCTGTCTGCGCATGTCCACAAGCCCGACAACGACACTGTGATCTCGTGCGCAGAAGGTGGATGGGACTGGTTCGGGGACCAGGGGCCCGGGCTGCGGCAGGCACACAGGATCGCAGGCTCCGCCGCACACGGCGTCGGCCTCATGGCGGGGTGAGAGGCGCCGCCCTGGCAGACACGTTGGCCATTCCAGTAGAGGCCCATGCCCAGGTCTACGTGCTTTTTATTCACACCCCTATGCTGGCCTGGCGTACGCCGGGCAAGACCACTCCGCACATGCATACAGGGGGGACATAACAAGCTACATTTCCGAGATCTTCCCCACTTACTGGGGTGACATGGTTGCGTCCACTGTCCACAACACTACCACAACCAGCAGTATATGTCGACATGGATTTGTGTGTGGTCTGCACACTGCGGTCTGTCCAGCACTTCCACGACACACTTGGCATTGTGTGCATTCGCATTCATGGGTCACTTGCCTCCTTCGCACATGCCTGGTTCCCACCTCTCCCCACATACTGCCATTGTGTGGCTGAGGTGCCATGCCGTTGATGGCTCATGTACATGGCCAGCCCAGGTTGCCGCAGTACGTTGTGCTGTTGTGTATGGTGTGTGGGCATGTTGCATTTGAGTATGTGACGTGAGCATTGCCAGGGTTGTGAGTTGCATGGTTGTGGAGTTGAGGTGTGTGGTGTGTTCATTTGGTACTTACCAACGAGCACTGCATTCCCATAGGTGCCATCCTGGAAGCGCCGGTTGATGATGGACTGTCAGAAGATGTACGACTCATGCACACTGCCAGGGTAGTTGGCGGCGACGTTGGTGAAGAGTCCCCGGTGGTCCACTATTGCCTGCACATTGATGGAATGCGTGTGCTTTCTGTTGCGGTAATTGTGTGCAGTGTCAGCACGGGCCACAAGTAGGACATGTGTGCAGTCAATTGCCCCCAACACGTGTGGGAAGCCAGCTATGGCGTAGAAGCCTTGCTTGGTCTCCAGCTGTTCCTGCGCAGTGTGGGGGAAGTATAGGTACTGGGGTACCAAGCTGGTGATGGCATACAGGACAGGTTTGTGGAACTTGGATAGGGCTGGCTGTGAGACTCCTCCGACTCTGGCGGTTGTCGGTTGGAATGTCCCAGAGGCCAACTGGTGCAGCACGGCCAGCAGCTTTGTCTGAGGTGGGATGTTGGTTGTCCGCTGTGTTGGTACCGTCAGCCTGTGGGCAATGATGTTCAGGATGCGGAGGATGGTTGTCCTTTTGAGTCTGTAGTGGGCAATGACATTCTCTGGTGTTTTGTCTGTGAGGCTGGTGCGTTTCCGGAAGGTCCGCTGTCTTTGTCTGCGCTGCCTCTGTGGTGGTCTGGAGGGGTCTGGGGGGGTGGCGGGAGGGGTCCGGGCGGTGGAGGTCCTGGAGGTGGTGGGGGTGGGTGTTGTGGCCCTCTCGGGGCTTCGAGCTGCATGAGGAGTAGCTCCATGGCATCTGTTGTTCTTCAGGTGTGGCTGTGAGCTGGGCTCCCTTTTCTTGTGCAGGTTGTCGTCCGACTTTGCACCAGGTCAGAGCAGGTGTTAGTTTCCTGCTGTTAACGCGCCGTATCGCCTGTTTTGTGTTCTTATCGCCAATGTGGCTGGCCGTTGAGAATGTTGCGTTGTGGTATTGTCGCGTGGTTGTTGCTCGGGAACGCCTACTCTGCATCTCATTAGCGTTAGTTGCCGGGTTCCTCTGTGGCGATGTTTTTGCGACTGCTATCGCAGGTAAACTGGTGTTATGGGCTGTTAGCACCAGCTTGTGAATGGGGCGATAACTTTATCGCGACTTTGGCTGCGTTAACGTGCCGTTAACTCGGCGATAGCTCCTTGAGAATATGCCCCCGAATATATTGGAAGGGTCAAATTTGAATTTCTAAGCCAGGTTTTACAAACACTGGGAAATTACATGAATTCAGGTCTCAGATTCACTACACCCAAAAACGCAAACCTAAAAGAAAAGTTATAAAATCTATTGCAATAGTGAAAAAACATGTATAATAAAATCATTTCATATTCTTTAAATTTGGCATATTTCACTTTCAAATTAATTAGAATGTAATACTTTTTGAAAACAGCTCCCACCCATTCCCCAAGATAACCCACATCCTGCAATATTTTTTTAATTTTTAACATATTAGCACATAATTTATCAAGTTTGAAAAATATAAACATGTGAAATAGAAAAACTGAAAAATAGAACACTTAATTAATATTCATTAATATATAATTTAATAAAAGGGTTGTCGTCCGACTTTGCACCAGATCAGAGCAGGTGTTAGTTTCCTGCTGTTAACGCGCCGTATCGCCTGTTTTGTGTTCTTATCGCCAATGTGGCTGGCCGTTGAGAATGTTGCGTTGTGGTATTGTCGCGGGTTGTTGCTCGGGAACGCCTACTCTGCATCTCATTAGCGTTAGTTGCCGGGTTCCTCTGTGGCGATGTTTTTTGCGACTGCTATCGCAGGTAAACTGGTGTTATGGGCTGTTAGCACCAGCTTGTGAATGGGGCGATAACTTTATCGCGACTTTGGCTGCGTTAACGTGCCGTTAACTCGGCGATAGCTCCTTGAGAATATGCCCCCGAATATATTGGAAGGGTCAAATTTGAATTTCTAAGCCAGGTTTTACAAACACTGGGAAATTACATGAATTCAGGTCTCAGATTCACTACACCCAAAAACGCAAACCTAAAAGAAAAGTTATAAAATCTATTGCAATAGTGAAAAAACATGTATAATAAAATACATTTCATATTCTTTAAATTTGGCATATTTCACTTTCAAATTAATTAGAATGTAATACTTTTTGAAAACAGCTCCCACCCATTCCCCAAGATAACCCACATCCTGCAATATTTTTTTTAATTTTTAACATATTAGCACATAATTTATCAAGTTTGAAAAATATAAACATGTGAAATAGAAAAACTGAAAAATAGAACACTTAATTAATATTCATTAATATATAATTTAATAAAAGGGTTACACATGCAATACCCAAATAAAATCCAAATCCCAAAAATTACAAATAAATACCAAAGTCAAACATAACAAATTTAACATATGAAACAATCATTAATATACACTTTAAAAATAACACTATCCTTTTCTGGGCCGCAGAACAAGCCGCAGTAGTAAAAGGCATGTTTCTGACCGCCTACAACGCAGTCACATCATAATATGGCGGGTGGAGCCGCCGACAACTTGTCGGCTGGTCTCCATCCCGCTACGATGGCGGTCGGACGCTCGTCCGACCGCCATCGTGATGAGGCCCTATGTGCAAAACACAAGTGTTACAAACTTTGCATTTTCTACTATTTACTAAAAGGAAGCAGTGATAGCTGTTCGCAGTGTTTAGCTACTGCATACTCATATTCAGGTATGGCAGCTCCATACAATGATGTTCTTTGAGACCTAATCAAGTCTTCTTTTCAATTTGGGAGGAAAGGGTTTGAAATGAGCAAGTTCCAATAACTTTCTGTCATGGAACATTAGATCCTAAAATGCAAACTTGTGCATCTTTTTCTAATTAACTATTGATTGTTAACTGTTTAGGAAGATGTAGTAGTTATTTCTGATGAAGCAAAGTATTAAAAGGATGCCTGACCTAAATTTCTGCCTCTCCATAGAATCTGCAACTAACCTATGTTCATTGCATCTTTGCATGCAGTGCTTAATTTGTAATAGAATAAGTGCCAGTGCCCAAAGCTCTGCTCAGTAACCCGTGGTCGGTGCAATTAAATGTTGAGCACCAAATACCAACTCTCAGCTCCTTTATCTCACTCCTGCATGTTCCTGTTTTGACCTTTGTGATAGTGTTTCCTTCTTTCTCTTCCTCTGTCTTTCTGTTTTTTGTGTTTTTACCTCTCTTGCTCTCCGGAAATGTCTAATGCAGAAAAATAAGTGCCGGTCCCCAAAAATGAGCAGCAGTGACCCCCACCGGCAACCACCAGCTCCAATTAAGCACTGTTTGCAGGATCTAGGATGATGCTGACAGCTTTAGTGGCTGGAAGCTATATTGATTTGTGGGACTACACTGTTGAGGCTGGGGTGTTGATGAATAAATGACTGAAAATGCAAACACAACATTTTATGCTAAAAACTCTTGGGGCCTAATGTATTAAGATTCACATTAAGAAATCATAAATTACATCAAATAAAGATTTGCAATTTGCAATTTCCTAATAGGAATCTTCTTAAATTTAACCAGTAGGCATTCATGTAATTTGCACACTGACTTCTACTGAATGCATTGGTATTTTCAGTTCCAATCTATGTATTAATAGGGTGATTCACAAAATACCGATTCGTAGTGGGTCGCAATTTGACCTAACTCAGTAATATGCATGAGATAGGTCGCAAATTGAGGCCCATTACCATTGGTTAAAGTAACAGACTTAGTGGCCTGCTGAGGTCAGCAGATCATTATGTCTGTGATTGCTTTTAAATAAAAACAATCTTTTTTTTTAAATGCAGTAAATTTTTTCAGAAGGAAAACAGGCTGCATTTAAAAAAGAAAATTAATACTATATACCCCATATAAATTTGTTTGTTGTCATTCACAAAGGGGAAGGTGCCCATTGGGACCCCCTCATGTTTGCAAATGCTTGCCACCACTTTTGAGTTGGTGGTAAAAAATTAATCTTTTGTGACTGGATTTTGGTCGCAAAACATTAATACATAAGCTACAGAATCTGTATTTGGAAAGGACGCCCTTTACAGGCCCCTTGTTACCGAATCGCAACATGGGTTTCATACATTTAAAAAATCCATTTTGAAAATTGCAAATGCCCAAATTTACCTTTGCTACTGTAAAATGGCTTGATTTACCAGGCCTGTAACACATCAGGCCCTAAAAGTGTCTATTTTATCTTTGTAATGGTTAAGCCAACACTGTGTGCATTGTAGAGCCAAAATAATGTAAATTCAAAACATCAGGGAAGTTTGAGAAAAGCCAATAGCTCAGCCTTTTGAAAGGATCTAATGGAGATTTTTCAGTAACATTTTGTACCTAAAAAGTATCTGAACCGTTTTAGGTTAATGGCCACAAGATGATCTGTGACCTTTCAATTAAAAGTTACAAATTTGTTTAAATTATCCAGTGTAGACTGGCCTCATGTGGTCTGTGGCAATTTGGCTGTCTTGTACATAAAAAGTTTTCCATGAGAGTTGTCGTGTGAACCACTAGTTAGTCTTTGAGGTCTCTATCCAGCAATATGCTCCAGTAGAGCTTGGTTCTTTGGCAAGGGCTAAAACCAAAGGTTGCTTGTGGATAAGATAAAGGGTACATACGTTAACTATGGTTTTATTAACAAGCACACACAGCTATGTACCCACGGTTATTTCTGAATACATAGCATGCTGTATCTTACAAAATAATTACATTATGTTGCATTATGTTAAATGTTTTTAATAATCACAGTTACTGCTCAACTTAAAAAGTAAAAATAATTTGCATTTTGAACTACCACCTACCCCAAGAATGGACACTATAATTAAATGTGGGGATACCCGAATTGTGATCTATAAAAAGAAATATACCATACACAAGTGTGCTGGGTCAGAGCAGGAAGAGTGCCTGTTTCTATGTGATTAAATTGTATAAAGTTCATACATTTAACTTGCAATTTCTCTGAGATAAAGCATGAACTGCAGACAGCACAGCTCGGAAACAGAGAGAGGCAAGGATACCTTAATGTTTCCGAGATGTGCTGTATGAATCTCATGCACTGACTCTGGGAAATTCTGACTTAAATGTATTTTCTTAGACAGTGCAATTGCAGATCAAAGAGTCATTTGCAAGTAATATACAGAGGGAGCACACATAAAGAAGTAATTTAAGAAATTTTGAACTTCTGTCATTAGATTTGTACACATTTCAGTCATTCTTTTAAATCCCACAAACTTTGAAAAATTGAGGGGTCTGCAGTGAGTTAATTGCCTCATTAACAGATTTTTGACTCAATGGACCTCCACAATGTATTTTCTCCCCCCACCAAATTTGTATTTGTTTGTTACAAAGAGTGCAAGGCATTGTGCAATAGGGCAGCAGTAATCTCTCCCTGTCATGGCTTTCCTGCCCAGCCCATTGTAGTTTTACCTGTGTTAGCCTAACTGTGCACGTTGTAGGCCTCATTTTCCTTTGCACAAGTTACTATATAAACACACTTGCTTTTGTGCCACATTGTACTTTCACAAGGAACCTGCATATGTTTTCGTGTTCTGTTCTCTTCCTGGTATTTAGTCTGAACAACGCTGACAAGGTCAAACAACAATGTCCCTTGTTATTCTTTCTGGCCAGGCACTAGCACCTAGACATAACACAAGAATGCAACTGTTGGCTATATGCACACATGTCCGATCATATAGTTGAGCACATTAGCTAAAAACACACACATGGAATGAGAGTTCTGAGACAAGAGCACTGCGTCTGCTGAGATGTAGAATGTCGATCTGTGAATGCTAAGGTACGGGGTCTGCCAGTAATCCCAGAGATCTTTCATATATAATCATAGCTTCAGTAGCAAGGGAGGGGTATTTAGGTTCCTCTGCCCTATAAAATGACACAGCTTTTTATGGTCTATGGATTATTAACCTTGCTAACAGTATTTTTAGTTTGCATTTGTTTTCTAATTGTGGCACGTATACTGCATTTCAGAGCACGATAGTTTAAATAAATATTCTAAACTTCCTTCTTGTCTCCTGATTATTTTTTTGTGGACAAGTATGAGTGAGAGAGCGAAAGGGTGTGTCCTGTTTCCACGATCCCCGGGAGGATCGAGAGTGTTGTGTTCTGGGATGCCATTTCTCTTGTTTCTCTGGTAAGGTTAGGAGGGCAAGTGTGGCACTATAGCTAGTCGGACTCGTACTCATAGATACTGAGGTGGTCTGATGACTCAGTCCCTACATGCTGATGTTCGATGATTCCAAGCATAGTTCTGTTCCAGAGCAGAATCCCTGCAACATCCTTACAGTGTAATCTCAATCAGTCCCCATAACCCCACCAAATAGGACAAAGACAGATAAATCATTGAACTCAAGTCCATCCTCAAGTAATCCTCCCATCCCACACCAACACCTACAAACCAACAAAGAATAATTCTCTTGAACCCCCCACCCCAACAAATAAAGCTGTGACACATTTAACTGAAGCATGTCTGGCATCATCAGGTCCCTGTGTGAGACGACTCCAGCAGCGGAGCACTCCATTTCTCTTCTGTGCAGAGATTGTTACCCTCATTTCCTGAGGTCCGTGGTAGATCTCTGTTTCTCATGCATCATTCCCTTCCATAACCTCCACACCCCATGGATCCCACTGGTGTCGGCGGGTCCGGCTGATTCAAACAATCAACCAAGCTCTCCCATGCTCATGCCACTTCAAGGGAGCCACAACCTCTCTTTGCTTCCCTGAACAGCACCCCACTCTCCAAACCTGCCCACTTGACAAGTTCACCACACCATTTATCCACTCTGGGGCCACTAGCGGCCTTCCAGTTCAGTGTGATCTCACTCTTTGCAAGGACCATGACCAAGTCAAGGAATCTCATAATAGTCTTATTTTTGCCCGGGCGTGGGTAAAGGCCCAGCAAACATGAGCCCGTGGAGCAGGGAACTCTATGCTGCTTAATGTCATAAATGCAGTCCAGGTTTCCTCCCAGAATCCCGAGAGGGAAGGGTAGGCCCATACCAAATGATACATTTCAGCACCCACTTCTCCACACCTAGGGCACGTAGCCCCAGCAATACAGTAAAACCTGTTCACTTTACCTTGTGTAAGATACGCCCTATGAAGGGAATAAAAATTAATTACCTTAAGTCATTCCTAGACACTTCTGGGATTTGTTCAAGAATGTTTGTCCAATCTGCCTCTTCGATCAGGGTTCCTAGATTACTTGCCCATTTCTCCCAGAGGCCATTCAGGGGTGCAATCTTATCTGCCCTAAGAGCCCGATAAAAGCATGTAACTGCTTTATGAGTGCCTGTGGATGTGCAGATAACATAACAGGTCTGATGCATGGGCGGTTCAGCCATTCCAGCCCCCCAGTGCTTCCTAATTGCTGTAACTACAATTAGGAACTACAGCCCTATGAAGCAGGAAATGTCCCCCGGGGAGTTCAGCCTCCAATCGTAGGTCCTCAAACGTGAGCATCACACTACCATGTGAAACAGATCACCCACCTGGGTATCACCAGAGGCCGTCCACTCCGCCAGCCAATCACCCCCTTGGGGTAGCACCTCCAGCCTCCGCAGTGGTATATCAAGGGTGTCCGGGAGTTGTGTCTGAGTTTTCTGCTGACAGTGCAACCAGCATTACCTCATAATCTGGAGCTCACCAGGACCTTCGCAAGACACCTGCCAGGTATTCAGGAGGAGGCTGAAAGAGCGTCCGGGTCATAGGAACACAGGACCCCACCTCCCTACCAGGTGACTGGTGACAATCCACCCTCTGGGTGAACCATTGCATCTGTGCTGCCAAATAGTAAGCCTCAGAATCCAGGGCCTCCAGACCACCATCCACGACCGGACGCTGTAACTGAGTCTTCATCGATCCAAACCCCACACAAAAGCAATCATGAATGACTCAATCCCTCAAAACATTCCTTGAGGCACCAGTAGGGACAGCACCGCAAAGAAATAAAGCAGCCCAGGAAGTGCTACCATTTTTACAATGGAAAAACCTCTGGCCATCGAAACCAGCAATGTCTTCCAAAATTCCAAGCTAGACCAGATCGCCTGGATAGCCGTGCCCACATTACCATCCAATAGATCCCACCTGCCATGTTATATTTTGACCCCCAGGCACCTCAAGCAGGTGGGCTCCCATATCCAGTCCCTGGGTGCTGGGGTCAGCTGCATTTCCACGCTCATAGGGAACAAGGTAGATTTCTGACAGTTAATACCCAGATATGAAACTGCCCCAAAGTGATCTAATAAGCCCACTGCTCCCGCCGCACATGCAACAGCATAATTTAAACACAACAGCATGTCATTAGCATATAAAGCTATGTGATACACAGACTGCGGTGGGCAGAACTCGCAGAGAATTACTCCTCGGAATTCCGCGGAGTTACATTAAAACTCCGCTACATTCTGCGGAGTTCCGCCCGGGGAGGGAGAAGCTTGCTTATCAATGTGAATAGAGAATTGGAGCACGCACATGTGTGTTTCAGGACAGTCACAGAATTCGTACACAAAACCCAACTTTAAAATCGTTCTCGTTTTTTCAAACTACAGTGTATCATCTGCTCAAAGCTATATTTTCTCCCTCACAAATCCAGCGGCCTCAGAATGATTGATAGGGAGAATGCTTATTGCGTTGGTTCGTTCAGCCCGGTGCCCGTCTGCCATGACGTGACTGATGTTATAGATAAATGAATGCCAGGGACCTGTCACGGCTTGAGTGAGAGGCAACAACAGAGTTCACAGAATAGAAACAGATGAGAGCATGCCTCTGGCTGCTGAGGAGAGACAACTCTATGAGAAGCTCTCCAAGATCCTGAAAAACAATGTGTAAAAACTCTGGGGGATATGTACAATGAAGTGGCGGAGCGTGTCGTTAGCCTCCTGGGCTTAATGACACGCTCCGCCACTTCGGAAACGCAAGGCTGCACCATACTTACAAGAATGTGGTGCAGCCTTGCGTTTACCCCTGCGATGGCGCTAAGTTTAACAACTTAGCGCCAACGCATGCACCCTTGTGTCTGTGTGCAGGGGAGGGTTGGTTATGTGTAGGAAGGTGTCCCTTCCTGCACATAAACAATCCTAAAATGCCATTTTGTAACTTTCATGTGTGCTGCTTCATGCAGCACACATGAAAGTTACAAAATGGCATTTTTAAAAGGTTTGTTTATGTACAGGAAGGACACCTTCCTGTACATAAACAAACCATGGCATTTGCTTTTCCATGTGTGCTGCACAAGGCAGCACACATGGAAAAGAAAACGAGGAGAAATAATGCATTTCTCCTCGTTTCGCCAACTTAAGACCAGGATTTTCCGGGTCTTCATTTTAGCGCTGCCTCCTATGTATGCCACCCTTGTACATAGGGAGCAGCGTCAAATACAATGGGTGTTGCAGTGGAACGCCCACCACAACACCCAATGCATGCCCCTTTCATGCATGCCCCATAGCGTGAAAGGGTGCCTTATGTACAAGGCAGCCTTAAGCCACGGCATTGCCAGTCTGAAAACTTTCACGCTAGTCTAGTGACCGGGGAGTCCGCAACACTGTTAAAGCAGTCGTCCCCAAGAAGGACAGAGCGCACCAAGTAGGGTGCTAAAACCCAGGACAACTCATTCAGGAAGCCCATCTGGTCCATATTTGAGTCTGAAATACTGACTACTGTGTAATCCTACCCAGCTAATCTTCCTGTAACTACCACGTACCTATAGCTGGGTCCACTATCTCAGCAGTTCTTTAGAAGGGGGCGCCAGGGCGCACCCATATAAGGCCCCGCACGCAAATGCCGAGAACATGGTATAGTAAGTTTGGCCCCGCCATTGCCTATACAGTGCTAGTCTCTCAGCAGCTGTGAGGTGGGTTTCCTGAAAAGGGCCACATGAACCCCAATAATTTGAGGTAGGCATGAACTTTATAACATTTGGACATAATATTAAGTCCCCTTAAATTCAAGGACATAAATGTATTCTTCAAGGAGGCAGTCAAGGGTACGTAAACATTAGGACACTCAACCGCCAGGCTGTGGGAACTCCACCACATATGCCATCCCAATCCAGGACCATGTCAAAGAAGAGGCCCAACAAATGACACAGCTCATCCCAAAAAACAAAATAACAACTCCCCAACCAACCTCAGGACAAGAAGGTAACATCCCACCAGCATTGCAACACCAACCATACATGTAATTGACAAACGCTAAAGAACCTAAGGGGAGAACACCTATGTGGGTGACCCTGGCCACACACCACAACAACCACAACATCCATTCACAGCTGGACCATCCAAACACTCACAGGGCTGAGGGGTCCTGGCATACATACAATTTGCTGAAACCACAGGCCACCCCGCAGCCCCCCACTAAATGGCACCTCTCAACTTGGCAACCTCCAACATGTCTTTAAAGAAGATCATCAGCAGTGGAGGGCATCACCTGGGGCAAAACAGCATCTGAGCCAAACATAGATACTGAGACCCTGTGTGAGTCAGTGTCACTGGATCCATCATCCCCCACCAACGATGGGGGGCTCACCCCTGCCATACTCATGGTCACCACTACCTCCACCGCTCTCACTTTTTCATGATGCACCTAAGATTAAGAGGGTATCGTCCAGCTACCACTGCTCACTCTCCTCCTAGACAATTTCCAGTAAGCCTTGCAAATAAGTTTTGTGTACGTTAGACCAGGCTTTTTTTAATCCAGCTTTTAAATAGACATCGGTGTGATTTTAACCAATGCCAACCTGCTTTTTGATTCTTATTACTTTTAAATAATGATGAAGTTATCGTTAGTCTAGGTACCTTTTTAAAAACTGCCACATACGCCCTTAGATCAATGCTCTGATAACAGATTTGCGACTTTGCACCTGATGTATTCTGAATTGTTTTAATGTGCTTGTACTGTGATTTACTTTTATGGTTGCTAACAGCTTCCGAATAAAGTTTGAATTTGAAATTGAAAGACTGACATAGAGTCTTTTCCCAAAGAAGACCCAGACAGAACTGGAGCTTCTCCAAAATTAAGTAGCTTTTATAATGTTTCAGGGCACAGAAGCCACACCCATTTCATGGCATGATAGGACATAAGAGAGTTGGACTAGCAATTATTCTGGTAAACAGGTTACCTCTAAAGGCACCTACTTCCTAATGCATTTCATTGGTTAGGTTATTCATAACTCAGGGAAAAAATTGACATTCTATGTCACACAGCAATACAATGGGTTGGTCAGATCATACACAGGACATCGGCATGAAACTTTGTAAAATTACAAAATAAAGTAACATCCTGAACCATTGCTTCCTTAAGAAAACACAAATATTACATTTTTTGCTTGTACAGACACCACCACAGTTTAGGTTTCATTTTTTATTATTTTCCTGAAATTGAAAAACACACAGGCATTTTGAGAGAGAGGACAGCTCACTCACTTAAAATAAATATGCACTATTATTCTGCAAATTTGTAGAGTGGTCCATGCAAGCTGGCTGCAACCTAGTCATGGTAACTGAAACTTGGCTAAATTTGGCATTAATTTCTTCAATGTACAAACTTGCCTACAACTGTCCACCCCAGCCTTACTACGCATTGTTAAAGGAAACAGGAAAGAACCAAAAGAAAGGACCCAAAGAATTGTTTCTACCTTGACTCTACCTGATATGCAAATTATTTGCTAAAACTCATAGCACCTTTTTGAAAAGCCAACACTATTTTTTCTTGTAACACTTAGATTTTGAATTATTGCAGCAATTAAGTTAAGCTGCCATTCTAATGCCTTATTGTAATCACTTTCAAAAACATTGCCATGAAATTGGTGATGATCTAACAACCACCTTCACTTCCACCAACCCACCAGCCCAGACCCCAGCGCTCAGCATCACTCTCACTCATACACCCATCTGTATCCACAAAAGCAAAACGGGAGGTCTAGTCTTATCATTCATGCCACAAAAATACAGGAATGACCTCCCTTAACACATCAGGGCCTCCTAATCATTTCTTGAATTTCACAAGAAGCTGAAGACCTGGTTCTTCAACTAATTCTCCTAAAATGACTCTCTAAACCCTCACTGCCAGGCCTATACTACTGCATCAGTGCCTGGAAAACCCACGCTATACAAATCCACATAACATAACATCTAAGAAGAATGACTTACTTATTTGCCAGCGCAAATTTTGTTCTGCCATGTTAAAAGTACAAAATGCCACCTATGTGCCCGAATCATGAATGATAATCACTTGACCATTATACTAGTGAATTCTATGTTTAAATTGACTTGGTGTTTGTTTGATTCGGAAGACTAATGTGTAATATAATTGATTACTTGTGCTACTGGTGACATTCATTTCATTAATTCAATAATCATCATCCTAGGCCTTAATCAGTGCCTTCCCTGCTGCATGTGAGAGAGTACTTCTTCTATCCAATGTTGTTATAATGGATGGTTCTTTATGGATGTTTGTTTACTTAACATTAAACATATTTATCAGTTATTACCATGGTGATTACACGATGATGTCTTGCTTCTCAATTGATCTTTTGTAAAAGTTTTGTGACTGTGGCAAATAGGTGCTACTAGATAAATTTGTTCCTATTCACAAAGTCCACAGAGAATGTAGCATTTTGGGGGATGATCTAGTGGTGATTTTAAAAACTTACAAAACTTAAAGTAAATTTACTTTTTCTATTATTTGAGATGGATGCACAAATGCACCTCTTTTACTTTTGGCTTATGTAGTACTCATTTGTTTCATGGATGTTTTTGTGTCATTTAAGGGCAACTAAATATATTACATGATCTTATAATGCCATTAAGGAGTCTTGGGACATAGGGGGCATATTAGCAAGTAAGGGCGATAATTATCGCCCGTGCCAAGTATCGGGAGTTCTGTTATCGCCTCCTTTCCCCTATAATTTTCGGCTTCTTACCGACGTATTATCAACACGTCTGTAAGAGGCGATAGTGTCAGGGAAAGGGCGCGATAACTCCCGCTAAGAGGCGATAGGTATTCAGGCGAAACCTTGCCATCGGCAGCGATCGGCGCGTTAGCGGCATTTATATTGCAGCTAACGTGACAATATGCCTGCAAACACGGGTGGCCGGGTGCCAAAATCAACACGTACTGCAGTGCCAATGCAGAGGACATTACCTCTCCTGCTGCTCTGCCACACCTGTGCCTGCAGAGTTAAGAGAGAAGTACTCAATATCAGACTAAGGGGCCGATTCCGATCTCGGCCGGTAGGGCTCCGAATCGGATTCGGCTTAACCGGATCCGATTCGGAGCCCTCTTTCCCGACCGAACCGTACGCGCGTCCGGGCGAGCGAGTACGATGCGTATTCGCCGACCGACTCGTCCGGGCATCCCGACCGCTCCGACCGACTCGTTCCCGGGTCCAACCGCACCGACCGACTCGCTCGGACTCGACTCGCACCGCGCAATGGAGACGTTCCCCGGCCGGGTAAGTACGATGCGCGCCGCGAGCAGTCCGACCGAGCCGCGCACTCCGGCTCGAAAGAGCTGTCGGAGCCGTACTTTGGGGTCCGTGTCGGACCCCCCTGTACGCATAGCCGTGCGAGTCGCACACAGGGGACCCTTGGGTCCCCCTACCTGTGCGTGTACGGCGCGACCGCTTCGCCGCGTACACGCTGTAGGGGGCGCACTTGTCCGCATCGCACCCATTGAGTCAATGGAGCCCGCGTACGCGTTGTACGACAGGCTCCCATTGACTTCAATAGGAGTCCGACCGACTCGAGTCCGATGGCATACGTGCGCATCGTACTCGTTCGGTCGGACTGCACGGGTCCGACTCGGTCGGAAATCTCTCCGGGTCCGGCTCGGTCGGAGAGATTTCCGGCCCGAATCGGAATCGGCCCCTAAGTGCAATATTAGAGGATTAGCAGAGGATTAGCTCCTGCTGCCACACAGGGAGGAGTGAATTTTTATTTTGTGTGTTTTTGTTCCATGGCCATGTGAAAGGCTCCGATATTGTGTGTGTCACTGTGTGGCCCCCAGTGAGTTTGAAAGTCTGACTTTGTGCTAAGGGGCTAATAAAGTAGCATACTCATTACCTCTTTGATGTCTGTGGGTCTTCTGATGGAGATCTGGCTTTAGGCAGGTTTTTAGCAGGTGTTAAATTCCTGCGGCTATCGGGGATTAGCGCGACTTTATTTATTGCGGGACATCTTTGATAATAGAGCGTAGTGGTGTTAGCGATTTTTTCGGTGTAATTTTTGTAAGGAACGCCTACCTTGCATGTCATTAGCGATAATTATCGCTGGCATGCAAGGCGATAGAAAAACCGCCAGCTAACGCCGGAAAGCTGGCGCTAACGCATGTTAGCGCAGGCTTGCTAATAGGGCGATATAAATATCGCCGCTTTATCGGCAAAAAGGGCCGCTAAAGCGGCGATAAGGCCCTTGCTAATATGCCCCATAAAATCTACAAGAACGATGGATAAATGGCTCTTAAATCCCGCCTTACCTTGATTTGGTAATATAGGAAAATATTACACAATTACTCATTATTTTTATGTTACACGCTTTTTTTCTTGATTGACACTTCTGTAATTTGAAAATAGCGCAATGAATTGAAATAATTTTAAATCTGTTCACTATGTGGATTACTATGCTATGCCTGAAATGTAAAATGAAGAGCAGCATTATATGTCACATGACACATAATCTTAAGAAGACCCCTTTCTAAGTAAGAACTGTTGACAACAACATTAATTTACTTTTATTAGAATTGTTTATTGTACAATTTGTAAGGTTTCTCTAGCCATATGTACCATTAGATTTCTGGAATATATTACTTTATAAATAAAAACACTATTGCAGAGAAACGGTTTGTTTTAGTCTGCTTTCATTTATATTAATTTATTGTGCTGAATCATACATTTGTGTATTTCTTCCTTTCGCTACAGTATATTTTCCTTTCAGCAGTTCATACTGTTCGCAAAATTAGATGTGCCCAAAGGACAAGAGAAAATGTGCTTTGTGAATCAGGCATTAGTAGATACATTCACGCTCTGAAAAACACATTTCAAAGCTGAGTATTTAACTGTGGATTTTTCAGTGAATGTCATTGTTTTTTATGAGGGACTTAATTTCCAACCCCTGCTGCGCAAAGCATATGACACTGTGCAGTAGGGGTGGGCTTGGAGCCTGTGCCTAACTCGCTGCGGTTGTCCAACCCATCTTGCACACCTCCAAAGGACATGCACATTAGGGATTCGTTGCTCCTGAATAATGTCCTATTACTTACCGGTAATCTTCATTACTCCGGTTCCCATTTTCCTCGTCCCCTTCATACTTAACAAGTGAGATAATCTATCCCATGACAGACAAAAGAAAGAAGGAATGCTGGTACCACCCCTCCCCCGCCCACTGGGAGTACATAAACGTACGCTATCCAGCATTCCTCCTGAACCACCAAGCCCCAGATGTGGGCCGGCAAGCCCGGGAGGGAGGGAGTGATGCTATGAAGGGGACAATGACAACGGGACCTGGAGTAATGAAGAGTACCAGTAAGTAATAGGACATTACCCCCAGGTCCCTCCTGTCCTCGTCCCCATCATACTTAACAAGTGAGAATACCCAAGCAGCAACCCGCCATCATCCCACAACAAACCACCAGGACACAGAACAAGAGCAAACCCAGTGATTTACTGAAACACAGAACAGAAGAAGAAAGAGGAATCAGGAGCACAAAGCCCGAAGCACCCCAGACCAAAGTTAGAATCACCCCCCAGAACATTCTGAATACGGTAATTCCTTAAAAAAGGATTTAGCATAAGCCCAAGTGGCTGCCCTACAAATCTCAGACAGGGACACCCCACGAACTTCTGCCCAAGAAGCCGCCACCCCACGAGTAGAACGCCCCTGAACCCCAGCCGGAGGAGGGGAGCCCGAAAGGGAGTAGGTCAACATGATAACCTGCTTCAGCCAGCGACCAATGCAGGAAGTGGAAGCCCTGCACCCCCTAGAGGACACACCAAAAGAAACAAACAGGGAGTCAGGCTGCCTAAAAGGACGAGTACGGTCCACAAAGATCCGCAACGCACGGCAAACATCCAACAAAGCCCAAGGAAGATCACCCCCATCCACCTGCTCCACACACAAAGCAGGCAAGACCAGTTCCTGGGAGCGATGGAACTGGGACGGAACCTTGGGAACAAAGGATGAATCCAAACGCAGAACCACACCATCGTCGGAAAAGGATAGTAAAGGTTCCCGAGCCATCAAAGTACCCAACTCCCCAAGGCGCCTACCCGAAGTAATGGCCACCAAAAAAACAACTTTGAAAGTGACAAACTTCAGATCAACGTCCTCCAAAGGCTCAAAAAGAGCAGCCACCAAAGCCTTCAACACCAAAGGGAGGTCCCAAAGAGGAAAAGAAGGCCGAACCACAGGACGCGACAAGGAAAAACTACGTAATAAACGAGAAACCAGGTCATCAACATCAGGCAAATTCCCCCAGGGGGAACGGAAAGCCCGAATAGCAGCCCACTGGGCCCGCAAAGTGGAGACAGACAAACCCTTCTCAAACCCCTCCCAGAGAAACTGAAGGACATCAGGCAAGGGACAAACCAGAGGAGACAATGTCAGACCCAGACACCACGCTCGAAGTTACCCCAGTGACGACTGTAGGACTTAAGAGCAGACGGTTTCCTGGACTGCTGAATCGCCAAAGCTAAATGCTCGGGGAGACCCCGATTCCTCCACCCCTGCCTTTCAACCTCCAGACCGACAGGCGAAGCGCGCCGGAGGGACAACATCGGAGAGGACCGCAACGGAGACGGAGGGAACGGGAAGAACCAAGGACCCTGAACAGCCAACAACTTCAGAGTGGGAAACCACGACCGGCGGGGCCAGAAGGGCACCACCACCACCTCCCGATCCTCCATCACCAGGTGAGACAGAAACCGAGAGATCAGAGCAATGGGAGGAAAGGCATACAGTAGCCTAGATGGCCAAGGAATGGTCAGGGCATCCACCCCCCAAGACACAGCTTGAGGGACCCGGGAGCAAAAGCGGGGAAGCTGAGCATTGAGCCGGGAAGCAAAGAGGTCGAGATAAGGAAGACCAAACCTCACGCACACCAGACGAAAGGCCACTGGAGTCAAGGCCAACTCCTGGAAGGCGGGGAAGCAACGACTGAGGACATCCGCTACCCCATTGTCCACTCCCCGGATATGAACAGCCACCAGAGACAAGAGGTGCCCCTTCACCCAGTAAAACAACGGGGACACCACAGTGTTCAGGGACTTGGACCTGATAGCCCCCTGGTGATTCAAGTAGGTCACTGTCACTGTGTTGTCCGAACGAACCAGCATATTGTGGTTCAACAACTGACTCTGGAACCCCATGACCGCCCTGAACACAGCAGACAACTCGCGCCAATTCGAAGACCGCCAACTGTCCAGAAGGGACCAACGACCCTGAAGGAAGTCCGACCCCAAAGTCACCCCCCATCCCACCGCACTGGCATCCATTGTGAGGGCAACCGGAGGGGAGGGCTGCAGAGGCAGACCCCTGGCAAGATTGTCTGACACCGTCCACCAGCGCAGAACAGGGAGGATCGAGAGAGACACAGGAACCAAGATGAACAAATTGTAAGACAATGAATCCCACCGAGCCAACAGGAAGCACCTAATAGGACGCAGATGGAATCGAGCCCAAGGCACCGTGAACACAGTAGCTGCCATCAGACCCAGAAGCCGCAACCAGAGACAGACCGAAAAGGAACAACCCTCCAGAAAACGACGAGCAAGGGAGCACAAGGTCACTGCCCGAGATACCGGCAGGAAAACCCGATTCAGATTGGTGCGGAAACAAGCTCCTATGAACGTCAAATCCTGGGAAGGCACCAGTGGACACTTGGGGAGATTCAACAGAAACCCATGGGCCCTCAACGCTGAACACACTAATTCCTGATCCCTCAACAACTGATCCCTGGAAGGAGCATGAAGGAGTCAATCGTCTAAGTAAGGGTAAATCAGAACACCCTGAAGATGAAAGGAAGCCACCAACGGCGCCACCATCTTGGTGAACACCCTGGGGGCCGACAGCAGGCCGAAGGGCAGAACCTGAAACTGATAATGCCTCCCCCAAAGACAAAACCTCAGGAACCGACGAGACAAGGGGTGAACTGGGACATGATAATAAGCGTCCTGAAGATCCAGGGTGCACAAGAAATGACCCGGTAGAACCAGTGGAATCACCCATTGGAGAGTCTCCATTTTGAATGGCAGATGCAACACCAATGTGTTCAGGGCCTTCAAATCCAGGACAAGACGGAGCCCCCCTGTCACCTTGGGTACCAGGAAAATTATGGAATAAAATCCCCTTTCCCACTCCACAGGAAGGACATCCTGCACCACCCCCTTGTCCAGCAGAGCCTGGATCCCCAGACACAGCTCCGACCTCTTGGATGGACAGGATGGCCAGGGAGTCGGACGGACCCCAGAGTCCGGAGGAGGATCCAAAAATTCGATGAGGTACCCCAGTCTCACAATGTCCAGGACCCATATATCTGAACAGGAGCTCATCCAGGCTGGAAGAAAGAACCGAAGCTGACCTCCGCCCAAGAATCCGGCGTCGGCCGCCAGATAGTCAGGAACGAGGCTTCGCAGGAGGAGACTTCACCTTCTTGTCCCGACCTCTACCATAAGGAAACCATCCCCGACCACGAGAAAACTGCCTGCGAGAGGGGGGATGGAAGAAGGACTTGGGTTTAGAAGAAACTGCCACAGAGTACGACTGCTTGAACGAGGAGGAATGCTTTTTTTCTTTAAAAAGACGATGCAGTTTGCCCTCCAACTCCTCCCCAGACATCATGGTACCCTGAAAGGGCAACCGAAGGGCAGAAGACTTCTGGGCCAAATCCGTTTTCCAGTCTTTCACAATCAAATTGTGGCAAGCAGCCACACAAGCCCCTCCAGAGAGGGCCGAAGCTCTCACCACGTCGAAGGAAACATCAGACCGGAACTCCACCTGCCGCTCAATATGTTCCCGAAGTCCTGAACAGTCAGTAGAATCATCCATAGACCCATACAGAGACTTGATATCCAAGATAAGTAACTGAGCCACATAAATGCCAGCCCTGAGTGCCAGATGGGAACCAGAATAAACCAGCCGAAGGGAAGAGTCCACTTTCTTATCTACGGGATCCCTGACCACCGCCTCCTCAGCCAAGGAAGTACGACCCACCAGACTGGCCACAAAAGAATCGATAGGAATGGAGTCAGGCAAGTCCTTGGCCATATCCTGAAGAGGATAGAGTTTCGCCATGAAACGGAGAAGCATAATGTGATCAGGGTCCTTCCACTCCCAGTTAAGAACTTCACGGATATAGGGATGGACCGGAACATCAACAGCAGCAGTGCTTTGGAACTGGTGAAGCAAGGAACCCCCAGAAGTGCTCAGGGAATCATCGCAAGGAAACCCCATATTGGACTTCACATGCTTCAACAAGTCTGGTAACAACTCCTTGTCAATGTACTTGCCCTTAAGCTCATCACCCCCCAACCACTCATCCTCCGAAGCAGAAGAAGGCAAAGGCGGAGCTCGACCAGAGCTTTTGGACCTAGGAGCGCCACCCATCTCCAGCAAGGTCTCCTTGATTAAACGCTTAATATAGGCATCACTACCCTCCTTACACCATCTGGAGCGCGCAGGAGAAGGCGAAGAAGATTATACTGAGGAAGACGAGGAGGAAACCTCCACATGCCTCCTCTTCCTGGCATGTTTACCCATGGTCCACAAAAAAGGAGCAGTAGCACAACCCCAACAGAAGCGAAGGGCCGCAGGCCTGCCAACACAGGAGAAAATGTCACAGACAGGGATATCTGCAGGATGTCAGGACGAGCAAGGAAACGAGAACCTCAGCAGAGCGCCACACAGAGGATCCCAACCGGAAAGTGCCCAGCCGAAGTCCAGCAGGCATACCCCGGAGGTAGGCAACGCACAGCAGCCCACACTCCACGGAACACAATGCAGACTGACCAAAATGCACGGCCCGCAAAGTGGGAGCAGACAGCAACAGCAACGGAAGGCAACAGCGTAAATGAGCAGGTTCCAAGTAAATAATTCAAAAACCACTGTGCGGTACTTACAAATTGGCCGGCAATCACCCCACACCACCGCCACCAGCTGCACGGCAATAGAAAGCCTGACTTCCTTCACCAAACCCAGGAAGTCAGGCAAAGGCCGGAAGGAAGTGCCCCAGACACCCGAGCGCCGCTGTGTAACGAAGGAACAACAAACAGGAACCGCCGCACCCCCAACGTGCCCGGCAACACGGGAGGCGCGTCAAAGACTCCTCAAGCAGCAGGATCCACCGCAAGACCAGAAAAAAGATAACACAAACCAGTAACGAGGAGCCAGCAGGACACCCCCCAAGCCAGGCAGGGAGGGAGTCCAAGAACTACAGCAACTCTCCCGCCGCCCAGCAGCAGGTAAGCCCCAGGAGCCTCTAGGCTCCTGGCCACTGCATACTGTCAATGGACAGAAAAAAGAACAGGAGGAATGCTGGGTAGTGTACGGTTATGTACTCCCAGTGTGGGGGGTGGGGGGGTACCAGCATTCCTTCTTTCTTTTTTCTGTCGGTGAGATAGATTATCTCACTTGTTAAGTATGATGGGGACGAGGACAGGAGGGACCTGGGGGTAATGACCCTTCCCCACACTCAACATAGTAGTAAATAGCTGATAACACTCAGTACATCTGCATATATGGGATGGATGGATTTTATTGCACAAAATGCAGTGTTACAAAAATAAATGTTTGACAGTGAACTGTGAAATATTGAGCTTTACTATTGTCAAGGCTACTAGGATTATGCAGCAATGGGTAGCTAAAATTACGAAGTAGAGTTACCTAAATTAAGTTTGCTAAATGTGTTGAGATTTATGAAATGCTCCAAAGTTATTCGCAAATCATATTTTTTGCAGCCCCTCTCTTCAGATGTATTTCAGAACCCCTTAATTATGCACCCCTTTAATGATCTGCATGAATATTAGACTTTCAAGAGTAAGCCTAACTTGCTAAGTGTCTGACAAGCTCCTTGTGTTTCAATGAAGCTCTACAAAAGTTATTAGCACCTAAAAACGCCTTTGCCCTCCCATTTATGCAGCCCTTCTTTATGTATGTGCTCAAACCTCGACAGAACAAAATAAAACCAAACATGCACATTTTCATGTGGATTCGACAAAGTATGTCACAGTTATTAGCAAATTCATGCGTTTTAACGCCCCAGTTATTTGTGCTTCACCTTAACGAATCAGTATAAATTTAAAAAAATACAAATATCAAGATATATATGCTAAGTGTTTCCAAACGTTTGCACAATTTCGATAAATGTGGCTAAAGTTACAGAGAAATCAAAATTCACTTTTCATCAGTCATGATATCACTAACTTTTCAAACTTTCGAGCATGCCCTGCACATATTTCTAGGACTAATAGCTCAAAAAAACTATGGAAGGATTTATTTCAAGTCAAAAAAGTAAATTTTCTAAGTTAAATTTTATTTTCATACCAAGGTTGATGTAAATCTGCTTTATCGTAGAGCAAAATTTTCAATGGGAGCTAAATTGGGAAATGCTTCTTTTTTCAACCCCCTCCCCCTTTTAGCTGTTTACCCGTGTGCATCGGGCATGAAAGTTGGATTGGCAAACCTTCGCCAGTTTTGCTAGAGGTGTGCAAAGTTGTATATAGATTTCTCAAAAAGTGCCAAAGTTATTTGAATTCAGAAAAATGCATCAGCAAAGAAAAGTGTAGCTCAACCATAAAGAACTGCTATCAAAACTGTGTAATATGTAAATACACATATATGGGTCAGTCCCCACTTGTAGTTATGGTTCAGCCACATTTTTTATCAAAAATATTTTTGGGATTTGCCTACAGCTTCAGTCCTCACGGACAGATCTGCACTAAATGTGGCACACATTGCGGCAAAGATCAGGCTTACTAAACTTTGTGCACTTTAGTGCAGCAGATAAAAAGTAAAGAGGGGGTAAAACGGATTTGTTTTTCCATTTAGGCTCCATTTGGAAATTTTGCTCAAAGTAACAGCAAGAAGTGATTTGGTCCAAACCTGGCAAAGAATTTAGTGGTACATGCATCAAGCTAATTAGCGGTCGCAAACGGGCTTATTCGCAGAATCGGCCCGTTTGCGACCGCTAATTAGCCTTTTGGGATGCATCAAGCCCTAAGCCATTCTCAAAATAGGTAATCGCAATTTTTGCGATTACCTATTTTGCAAATGCAGTTAGGGAATCGCAATTTGCGATTCCTTAAATGCAATGCAAGAAGCATTCTGAGAATGCGACTTTGCATTAAGAAATCGCAAATTACCATCAACTTCAAGTTGATGGTAATTTGCAATTTCTTAGAAAAATGCTCAAAATTGCATTTTTCTAAGTGCCATGTGGCGCACACACATGCCATTAGGGCATGTGTGTGCACCACATGTGCACTCATGCCATTTTTGGGGGTGCATCAGGGTGGCCTTTTGGCCCACTAGCACCCTTGAGAATGCATGCCCAATTTGCGATTACCTTTTTGGTAATTGCCAATTGCGAGTGGTTTCCCATTCATTCCTATGGGCCTCTAGGCCCATAGGAATGAATGGGAAGGCATTCCCTATTAGTGAATCGCAATTTGCGATTCGCTAATAGGGAATGGGTAGGAATCCCAATTTATTCAGCGATTCCTACATGCATAGGGAATTGCGAGTCCTTAATAGCAATTCCTTAAAAATCGCTATTAAGGAATCGCAATTCCTTGCGTTGATGCATGTGCCACATAGAACTTTGCTCAGAAAGCGTGTTGTTTGTGGTTTAGTGTAAATTTTGAAATAGAAGTATTTGAAAAAGATGCTAGCTAAGTTTGAAAGGTAATATTTTTGTATATATTGGCCTTTTATAATTGTAATTTCCAAATATCGTTATTTCCCATAGTCAAGTTTGCCGAAATATGCTGCTATGCGGCATTCAGAAGGGTGCAAAAATGGGAGTAAAAAACTTTAAATATGGAGTTTATCATGCTAAAATTGTGATTTTCCAGAAAATTGCTATGCCACAGCTGACATTTTGTATTCTGAAACAGGCAACAAAAAATTTGATTTTCAGAAAAATCATGAATTTCTGAATTCACAATTTCCCCCCAAAAAATCATGATTTTCAATAAAAGAAAAGGAAAGCAATCAAGAATATGGTAGGGTGCACAGGTCAGTGGCTAACCCCTTCCAAAGGCCCTGCACAGAGCAAGATCAGTGATGTCATCTATGATGTTATTTAGCATGTCATGAGTCATGTAATGTGAGATCATAAGCAGTGCATGGAGGACTCAAGTTATAATTAGCTCATTAAACAATAACTAGTGAATTTCAGAGTTTTTTTGTTTTTTTAAATGTTAGCTTTTATCGTATTTCAACACCTAACTATAACTTCACTTTAACTGAGCTAACCATAACTTGCTCCCCCACCATGCACTGCTTATGATCTCACATATTACATTACTGATGACATGCTACGCATCATTGATGACATTACTTATCAAATTATCCATTGAATGGGACAGGTTGCTATACTCTTAAATATATTTAGTACGTTAAATCTAGAGCAAAAGTTTCTATATCTTTCCCACTGCTGATTTTGCACCATGCTTGGTCAATTAATGGGGCTTAAGGTGTCTGGAGGGAGTAGGCTCTTCATGAAGACACATGCACAGGGTGAAGGCTGTGTGTAATAGGGGCTTTGCCACCTATTAGGGCTTGGCTATATGGAGAGAGTGGGTCTGCATAAAGAGTTGCGCATCAGGCAAATTCTTTGCACAGTAAGGGCTTTCCTATGTAATGGCGCTTTGGTGTCTGGGGGAGTTGTGGGCTGTGCAGAGTAGGGGTGCGTGGCCACCTAATGAGGCTTAGGTGTCTACAGTGAGTGGACATTCTGTGAAGAGTTGTGCACAGGGCAAAGGCTGTGGGTAGTAGAAGTTTGGCCAACTATTGGGTCTTGGGAGTCTGGAGGGAGTTGATGGAGCGGAAATCTTGTTTGATTTGTATGGGTGCATCATAATTATGTGTAGAGCACACCTACATATAAACTTGCAATTATATCAACGTGAGGTGCTAGAATTGTGAAATGCATTAATGTAACTATGTGACATATTTTAGGTTACTGACAAATTGTATGGAGAGTTAACATAGGAAATGAATGTAACTAGCAGAAAATGTTAACATGAAGAACTCGTTTTGAGACATTGACACCCCTCATATAGTGAATGTGTTTAACAATGATTTGTCTATAATTTGGTAAATGTATTAATCAAAACGCAATAGAGTATGCCAATCTGTAATGTTTAAAGTGATACGTTCTTATGTTAGCTAAAATTGTAGACCTGAAATGCAAGTCCCTGACAACTCTCGCTTTAGAAGTACTAGTTTGAATTTCATGTGCACTGTGGAATCTGTTATTTCTCATGTTTGCATTGAAGGTGGAGAAGAATTCATTAGGAAAAAGTGATGTCTTTGTTTTAGTAGCTAGGCAAGGAGAGAAGTTGCAGTTCCATGGTTTGTAGGTGAAAAAGACGGAGACGGATTCACACAAGAGAAGGCATGGGAGCCAAGGACGAATTGTTACGAGGGATGCACATGGAGAACACTGTGAAAAAGTACTCCCATGACTGTACCCATAGTTGATTAGGTGCACGCTGTTCATTATGGGAAAGCTACCTGTGGATAACTGATTGTTGGGAATAGGGACAGTGCCGACTTCTTTATTGCCTTTGTAGAGAGAGCATCTCAGAACAAGCTCTTTCTTTTGCGATAGTAGCTTTATGCTACTTGACCCATTTCGATGGTGGAGAGGCTTCTTAGGAAGACTCCACGTACTAACACCTTTTCTTTTCATTGGAAATGCCTATGTAGGGATATCATTTTAGCGATAGAGTAGGGATAGATTTAATGCTCTTCACTCATCAACCCTCAATGCAGGGAAATTTAGACTCATGCTTTCTGATTCTCTGTATCTAACTTCTTGAATTAATAGTTTTGTTCATGCTGCACAGTTTAAATTGGATGGGCAGATTTGGCTTCATGCTAATTCCTTTGTATTTCTATACCCTTGTCTTGGGGTGTCTCCATGTCCAGGTATTTTTTGGTTTGTAATAAATCGAATAACCTTATATAGTTGTCCATGGATTAATATGTATAAAAGAGAGATATTGGCTTTACACTTCCATGCTGCTAAAAAGTAACATCAGAGTGTGTCTCTAGAAAAGGTTTAGAACTAATGGGCCTGGCCCTTTCAGAGTGAAGGAACTAGTTCATACTGAGCTGAGGGTGCAGCTTCATGATGGTATCCTGTTTGATAGGACTTTCCAGAGATAAATACAGAGTCTTGATTCAGAGTGTTTTCACGTGGAACAAACATTTGTTTATATTATTGAAAGTTCTGTAACTGTATATTTGAACATTGATGCGCCAAGTCTGTCTTTCCTTTACAGAGTCTCAGTTCAGAGTCCGTTGTTTATATCCCACCTCATTTTCTCACTCTTGCTCCACTAACAACTACATTCCATCTCATCAGTAGGCCATGAAATCTCAGGATCTGAGGAAGGAGAATATATTTACCCTTATGCTAAGTACTGTTTGCATCTAATCTGCCAAGTAAGCATCTAACCGTGTGTCAACATTTGCAGGTTCTACTCCCTGGAGTTCCCTTTTGAACCCTCTCCCCCTTCATCTTTTTGTGGTTTGCCACTGTTTCCGTTTGAGGATACCACATCAAGGTAAGAGTGTGTTGGCTATAATTCTGCCCCTGCGAATACATTCCTGTTTACTGACATCAATTGAGATGTCAGCAGTGATGTAATGAATCATGTCATTGAATGTCATCAGTGATGTGAAATATGAGGTTATAGGCAGTGCATGGTGGGGGTACAAGTAGCAGTTAGCTCAGTAAACTACAAGTTTAGTTTTCGTATTATTAGAAGACCTAACTATAACATCACTTCAACCTTTGTTTTCAATGAATTTCTAGTTTTGTTTTTAATTTAGCATAAATTATTAGTACCTTGCCTAACTATAACGTCATTTTAACTTTGTTTTTTTCAGCGAATTTCTGAGGCTTATTCTGTAAAGTATTATTATCAAACCTAACTATAACATCACTTTAACTTTTGTTTTTCAATGAATTGCTCATTTTTTTAAACTTAAGTATCTTATTACTCATCTAACTATAATGTGGCTTTAACCTGTGGCCATCCTGTGGATGTCCAACTCCTCTTTGTGTGCAGCATGTGGTTGGGCACAGGGCAATGTTATTAAAGAAATCCATCCCCAGTGTAGTCCTGAGGTACTCCCAGAGGAGAACACCAGGGCTGCCCTGGGTCCCACGTGACTCCCACAGGACCTGACCTGTGGGTCCCACAAGTGTACTGTGACAACAATGGGCCAAACTTATTTCTACTTTAACCCTAGGACCCACCCCCTATATGGTCCGGGGGCTCAGGTAGAATTGTATGCCTACCCTGCCTACTTATATCATATCTTCAATCACATTAAGGACATGGGGATAAAGTCTCCATGTCCTGCAATGGCAGCCGCATCATTTCTCTCAATGTCACACCCAGCCAATCAGATTGCTCGGTAACACAAGACCATGTTTGGCCCATGGTACTAAGATGGCGGATGGGAAAAAAGCCCTCTCAGCCAATCAGAAGCCTCTGTTTTTTTAAAATTTGTGGTCCCATTAGGATACCTGCTGGAGTCCCACAGGCCCAAGCATCCAGCTATCTAAAATATTTTAACCTTAAGTTCTCTTAAACGGTCAAACGGATATACACCAAATCACAAAGAGCATGCTTTCTCGGTACAGATCTAGCTTTCTGCCAAATTTGGTGTTGTTCTGTTCAGCCGTTTTTCCTGCAGTGCTGTCTACAAGTTCCTAGCAGAAATTGCATAGGGAAAACACATTTTAGAACCCTCACTCTTTCTCAGTCCCTGCTTGACGGATCACCCTGAAACTTTCCAGGAAGGAGCTGAGGCGGGTGATCTTTTTTTTGGCAAGTTTCGTGAAGATTCGTCAAATAGCTCCAAAGTTTTTAGCAAAATAAAAATTGCTCTTCCTATGGAAACTTTCAAGCATAATTTGTTTTGCAGTTTTTATGTAGTGAGAACTCGACACAAAGGTATTGGAGATCTTAACATGAGCTCTAGTTGCATTACACAAGGTTACATTCATTTTTTAAGCATGGAGAGATTAGTTGATTTTCCCAGTAGGCTTGTTTCAGTTTTACAATAACACCCTTTGCCATTTTATCAGGAGTGAGCCAAACCTCCTCCATCTTAAGAAGCTCCCAAAGTTCTTTTATCTTCCTTAGCCAGAGGGTATGGACTTTCTTATCTAAACTGAGATTCTCCTCTAAAGTTTTTCTATAAATCTTAAGTTCCAAAATATTCCAGATTCATACCCAGTACATTAAATGTTTTAGTGGAATCACATGGTCAATACCTTTTAATGCTAGATCAAATCGATATGGGGTAATAGGGGTGCTTACTTGGAGGTTAAAAAGAGTCCTAATAAACTGATTGATTTTCAGCTACACTGAGCACAGACACGTCAGTCCACCCCCAGAGCTCTGCACCATAAACTGCCCCAGACAAGGCTGTGGCCCTATATACCTCCAGAGCTGGAGTTGCTGCCCCACTGGAGGTACATGTTATTTATTTCTTCTCTATGACCATGTCCCTTTGAGCAGAGTCATTCTACTTTTCCTTAACTGCGGTGCCCAGGACACGTTGTCGGACAATCTTACACCCAGATAGCCAAAAGACTTTACTTGCTCCAATGAAGCCCCCTCTGTCCACATTTTACCTCTAAAGGAGTGATGGGGGTTTAGCACCATAATTTTTGAACTTGTCGAATTCATCTCTAGACTCCTTGCACGGCAGAAGAATGAAAAATGGTTTAGCAACAGCTGCAGTCCACACAGTGTTCGGGATATTAAAAGCGTGTCATCAGCAAACATTAAAATGGGAACACTCATTTCCGCGGATTTCGGTGCGTCATTATTACATTTTGCTAGCCATTCTACCACTCCATTTATATACAAACTAAAGAGCGTAGGGGCCAACATGCACCCTTGCCTGACACCTGGATGGATATTTATCCTGGATCTAAGGTCCCCATCTTCATTCCACCTGACCTGGGCATATGAATCCAAGTGTAAAGTTTTCAAAATTCCAATGAGTTCCTCTTGGATGCCATTTGACTCCAACATGGCCTATAGGTTTTCCCTAGGGACATGGTCAAATGCCGCCTTCAAATCTATGAATGAAGGCTACATAAAGGTGACCCCGCTTAAGGTGTCATACTTCCAGCATAGCGCCATGAAGCGAAATACCTGGTCCAAGATACTAACCTTTGCCCTAAACCCTGCTTGGCAATGCTCTAGGATGTCATGTTCTGTTATCCAAGTTCGGAGTCAAATTGGAATCTGCCTAGCAAATATTGTGTGGCTGATGTCAATTAGACTAATGGGTCTATAGTTGGTTGCAACGTCCCTCCTCCCTATCTTATAAATAGAAACAATAATTTCTCCATGCAGGGAGGGGGTATATCCTCGGTCCTCAGCGACCCCTGACCTTGACTGGTAGGTCGCTCCCCCACCACACAGCTCCGTCTGTGTGCCCTGCTGCTGCCCCTGATTGTGCTCGTTTTTCCTTTCTGTGCCCCCTTGCTGCCCCTGATTGTGCTCGTTTTTTCCTTTCTGTGCCCCCTTGCTGCCCCTGATTGTGCTCGTTTTTTCCCTTCTGTGCCCCCTTGCTGCCCCTGATTGTGCTCGTTTTTTCCTTTCTGTGCCCCCCTTGCTGCCCCTGATTGTGCTCGTTTTTCCTTTCTGTGCCCCCTTGCTGCCCCTGATTGTGCTCTGCTTTTTCCTTTCTGTGCCCCCTTGCTGCCCCTGATTGTGCTCGTGTTTCCTTTCTGTGCCCCCTTGCTGCCCCTCATTGTGCTAGTTTTTTCCTTTCTGTGCCCCCTTGCTGCCCCTGATTGTGCTCGTTTTTTTTCCCTTTCTGTGCCCCCTTGCTGCCCCTCATTGTGCTAGTTTTTTCCTTTCTGTGCCCCCTTGCTGCCCCTCATTGTGCTAGTTTTTTCCTTTCTGTGCCCCCTTGATGCCCTGATTGTGCTCGTTTTCCCTTCTGTGCCTGTTTCCCGCCGCTGCACCCCTGCGGCCCCGCCCCCTCACTGCCCATTCGCTGCCCCATTCCCTGCTCCTCCCTCCCACCTCCCCATTTAAGGCGCGCCTAAGGCAAGCCCGTCTGCGCCCGTCCTCGCCGTGACCGCGCCCAGCGCCAGACCCCCTGGTCCGGGCATCCCCCGCGCCCGCCACATCAACAGACGCCGATACGACGCCAGTACCCTCCACGCACTCAACCCCGGAAAAGATCACGCCTGCTACCAGGCCACCCCGAAGCGCACCCAAGGGCCCTTCACCTGCCGGAACTGCAGCTTCGCCAGCACCCGCCCCGCCAAACCACCGCCCAGGAAAGAACCCAACCACCTCAGATGCATCCTCCTCAACACCCGCTCCGCCCGCAAACACGCCATCGAACTCTGGGACCTTCTCGACTCAACCTCCCCAGACGTCGCATTCCTGACGGAGACCTGGCTGAATCCCGCTTCAGCCCCCGACATCGCCATTGCCATCCCGGACGGATACAAGATCACCCGCAGGGACCGCACCAACGGAGTCGGAGGAGGCATCGCCATCGTCCACAGGAACACCCTCAGAGTCTCAACCAACACCGACGACACCCTCAGCACCGCCGAACACATGCACTTCCAGATCCACACCGATCCCAACACCACCCTCAGAGGAACCCTCATCTACAGACCCCCCGGACCCCGACCACAGTTCAGCGATTCCATCGCTGACTTCGTCAGCACACACGCCATCGCCTCCACGGACTACATCCTCCTTGGGGACCTGAACTTCCACCTCGAGAACAACAAGGACACCAACTCCACCACCCTGATCGACAACCTCCGCCACCCTCGGACTCAGACAGCTCGTGACTACACCCACCCACGCCGCCGGCCACACGCTCGACTCCATCTTTTCCGCAAGCCCACACGTCTCCTTCAACCACACCTCCGAACCCCACTGGACTGACCACCACTGCATCCACTTCACCTACAGGAAGCCCACCACGCACCACCGCACCGAACAAATGCCTCGCCGCTGCTGGAGCAGAGTCACGGAAGACCAGCTAACCACAACCTCGCCCTGAGCCCACCCGCCGAACCCTCCGACCCCGACACCGCCGCCCGCAACCTCAGACAGTGGATCGACGACTGCGCCAACACCTCGCCCCGCTCAAGAATCCGCCCAACAGCCACACCAGCAAGAAAGCCACCTGGTTCACCGAAGACCTCCAGGCCTCCAAACGAACATGCCGAAAACTGGAGAAGATCTGGCTCCACGAACGGACAGCGGACAGCTACGCCGCCCACAAGAGCGCCACCCGCAGTCACCATCACCTCATCAGATCCGCCAAAAGGGCCTCACTCAAAGACCGCCTAGACAACAACGCACACAACAGCAAAGAGCTCTTCAACATCGTGAAGGAACTCTCCAACCCCAGCTCCAACACCAACGACATCCAGCCGTCGCGAGACCTGTGCGACTCACTGGCCACCTTCTTCCACCGCAAAATCGCCGACATCCACGACAGCTTCAACACCACGACCGCCCCGGCAACCACCGAGACCACTGCCCCCAACCACCAACCGCCTGCTCTCCTGGACCAACATCAACGACGAGGACACCAGCGAGATCATGAACACCATCCACTCCGGTTCACCGCTAGACCCGTGCCCTCACCACATCTTCAACAAAGCCAGTACAGCCATCGCGCCCCATCTCCGGAAAATAATCAACATCTCCTTCGAGACAGCAACCTTCCCGGAAAGCTGGAAGCACGCCGAGATCACCGCCTTACTCAAGAAACCCAAGGCAGACCCCAAGGACCTCAAGAACTTCCGACCCATCTCTCTGCTCCCGTTCCCCGCGAAGGTCACCGAGAAAATCGTCAACAAACAACTGACCCGCTACCTCGAGGAGAACAACATCCTGGACCCTTCCCAGTCCGGCTTCCGCAGCAACCACAGCACCGAAACCGCCCTCATCGCCGCCACCGATGACATCAGGACCCTGCTAGACAACGGAGAAACAGCAGCCCTCATCCTCCTGGACCTATCAGCCGCCTTCGACACGGTCTGCCACCACACACTACGAACACGCCTTCACGACGCCGGGATCCAAGAGAAGGCCCTGGACTGGACCACATCCTTCCTTTCTGGCAGAACACAAAGCGTCCGCCTCGCCCCTTCCGATCCAAGGCCACCAAGATCATCTGCGGCGTACCCCAAGGCTCCTCCCTCAGCCCAACGCTGTTCAACATCTACATGGCACCCCTCGCCCACGTCGCCCGACAGCACAACCTCAACATCATCTCCTATGCCGACGACACCCAGCTGATCCTCTCCCTCACCAAAGACCCTCACACCGCCAAAGCCCACCTCCACGAAGGAATGAAGGCCGTCGCCGAATGGATGAGGACCAGCCGCCTGAAGCTGAACTCGGACAAGACGGAGGTCCTCATCCTTGGTTCCAACCCTTCAGCCTGGGACGACTCCTGGTGGCCAACATCACTGGGAACAGCCCCGCCACCCACCGACCACGTACGCAACCTAGGGGTCATCCTCGACCCCACCCTCTCCATGACTAAGCAGGTCAACGCCGTTTCCTCAACCTGCTTCAACATCCTCCGAATGCTCCGCAGGATCTTCAAGTGGATCCCCAACGAAACAAGAAAAACAGTCACCCAGGCCCTCGTCACCAGCAGGCTGGACTACGGAAATGCCCTCTACGCAGGAACGACGGCTAAGCTCCTGGAGACGGCTGAAACGCATCCAGAACGCCTCTGCACGTCTTATCCTCGACATCCCCCGACGCAGCCACATCACACCCCACCTGAGAGACCTGCACTGGCTCCCTGTCAACAAGAGGATAACCTTCAAGCTCCACACCCACGCACACAAAGCACTCCACAACTCCGGACCAGCCTACCTCAACAGACGACTCAGCTTCTACACCCCCACCCGCCAGCTCCGCTCGACCAGCCTCGCCCTCGCCACAGTCCCCCGCATCCGGAAAACGACCGCCGGCGGCAGATCCTTCTCCCACCTCGCCGCCAAGACCTGGAACACCCTCCCCACCAACCTCCGACAGACCCAAGACCTACTGGCCTTCAGAAGACTCCTCAAGACCTGGCTCTTCGATCAGTAGCAGCACCACCCCCCTCTTCCCCCAGCGCCTTGAGACCCTCGCGGGTATGTAGTGCACTTTATAAGTGACATGATTGATTGATTGATTGATTGATTGATAGCATTACTGAGGGCATTCAGATAAGGTACCCACACCTCAGGTTGAGACAGATATAAGTCTCCCAGAATGCCATCGGTCCGAGTGCCTTATCTCTTTTTAATGAATGCAGTGCCTGCGCAGTTTCTGCCATCCCTAAAACTATAGTCTCTCTAGATGCTGTCTTCTATTTCTGCCCTATATGATCTACAACAGCTCTCCCAGGATGTTGGACATCATTGTTTGACCATGTCTTATATAACTCGGTGAAGTGGGCTTCCTACACAGCGGGTTGTACCACCGTATCCAGGTGATTTTCTATGATATGAGACCCGGATGCTATGAGATGCCAAAACACCTTGGTGTTCCTATTGTACAGGGATTCAGTGAATTTCTCCTATTGCTCTTCCTCCATCCCCTTTTCACCTTTAACAATTGTACTTTATAGGCTTTTCTAGCTTTAGAAATCTCTGTGCTGTCCCCCAATGTTGCAGCTTTAATAATTGTCTTTTTGGCATTTCTACAGGCACCTCTATACCAACCAGGGGGGTTCGGACACCAGTCACCCCTCTGCCTTTCCTTAGTAAAGAGCAGTTTTAGTTGCCCCATAAATTTATAGTGAAGATCTACAAAATGATTAGCGCTTGGATCTAGTATTTCAAAAGGGGGCAATTTCTCCACAAAGAGACTATAAGTGTATGGCTGCATTTTATCATCACCCACTAGTAGAGCCCATTTCACGTTCCTTCTATTATTGCACGTAACAATTCTACCCTTAAAAGTAGTAATACCCAGTGCTAGTAGATTTATAAGGGAACTAATGAGGAGATGAGCACCTACTGCTTTGTGGTCACAGTCATTTCTAGGTGTCACCACCATGTCAATTGAGGAAGACCAGAGGAGTCTGTCCAGAAGAATATAATCTATGTTACTAGTTTATTTATTTATTTAAAAAGTTTTATAGAGCGCTAGCTTGACCCATAGGTATCAGAGCGCTTTACATACACACTATAAACAGAAGGAAATTGCATTACATAGTAGGAAGGCAGTAAGGGAGCAAAACAGAGATAAAGAAAAATACAACATGAAAAATAGGTAAACAGTGCAGCGGAGGGAGAGAGAACAAACGAAGGTGGTTAACGCAGTCCGGTCACCAACTATCCTTGAATGTCAAGAGAGAGAGGAGTCAACTCGGATATTGAAGTCTAGGTTAGTTGACGTTGGTCAGGAAAGTATTTGTTAACTAGTATTTGTATATGAACCCCGCTTGAAAGTGGGGCGAGCTGGACAATTGGACTTGGTGCAGCCATTTACAGTGTTCAGGTCATAGGATGCTATCAAGTCGACAATATGATCAACGATCCTAGAGTGTCTTGCCCTATGGTCTATGACTTTGTCCCATGAGGTTGTTCCATCCCATCAAGCAGGATTAAGCCCTCAGGCAGTTTTGTGTTAAAATAATTTTGAGATAGGTATGATGTATGGGCTCAATCATATGAGATAATTCGGTCACCATCCCTGAATAATGATTTGTTTGGACAGAACAAATGTCAACATTTGTAATTGCAATGTGCCCGACCACCAGTGTGGGACCTGTCAGAATAGTAACACCCAGTAAATCTCTACAATCTGATGGAAGTCTCTTTACTTTAGGGAACAGTTGATCTTGAGCCATATCAACAGCCCTCCTGAAGGTCTTCCCGCAGTTGAAGGAACTGTATTAGATGCAAAAATGATATACCCTGCTCTGAACACTGGCTCTAAAGCCCATGTTTCCTGCAGCAAAATTATGTGAAGTTGATCTGTGAATGTACCCCATTCCGGGTCCATCACCTTACCTCTAATCCCCGCAACATTCCAAGATATTAATTTTAAAGTATCTATCCGGCTCAAGTTAACCCCAGGATTTTGTATTTCCATGTTTAATTCTACTTTTCTATCTGAAGTTACTAAATTAAAATCATTTGCATTTATTCCTATTTGGTTGTGGGGAGATACTACCTTAGGAGATCCTGATATTGTTGCATAAGTCAGCTGAGGGGATTTAATAACATTTAGATGGTTTCCTAGTTGTCAGTCTAGGTCAGAGAGATTCCTAGTTGTCAGTCTAGGTCAGAGAGATCCCCCTCATGGGCAGCAGAGAGGGTAGACGGCTGATAACCAGCAGCAGAATTTAGCTTATAGGTATTACCAGAACTTGGTATAAAATCTGGGGCATTGGTCTTAAGTCTTATACGCGACTCTGTAGGGGGTCAGTATCTGTGCTCCTGCTCCATTAATCCTTCCACTAAATCATGACCTGCTAGCTTTAAACCAATGTAGTCCATTAATCGCTGATTGTTACTAAACCTAGTGGCTTTCATTATATCTTCAGTTATGACAGAGCTAAAACCCCTCACTTTCCTAAGATTTTTGGAACATCTATCATATATATATATATCAAATTGCTCTGTTTGCCCTCCTGCAGGTCTTGTTATGTGTTTCTTGTCTCATGTACTGTGGGTCATCCAATCTTTTGCCCCTTAAAAGTTCTCTGGAGTTCAATGCTCTTCCCTGTGGTGTGTTGCAATTACGACCAGCTTCCAAAAGGGGCGTAGACAGCTCCCTGCCCAATCTGCTAGACCCATAAATCTTTGTTACATAGGGCCTGTTCAAGGAGCATGTTGTTAGACTGTCAGATGGAATGCCTCTCAAATTAGCATCATATTTAGGGCAAGTTGGAACATCTTTCTCCATAGTTGGAGACAAATTAGAACTGAGCTTCAATACCAAAGTTGTCAAATTATCTACCTTTTTGTTAATAATCTTTGTCAAATTACCCATATATTTCTTTAGCCCAGATATCCGTTCTTGTATAGCAACTATCTATTTCTTAGGGAGATCCTTCTCTGTAACTAAGGTTTTATAATGGGCTAATGTAGGGGATATGGGTATGGTTCTGTGTGTTATTGGCTCGTCCAGAGTCCCTAGGGCTTCAAACTGATTGTGACACTCAATCGTTATTACAGATGTGACAGCAGATGGATCAGATGGTTGGGTTGCTGTCAAGACGTGATGTCCCACTGATATTTTGGGCATGGTGTTTGTTTCAGTATCACGGTTTACAGTGTTGCATGCCAAGGTATCCCTACTCTCAGGTTTAAAAAAATATATATTTAATATCTCCATTCCCCTGTTGTTTTCCTTTAACCTTAATCACCTTAATGGCCTTGGTAGCTAGAAGCCCTTCTACTTCTTCCAATAACATGTTTAGGTTGTCCAGCATACAGTTTTCCGCTGAGTGTCTTGGCTGTTTTTTTTGCTTTTCCTGTATACGAGGACTTGCCATTTGCTCTCCGTTTCCCCATAATTAAAATAACTGTAATATTAACTACTCTTGTACTCTCCTTTCACACAAAAAAGGGAGACAACCTGTTTTTTAAGAAAAAAAACGCCCCAGCTATACCTTTCATAGTGCTATCAGCTAATTAAACTGAAGGTAGCATAGATACTAGCCTGATTAACCACAAGTCCCTTTTTGAATTCAAACAATAAGAGCACAATAATAAAAATAAAAATCAGCGTGCAACCTCCCAAACTACCCCTTAGCTCCACAGCCTATCACTGAGCTACTAGTTTAAAACAAAACCCCTTCAAAACCCTCATGGTGAATGGGCTAATTTACTTGTACTTGCGAGTAGTAAATGCAAGAATTCTAGCTTCCACGACAACAAACGTAAACGATCATCAGAAGTGATAACTTTAAACAGAAATCCTCTTCATTAGCCAGCACTACGATACAGCTAGTATGTAATAAAACAACTCGTGTCCCAACTGTTGCTACCAGAAACGTTCCATGGGACCCAGTCTTTTTCAACAGCGAAGGCTTCTTAGCCCAGGGGCCAGAGAAAGGAAGAGGCAATCCAGAGGCAAACATGCTACGAAAAGTAGTCAAAAGTTTTTCCAGCTGGCAGTTGAAAAATCAGCCACGGCTACTCCCCCTATTCTTAGGCCTTCAAATAAACAAAGAACAGTTAACGATCTCTGGACAGCAAATTTAAGGAGGGCAAGATTTGTAGGGCCCAACTGCCCACCAGTACCCTCTTCAGCTACTTCACTGTATTGAATATGGAATGTCACATACTAAATCTATTATCAAGTACCAAAGTGCAGTCCCAGGGAGATAAAGTGACAGAGAGACAAATAGCAGAAGATAACAGGATAATAGGCTAAACAGGTCTTACCAGCACTGAGACAGGTGTCCAAAGTAAAACACAAGGGGTTGCCCTGCTCTGCCTCTTCATGGCAATGACAGGCAAGGATGGGACCACTCTTGGCCAGGGCTTTGCCCGGGTGCGGCCCGCAAGATACCCATGCGCTTATGTAGTGCTAGTAACTTCAGTTGGTGGCCAGGCAAATGATTGTGGGCCTCGAAGTCCCCGGGATAACTCTACCCACTTTTGCAGTAGTTCCTGTCAGCTGTACTGTAAGCAAACCCACAGCGCCTCTCACTCCTAAAATCCAAAATAGTGAAACCATACTCCCCTTGTGCCGTGCCTATGTGCCCTCCCAGAGATGTGGCCAGATAATGTGCAGTCCCTCCTTTATGGTCAACTCCAAACCAGTTCTGGCGTCATCTGCCTGTGGCAAAAGGGGTCCCTTTGAAGTAAATGAAGTTTCTGGTCACAACCCAAACAGTCATCCTGCTAGAGGAACAAACCACCTCCCCCCCACTCAGGCCATTATCTCTGCTCTGGGTGCAGTTTTTACACCTCATTAAAGGTCATTCACTAGCTGGATGACAGTTGGAAGGTTCATGTGAATTATCTTTTAGGAGTTTCAGGCAAGAAAAAAGGTAACTTTCAAAAAGTTACTTTTCCTTAATATTTATCAAAATCCAACTTCACCCTTAAATGTAGCTTTTGAAAAATATTAAAAGAGTTGTTTAGTCATATTTCTAGCTGGTCTCTACTCTCTGAGAGCAGAATTCCAGCCAGCCTTCCAACAGTGAAAATAGCTCTTGGGTTCTAGTCACAATAAGGAGTGGTTAACATTACATTTCTACATGTCCTACTTTTAAATTCCATGCACCCAGCCTTATGAGCTGTGAGGCCTACTTAGGGGTGACATATTAATAGTTAAAAAGAAGGCTTCCATACGTCAAAATGGTTCATACTGACTGTTCGTATTGCAGTTTTTATACTGCTCCAGTCAGGCTACAAGGGTAGACCTGAAGCCATGTTTGCACTGCCACTGTACTGGGTTGCACAGTAGGTGCTGCAGTCAACTAGTGCTATTTAAGTTCCAGCCTCTGGGTACACTTTGTACCATATGCTGGGCACTTACAGGCAAGTTAAATGAGCCAATTAGGAGCATACCAATTCAACCAGGTTAAAAGGAGGAGGGACAGGCACTTTACTGGTTAGCAGGGGTAAAATGCAGAGTTCTACAGCCAGTAAAAACAGATAGGTCAAAAATATGGGGGTACAAAAAAATTGTAATTTCCCACAGTGGCCTTGTCCCCTCCTTTTCTGGTCTGTTGTACTGCCACTACCATGTGCTGCTACTGCCCTTAGTAGCTGCCCCTGCCCCACCCCTTGTTGTCCATGCGCATGCCCTGTCTCCTCCTTCCCTGATTTGTTGTACTGCCACTAGTTCTGTTGTGCCAGTGCTCTCTGTTACTGCCTCTGCTCCCTCCCCCCCATTGTTCATGTGCGTGCCCATGCCCCTCCCTCCCTGGTCCATTGTGCTGCCACTACCCCTCTGCTGCCACTGTCTCTGTAGCTTTCATTGCTCCCCTCTCACCTAATCTATGTAGAAACCATTGGCCCCTCCCTCTTTGGTCTCTAGTGCTGTAACTGCCCCTGTGCTACCACTGCCCTTCATTGCTGCCCCTGCACTCATCTCCCCTTGTTGTCCATGTGCGTACCCCGGCCCCCTCTGTCCCTGACGCAACGCCTGAAAAATCCACCACATGCCGAGTCCTGTGCACCGAACTCCCAAGTCCAAGATCACCACACCGACTCCAATGGAGGCCTTGCTGTGCAGCTGAAAGAATCAACGCATTGTGGGGGCGGGGCTGAAGAAATTGACTCAGCGCCCGTTTGCTGCCACCGCATAGACCTCCAGCGCGTCCAGGATTTCCACATATCGCACCTGTGTGGCAGGTTTTCTGAAGCATCAAGCGCAGACCAGAACCATCTCAGAATCGCCGCATCACTTCCCCCAACAGTCCAGATTTGACGCATCACTTCTCCTGCGTGCAACAGAACTGTAGCATCGCCTTTCCAAGGACTCAGGAACTGAAGCATCACTGTGTTTTTTGATGCTTTACTTCTCTGTGGCTGTTTAACCTTGTGAATTGTGACACACCTAAAGGTACATTATGTGAAATCACACATCCATAGATTTCTATGGACAGAATTGCTTGAAACATTTTAAAAGTCATATTTTGAAATGTGTATGTTGAATTTTTGTCATTTGGTCTTGTTTAGTTTAGATAAAGATACTCTGGTGTGGTGTGCATTTGTAGTGTTTTCACTCTGTTACTCTGTGTCTGTGTGCAAATACTTTACACATTGCCTTTGAGATAAGCCTATCTGCTCATGCCAAGCTACCTAGGGGATGAGCAGGAGTTATCTAAAGTGTGTAACTCCTTTATCCTGACTAGAAGCAAGGGTCCCTACTTGGACACGGTGCATACCTCTGCCAACTAGAGAACCCCATTTCTAACACCCACTAAAGGCATTATTGTGATATTGGTTATTCATGTTCTGAAACCCCTTTGGGGACACAGTGGAAGACTACATCCTGGCATCTTGGAAAATCTGCAAAGCGCACTTTGATGCATGAAGCAAATATCTGTAGAGTTTAGTAATTACGCTGTTTAGCTTCCTTTCTATACCCTTCCAAAGTCCAGTGGCATAACAATAGCACCCGCGGTCCGGGGGGGTGGGGGAGGGAGGCGAGCTCCAGGGTCCCCCCTCCAGCACTGTGCACTGGCAGGCCCAAGAACTCCTGACTGGGTCTGGAGTGTAGGAGGCCCCCTCCGTTCACTTTGTGGGGGGCCCCCTCAAGTTTTGTTACGCCATTGTCAAAGTCTGCTGAAGTAGCAGCATGGTGAGATGCTGGCACTTTGTAAATAGAAAGATGCATACCAATGCATTGACCTTTCTTTCTTTTGCACAGCGTTCATACACCTCAACACCCACTTTATTGTCCTAGGTAATTATAGGATGGGCCCTGTGTTGAGTCTCAGAAAGCCCATACTGGTTATTCTGCAGGAACCATTATCTGTCAGACCATCGCTTCAAAAGTGAAATTTGCTGGGTACCTGGTCGAATGGGGGCAGGCAGGCTGTCCCTGTGTGGACATATCTAAATAAATAGCAGGTAAAAAAGAACTGTCACTAGTGTCAGACAATTATTGGTTCAGATTGCAACACTAAGTAGCATATGCCTATTTTAAGCCTACATTCAGAAAACTCTCTAAACCAAATTGTATCTTTTTTTTCACTTTTTCTTTTCAATGTATTTTTTTTTCAGTTTTGTAAAGTGCACATAAGAGTGCTGTGGTTTCTCTATCAAGTCTTTTTCAGACCGTCAAGACACTGTTGTTGTGTAATGTGATATTTCTCACAGCATGAAGTACTGGACGTGACTCCAAGCTGGAGCCCCACAAAGTGGGTGCAATCATGTGTAATATCTCGGGACATGGCAGTGTGACCCTTCCTTAAACATTAATCAGTAACAGACAAAGGACAGGGGTGGCCTACCTCACCTTGAAAAGCAAAGACTGCATCCCCACCCCTTACTTGTGCCATCCACTGAATGGCAGTGCTCAGGACAACTAATCTGCATGTCCTTGTTAAACAAAAATCCTCATGGAATTTCTAAAGGTAGCCCAATCTCTCCCTCCTCACATAAGTGTCTGAGTCTCCTCTCTCCAGCTACTGGAATGCAGGCAATACACTTCAGCTGTCTGGGAAGCTGTCCTCACCCACATCTTGTGCCAAGTTAAATCAGAACCATCCAAATAGACCCCACTTTGCTTAGGTGATTAATACTGTGAATCAAGCTTTAAGGGTAAATGTCAGAAGACATTCGCACCAGCAGTCACAGAATATCCTTTCTGATGTTTGCATTGGATGATTTCTTTATTTACCCTGTATGTGCTCTCATGATGGTTTAATAATGAGGCTACGGCTTCATTCAAGCGCAGTCTAAAGCTATCAATATTACCAAGTTTACCCGTCCAGCCATTATTTTATGCTTTCAACTCCTGTGCTAATCAGCTGCCCTTGCTTAAGTGGTGGCGTAGCAGTAGCCTGTGGTCTAACAGACTTTTCACCTGATTATAGGGCCTATCAAAAGTACCAAATATAGTACTATCTTACATACAAATAAAGGAGTTTCTTGCTACAGTTTTGTATCCTCAAAGCGCATGCCTCAAGTCCACTCCTTGTTCTTAAAAGGTTACATGAAAATTGTGATCTCAACATAAAACTTTGGATTGTCACCTCCTTTTTCTTTGAATGGCCCTCTCCTTACTTTCCATCCTCTGCATGCCTCCTCTCTCTGATCACAGCCTACTCTAAGTCATGTGCATGTTTGTCTATATCTCTCCCGGAGTAGCGTGCTACTCGCCGAAAAAACACTTAGATGCCTCATCAGGGGTAGTAAGCGCTATATAAATGCAATTGCAATGCAATTACAATATAATACCATTGTATTTCTGCAAATTGTCCACACCTCATCACAAAAATCACAACCTGTCATTTTTTAAAAGCCATAGCCTGAAAACTAGCTATACTCAGTCTCCTCTAGGTCATCTAGTAATGACACCAACTATCTCCATATCCTCACATACTCCTCGACTAATGTATGTAGGAAGGTGGAATCTGACTATATGGTTGCCCCCACTTTTTTTATGGTGTTTTGCTGGTTTATGACTTAGTTGGACTGGGATCCTGCTATTCAGGGCCCCAGTCTATCTGCTTTCTCTGTAAAAAGGTTTCCATGTGCCTCAGGCACATCTCTGATTGGAATCTGGAGTGCCCTTATAAGTCCCTAGTATATGGTATACTATGTACCAAGGGCATAGGTACCTCAGAGGCCTAGCAGGGGCTGCAGCATGTATTATGCCACCCCTGGAAGGCCATCCAAACTGACACCACAGGTCTGCTACTGCAGCCTGGGTAAGGTGGTGCATGCACTCCTTACTGTGATATAGGTTACCTATATCACTAAATACATACACACATATAAACCTATAAGTCACTCCTATGGCAGGCCTTATCAATCCTGAAGGCAGAGTGCGTGGTTCCTATGTGAGAGGGTGCCCTGCATGAGCAGGGCCCCTCTGCAGCGTTCGGAGACCCTTCTCTGATGCTGTTTGTAGTGCAGCCTGACCATATACTCTTAAGCGCATTATAACCTCGCGTTAAATGCTAACTTTGGAATGGCTGCACCGAAACATGTCGTGTTTGGTGTCAAACATCTTGGAATACTACCCCCCCCCCCCCCGCCAACCCTGGCTTGGCCGGTAACTTCTTTCTAAAGCCCTGGCATCACAAAATGGATGCTGCTGCCACAGACACAAGTCTGGCCTCCTGCTGCTGACCGAAACTCCGGCAGGGGAGGCCTGGACAATAGGTTTCCTGTCCCAGGGGGTGTGACCACCTCCCCAGACAGGATAGTGTGTATTGGGGCTGGGCGGGAGCACTTTTGGGTGCTTTGAAGTCCTGCACTGGGGGCACACTTGGTGTCCCTAGTGCATACCCCAGTTCAAACCGGATCAGGGGCTTGCAGCCCCTGCTTTGGCGTGAACTGGACAAAGGGAAAGGGGTGTAGCCACCCTCTGCCCTGACCCACCCATAGGTGGGGCCACAGAGTAGTCCAACCCCTAAACTTAGTATAAGTATAGGAACCCAGTCCTTAGGACTTTAGATTATCCCTGGACGAAACTCTGACACAGAATCCTGGACCTTCGATGCTCTACTCAAGACTAGAGGACAAAAGAATCTCCCTTGGGGTCAAGGAGTGACTCCCCTGCTTGGCAGGCACCAAAGAAGCAATTGTCCGGTCTGCATCGCCTAAGCTCCCGTCGGACGCTGAAGTCTTTGCATCACCAGAGGTAGATTTCCAGACTTCCCCGAGGCTGCCCTGAGTCCCCAGCAAAGCTGAGGCCCGTAGCTATCGTGGGTAACGTGGAACCGTGACCCCTGGACACCGCACGCATTTGCTAGTGCATCTTCTTCTGGGTCTCCCACGAAGTCGTGCTTTGGGCTACGAGTAGCCCTAGCCTCCAGAACCAACTGCACCGAAGATCACTGGCCTCCACTCCACGAGTGTCCTGCGAGCCAGCTCCACGTGCACCGTCTCGAGGCTCCTTCGCGGTCGCTAGCCCGTTGGCTAGTAGCCCTTCTTGAAGGCCAATCTTTTCCTACTTGGGCTCCCTGGTTGCTCCAGGCTTGCCCTCACTTACCCTCGCTGGGTGAGTTCCTCAGACCTTGCTGGTCTGCATCATCGTCATTCTTCATCTACATCGAGACTTGCCGTTGCCAAGGCTTGTTGGGTCCAATCCGGTCGCTGACACCTCAGCACTCGACAGACATCGTGTACCAGCCCGAATCCTGCTCCTGGTTGCCGACAACGCCTCCTGGACCTCGTGGCTGAAGAGTCAAGACGACCGTCAACCTACCTGAAGCACTCGACATCGGTGGGCATCCGCTCATCGCCTTCCTGGTCACTGGCTAGTGACCCAGACTCTGTCCCCTCTGCTTTCAGGTTCTTCAGATCTCCGATCCACTCTTGGATCCACCCGGACACTTTCCACTTGGTCGCCAGCAGCACTTTGCAGCAGATCGCCATTCAAATCGACGACGAAACCCGACCCCGAAAGGCACCTATGCACCCGGCTTCCCTGGGTGAGGTAACACGAGTACTCCGGTGCTCCCGTGGGTAGAGACTCTAGAACGACCCCGTTCTCAAAGGGTTTGCTCCAAGTCCTCCTTTAAATGTCCCTTTTCTTTAATTTCCTGATCGCGACTTTCTCCATAGAAGTTAACGGCGTCTCACGGTTGTGTATTTACACTACACGCGTCCTCCGTGGGTCCCCTGTGTCACTACCTTGGGTGGTTCCTTGTGGTCCAAGTACTTCTAGAGGCTCTAGGCCTAGTGTCTAGCTCAGTCGTGGTTCTTATACCACTTTATTGGTATATGGTTTGGTACGCCCCTAGGGCCCAAACATGTATTTGTGCTATTACTGTGTTTAAATAACTTATAACTTGTGTACTTCGAACTCTAGCCTCATAAAGAGACTAGAGGGGTGTGTTTAGCAATAAATACATATATTTTGAATATATACCTGGTGTGGTGCTCTTTCATTTGATCACTCAAGAGATTATAGACTGGTAAAACAAGCTGCTTTACATTCCTTCAAGACTTAGCCTGAAGGCTGCTCTCCACAGCTACCACTAGGATAGCTTTCAATAAGGTTGTCTTTAACCTATCTCCAATAAGGGGTTGTTTGGACTGGTGCAAGGTGCCCACTATAATTAGTGGACAGCATATGCCAGGCCAACTTCTCACAATGAGCACACCTACCTCCTACTAATTTCATCCACCACAAAGAACTGTAGTAAATGCATGGAATGGTCTTCTTGAGAGTACAAGACTAATCCCAATAACCAACAATAATGACTGGATTAACAACTAACCTTGGGTTATGGAGCATCGTGCTGCCCGGCATAAAGCATTTCAGCACCTCGTCAGGGGTTGTAAGCACTATTTAATTGCAATTAGAATTACAAATACGAAACAGTGCACCCTTTTTTAATACATATATAGGCAAGTTTCCATTGTGGCAGAGATGCTCAATTAACAGAAATTAAACCTCAACAGGAAACACTTACAAATATGAACATAGCAGGAGCCCCGGTTGAAGCTTATTGCTGTAAATGCCAAAATCATCACAAATACTTGTGCTTGGTCAAGGAAAAGCCAAGTGTGTTCTCTCTACATTTCCACATGAAAAAACAATCTGAAATCCTTTATTGAGGTGAACACATTGCGTTGATTACTTGGAGCGTAATCTCTTCTGTCCTAGGCAAAGACAGAGAGCAAGCGAGAGGGGAAGTGGCAGCACAAGGACACAGAAGGGGGGGCAGGGTCAGGAAGCTGACCATGTAGGACGGGTCAGAGAGGCAGTGGTGCCTCAATGGGCCATGGAAGGCAGGCAGGAGGAGCAGTGGCAGCATAACGGATGAAAGAGGGTAGGGGGCCTTCGCTGTGGCAGGAAGCAGACCATGGAGGAGAGGGGCAATGGTAGCGTAAAAGTACATACATAGAAGGCGGGAGGGGCAGTGGCAGCACAACGGACAATGGAGAGCAGGAGTGAGTGGTCAGGAGACACAAATGGACAATAGAGAGCAGGTATGAGGCAAAGGTGGAGCAAGATTACCAAACAGGGCAGGCAAGAGGGGCAGTGGCAGCAAAACAGAGGGTAGGAGGTAGGGGGCATGGGCACACACCTGGATAATAGGGTAGGAAGGAGGGGGCAGGGAAGCAAGCTGACCCTGAAGGGTATGCAGGAGGGATAGTGACAATCCAGCGGGCCATAGATGGCAGGAGTGAAGGGGACAGGGCACACACACGGACACACTGAGAACGGGAGGTGGGGGAGTGACAGTAGCAGTACAAGACACCATGGAGGGCAGGAGGAAGTGGGCATGTACATGATCAAGGACAACAGAGGGTAGGGAGGAGAGGGCAGGGCAGCAAGCTGACCATGCAGGGTACGCAGGAGGGCAAGTGGCAATACAACAGACGATGAATGGCAGGAAGGGGTGGGCAGGAGCATGCACACAGAGAATGGATGGTAGGGTGAGGGGGCAGGAGCTGCAAGGTGACCAAAGAGGGCAGGCAGCAGGAGCAGTGGCAGCACAACTGATCACCCAGGGCGGGTGGGAGGGCCGTTCACATTGAATCAGAGTTGTCTTCAGCACTACACTAGTTCTATTTCAGAAATGGACACACGCACATACAATGAATCTATGCTATATATTTTTCTGGGCCCTTTACTACCGACTTTGTTTTTTCTAAAATGATCTAAGGTGTGCTATTCTTTAGTCATTCGAAGCTCCTTGCCTTTCTCTTCCATCTTCAGTCCAGGGGCAGGTCAGCACAGAGTGTTTGCTCATCCTGGGCAATGTTTAAGGGGACATCTCTCCATGATGTTTGTAATGCTGCAACGTGGGCTTCTCCCAACACCTTTGTTTCCCATTACCAGCTTAATTTGAGGATGGCTGCATCCTACAGCTTTGGTGCTCGTGTTTTATCAGCTGTACATAATCCGAAATTCATGCTATTGTTTTTTGCATTAAACTTTCAAGTGTGTTGCATCATACTTGGTTTCTGTGTGAATCAATCACCATGCGCTGGGTAAGGGCTCATGTGTAAGGAATGGGACTGGAAGACAGACGAGGAGGTAATGCCTGGTTAATTACCGGTAATATTCATTACTCCGAGTCCAGGTCTTCCCATTCCATTCCTGAGCCCGTCCCTCCCACACAGAATTCTGTTTCTGGTGACTGTTTTCTTTCGTATGAGTTTCTCAGGCTATCTTTGTAACGTGCTTCCCCCTTCATGCATGCTGGGTAGTCGGTGTGATATTGGGGGAAGTATTTTGACCTCAGCTAGGTAAAACGTTCTGCAGGGAAGGCGAACTGCTCATGTGTAAGGAATGGAACTGGATGACCTGGACTCGGAGTAATGATGATTACTGGTAAGTAGCTGGGCATCTACTGAACTTCTGCAAAAACTTCAGAAAAGTATAAATCTGAATAATAGAGAACATATCTTGTTCCCGAAATTTAGTTGCAGGTATCGCGGGGAGAGAAAACTAGATAGATTTCTAATTCAGTGCTGTTTTCAAGGTTCTTTCTTACATATATGAGACTGAGGTCATAAGTGGCTGGTGTCCTGAGATGCACTTTAACCTACGGTTTCTTCTTCCTATCCTTTTCTCTAGGATTACCCCAAAATCAAATTCCCATATATTTTGCTGAAGCGACTGATTGTAAGCAAACTCCAAATGAAAGCTTGTTTGTGTTCCTAAAGAGAAAAGATTTAATATATTCAGCATTACATATTTCAACTCACTGGCGTAGCAAGGGGGGGCGGAGGGGGCGGTGCGCCCCGGGTGGCACGAGTTTCGGGGGCGGCGGTGGCCGCAAAAATCATCGCCAGCACCACCCCCCCTCAGCGCGGCAGCAAAAGGCAGGAAGGCAGGGACCGCCATGGGCGGCAGAGTTACGCCGCAGTTTCAACTACACGTAGAATATAGTAGACATTGGGGCATATTCACAAGGACCTACCGCCGATTTATCTCCACCTTAACCCATCAAAAGTGGAGATAGATTTAAACCCCATTCACAAGCGGGTGCAAACTGCAGACATCGCCAGTATTCCCGCGACAACTGCCCCAAAATTTATCTCCACGGTGGACACCACCAACTAACCCTAATGAGATGCAGAGTAGGCGTTCCCGTGCAAAAACACACAAAAAAAACACACCACTTTCACAACGAACTGCCAGATCTGCAATGCGAACCAAAAACAGGTGATAAGCAGCAGTAGCACCAGTGATTTAACACCTGCCTTTTGCTGGTGTTAACCGCTTCGATGCTCATGACGAGACCAGCTCATCATGAGTCACAGTGGAGCTGTGCTCATGACGAGCTGGTCTCGTCATAACGGCTGCGCGCTGCCCACGCGGGATTAATTCCCCGCCTGTGCGGGAGAATTAATGAGTGGGCGGGGTTGTGACGAGACCAGCTCGTCATGAGCACAGCTCCACTGTGACTCATGACGAGCTGGTCTCGTCACGAGCACCGCGGCGCCGCGCTCACCCCCCCGCACCCATGGGGGAATTACCCCCGCAGGGAAGGGGTTAAGCAGGACCACTACCTGCAGCATGAAAGGGAGCCCAGCCAAGAGCCACACCTGAAGACCCACAGATGCCATGGAGACAATGATCAAGCAGCTCGGATACCCATGAGGGCCACAACACCCACCACCACCACCCCCAGCACCCCCCTCCCCCGCCCCCCCCGGACATACACATACCCTGCACGACACAAGAGCCACAAAAAGCGCATGATGACGCACATTGTCAAAAAATAACACACATGTGTGTCCAGAAGAACGAGAAACAGTCACACAACCAAAAACTTTATTGAAATACAACACAAAACACCAATGCGGAAGACTCCTGTCGGGTCCGTCCAGGACAATCTCGATGTCACAGCCTGGAAAATAAAGCACAAAATCAGAACGTGTGCCATGCGCACATCAAAGGAGCGAGACACAGAGAAACAGAGAATGAAAGAAAGGCAGAGAGAGAAAGAGAGAGAAGGAAAGGAAGGGAGAGAGAGAGTGAGAGAGAGGGAAGGAAAGGAGAGAGAGTGAGAGAGAGGGAAGGAAAGGAAAGGAGAGAGAGTGAGAGAGAGAGAAGGAAGGGAGAGAGAGAGAGAGTGATAGAGGGAAGGAAGGGAGAGAGAGAGAGACACCACCGCCCCTGCGCACCCAGGCCCCACTGTTCACCTGCTGCCACCGGTGTGTCTCCAACCACGTGCCGGGATACACTGCAAGCCACCAGGTCTGCAATCTGTAATCGAGGCCAGAGTCAATCATGGCAGAGTCCATCACACAGCACACGGCAACAACACCTGTCCGTCCCTGCACACACATGCAGCCGCACCCTACCCCCTCCCGCCCGCCAGCGCTGGCTGTCCGCACTTGCGCACCCCGGGCCCACTGCTCACCTGCCGCCAACGGTGTGTCCACCAGTGGGCACATCACGTGCCCGTGCAAGCTCCAGGCTCCGGTCCCGCCACCATGGCATGGTCCACATCATGCGGACCCGCCCCGTGGCCCAGCAGGTCCCACACATGATGCTGAGACCTGAGGCATCAATGGCAGAGACCACATCAGTGCACACGTCATCATTGCAGGCTGCACACCCGCTCAGCTATTTCGGTGCCACTAACCCTGTGCAACCCCAGTCAGCGCCACGTGGTGGTAGGCCCGTGACGGGCGCAAGGCTTCGGGTGCCACTAACCCTGTGCAACCCCAGTCAGCGCCACGTGGTGGTAGGCCCGTTACGGGCACAAGGCTTCGGGTGCCACTAACCCTGTGCAACCCCAGTCAGCGCCATGTGGTGGTAAGCCCGTGACGGGCGCAAGGCCTCTGGTGCGACCAACCCTGTGCGCCACAACTCATGGGCCCTTTATGATTGAGAACCGTGGAGCGTCCGTCATCCAGTCACCACCGGCAGTGGGGAATGTGACGTTGTCGGCCCCGTATATTGGCGGGGTCACATGGCCTGTGACACCTGTGCTGGATGGGTGTGGTGTGTGTGCAGACCTGCACTCAGGGAGTGGCCGTGACATGCTGACAACTTGACCAGTGACCTGCATACCACCAGCGTGTACGCCTGTGACATGTAGCTATGTGGGCCCCCCTCGGAGCGTAAGCGGAGTGGTCTGGCCTGGCGTACGCCGGACCAGCGCAGGGCTTGCAACAATGACTCGGGGGCTGTGGGCGTGGTTCAGTCCATGTCCAGACAAGGAAGTGACTAATGCGTGTGTCCCTGTTGTAGTGTCCACGGCAACCGGAACACAATAGGCAATGTGGCACACTGTGACTGGCATCCCACTAGATGAGCATCATTGACGTAAGGGAAATCACTGTCCCTACATTCATCCACACATTCATACATGAATGATGAAAGACATGACACAGCAGTGTGTTTCTGGATGTTTATTGCACATCCAGTGGAGTTTTGCAGCTGGAGCGGTACAGGGCCATGCCAAGCACACTACACAATGTGGGCCCGTGGAGGGCCAGCCAGAGTCCATCCGGGGATGACAAGTACTGCGGAAGAGGAAGGGGACAGTCCGCAGTCTGGTCGCCGTGTCATTGGTCATCAAACAGGATATGGCAGTCCATGTCACGGTCCAAGGTGAGTGCAGCGGAGTGTATCAGGGGTCAGTTGAAGGTCATGGGGCCATGTGCGGCACCAAGCAGAAACAGGCCAGGTGGCGGAAATGAATGCTAGTGCCTCCTTCTGAACTCAATCCCATCCATGTCCTTGGATGTGTGCTCTGCCCCACCTGTGGGTGTTGCAGTACCCGCTGCGGCACTGTGTGCCACTGACACATCAGGTGCCGGAGGAGGATTGTCTGCCGCACTGTGTGGAAGTGACACATCAGGTGCCGGAGTGGATACGCCTGCCGCACTGGGAGGCACTGACACACCAGGGGGCGGAGATGTGGATGGTGTGGGGGCAGCAGCATTCATCATCGCCACGCCTTGTTGCAGCAATGCCATGATGAGGATCTGCAGGGCATGGTAGATCCCAGCTACATTTCGCTGATGTGCAGCGGTGGCTGCCATCCTTTCCGCCTCCATCCGCACCATGTCCACCATGAGCCTCCGCATGTGTGCCAGCTCACGGCTGAGATCGCTGGAGCCACTCTGAGCGGACAGGTGTTCTTGTCTCCTAGTCATGACTCCAGCGATGTCAGTCAGGGCTCGTTGGAGACCATGGAGCGGGCCGTGGGTGTCCGTTAGGGACTGGAGCTGGTCCCTGATGGGACCTAGACACCCATGGATGGCGTCCAGTTTGGTAGCCATGAGGTCGAACCCCACCCGCACCTGCTCAGCCGTCTCCCTCTGGCCCTCCAGCACACGGCGTTGGAAGGCCATGTGTTGTTCCTGGGGGTCTTGGGAGACTTCCGGGGCTGTGGGTGCCTCCTGCTGGGTGATTTGGGTAGTGTCTGGGGTCTCCTCGATGCAGCTGGGCTGCCCTGATCCTGGAGGTGAGTTGCGGATGATGTCAATGATGTCTTGGAGGGCTTGGGTGTCGATGCTGGGGGTGTCCTCCTCGTCATCAGTGAAGAGTGGCTGGGACTGCTCTGCAGGAGGTGTTGACGGTGCCCCTGCAATGTGAAGGGGAGATGGTGTATTACAATGTGTCCGCATGTATGTAGCCGCATGGTACAGGTTCACATTCAGACAGCATGGCATTGTACATTGTGACAGTCTGTGGATCAGGGCCATGATCCAGAGTCATTGTGGGTGTGCACTGTGCTCTGCTTGATTGTGCATGTGTGCCATTGTGGCCATCTCCACCCGTCACCTCAGTACCTGGTGGTCACTCACCCTGTTGCGGTTGTGTTGTGTCCTGTCGAGCAGTGTCCGGTCCCCCGACTCCTGCCACAGTCTCCACACTGATGACTGTCGACTCCAGCTCCTCCATGTCATCCAGCTCCAGCTGTGGCGCTGGGCTCCCACCTCCAGTCTGCATTGCTGCCTTCTGGTTGCCTGCGAGTTTCTCCTTGGTCTTGCGCTTGATGTCAATCAATCGCATCTTGACCTCGTCCATTGACCTCTTGTGCTCTCCGACGGCATTTACCTTGTCCACGATGTCCCACCATATTCCATTTTTGGTGCCCAATGACACGTTGGAGGTGACGAACAGTTGTTGATGGTGTTCCATCACCACCGTGACCAGGATCCTATTCTCCTGCGGACTGAACTTCGTCTTCCTCTTCTTCTTGCCCTTGCCCTTCCCTGTCCCCGAGGTCCCAGGCTGGTCGTCCGGGGTGCTTGTGGGGTTGCGCTCGTCGTCTGCGCCTGCTCCGGCTGCCTCCATGGTGCTTGGGTGTTGGTTATTTTGTGTTTGTGTGTTTTTTCTACTTTTATAGTGGTTTTTCCCGCCTGCCATGTGTGTATTGCAGGCCTGGCGCTGCTTATCGCTGATTTCCTAATTGCGCTTTGGCCCATCGCATGTTTTTTCGCGTTGAGGTTTGTGTTTTTATCACAGTCGCGGTTGTTGTATCGCGGACATTGACCACGTTTTCGGGGGACTATCGAATGGTACCGCCGTGTTGTGAATTCCACGTTAACACGAGGTTATTTTCCCGCGATAGGCTGCGATGTGTAAAGTTGCGTTAACATATTTTAGAGATGTTTAGCACACGTTCTTGTGAACATCCCCCATTGTGTGTACAATGCTTTGTGTACTTTCTTTTTTTTTAATCTGTGCTTCCTTTTTAATATAACAAATCTTTATGTTCTTGAATGCGTATCCTTTATTCCAGTAAACTACACCCGACATACACCCGAAATTGCTGAATAATGAATATCTAAGACTTGTTTCATTTGCTTAGGCATATATAGTGAGGCATTAGGGACATAAAGTCAATATCTCCCTAACGTTGTGGATTTGTATAGCACAAATCTAGATGCAAGCAACAAAGGGCTATACAAGAAGAGAGGTGTACACGATGGTCAGGAGAAGGGAAGGGGTATTTGAGCAAAAGGTAGAAAAGAGGATGGACATATCTGTCAATCTGTCAATCATAGCTTAGTCTTAAAATTTGAATCTCCCCAATTTCCTTTCATCTGTGCTCTTTTCTATAGACCGCCCCAACATATGCCCACATTTCCCCAGGCACTGGGCGAAATGATATCTCACCTTGCTGTTTATAATGCCAGAATCCTGATAATCGGAGATTTTAACTACTGGCCTAATGATGCGAGAGAGGGCCTTAGCTCGAAAGAATTGACTGATCTTTTAACTGGGATGAATTGTACCCAGCATATCAAGACTGCAACACATATAAAGGGCCATGTCCTTGACCAAATATGGACATCCAATCTTGAGATCTCTACTCCATTGATTTCCCCCTGTATTTGGTCCGATCATTATTTAATAACTTTCTCTCTTACTAATGCCTTCCCCTTGAAATCTCAATATTCAAGGAACGTGTTGTCAAGAAATTGGCGACGTATGAATACTGATCAATTTAGATCTTTATTAATTGACACGGTTCCATCTGCACAGGAGGCATTTCAAACCCAAGCAGAGAGTATTAAGACTTGGCTCGAGCGGGTCAGTGATCGCATTGCTCCTCTCAAGAATATCACTATTTTAAGACCTCATGACGCTCAACGCTGGTTTTCTGATGATTTAAAAAACAAGAAACTTATTTTAAGACAGGCCGAACGCAGTTGGAGACATCATTATCTCCCTGATAAGAGGGCTATATATCTAGCTCTCCAGAAAGAACACAAAAAGGAGATTCTCCGAACTAAGGAAGATTATTTCTCAAATAAAATTCTTAATTCATCTAATAAACCCAAAGAAATTTTCTCTATTGTGAATGAGCTCTCCAAACCAGATAGGATCATGCCAAAACCAGTTCCTACACAAAGCCTCTGTGATTCCCTTAATTCCTTTTTTCTTGAGAAAATCGCAGTCATTAAAGCCAGCATTCCCTTATCTAGTTTCCCTCTATCTGACTTAAACACCTGTCAGAATGAACATCAGTTGGATCAAATTCCTTTGATCTCGAAGGAGACCTTTCTTGATTTACTTAAAAAGGTGGATTCTGGTTCCCCCACTGACTGTTGCCCCCCTTATATTCTTCGAGAAGCTTTCTCTATTTGTCCTGACCCCCCTCTTTCGTTCCTTAACAATTCACTTAAATACGGTGTTGTCCCTGATATTTTCAAGAGTGCGGAAATTGTCCCTATTTTGAAGAAACCGGGTGCGGACCCGTCAGTTTTAAGTAATTACCGCCCCATTTCCCTTTGCCCTACTTAGGCAAAGTCCTCGAGGCATATGTAGCCAACTGTCTTAGTTCATTTATTGAACACCACCAGATTTTGGACTCTCATCAGGCAGGATTTAGACCTGTCCATTCCACTGAATCAGTCATACTCACTGTTATGGATGAACTAAGAAGAGGAGCAGATAACGGCATCCCCCAGGCCCTGGTTCTCCTGGATTTGTCAGCAGCCTTTGACACGGTCGACCACAATATCTTGGTGGACCGTGTCGGAAGTGCCGGGATCCAGGGTCTGGCGTTGAAATGGCTTTCCTCTTTCCCCTAGTAACTGCTGTCAAGCAGTTCGGTTGGCTAATTTTTCGTCCAACAAGAGGGAACTAACCTGTGGGGTTCCCCAGGGTTCCTCTCTCTCCCCCCTTCTTTTTAATCTGTATCTTCTCCCTCTAATTCATTCCTTAAGAGAAAAAAGGGTTGGGACATTCAACTATGCGGACGATCTCCAATTGGTGTTCGAAATCGATTCGTCATTATCGTCTGTTACCCACTTTCAATCTACTATGATTTTTATTAGTGATTGGATGAATTCCAACCAACTCAAGCTGAATCCCGATAAAACTGAGCTGATTCTCACAGCTGGCCCTTCCAATCCATGGCATTCCAACTTTTGGCCATCTTCTCTAGGTAACCCCCGAAGCCTGCGGACTCTGCCTAAAGCTTAGGCATCGTGATTTCTAGTGATCTATCAATGAATGCCCAAATAAGCTCAGTAGTTTCCGCAGGCTTCTTCCAATTACGGAGAATAAGGAAGATCAGCAGATTTTTGTCCAGGGAAGCTCTGACCTTGGTCATCTTAGCCCTGGTGATCTCCCGTTTGGACTATGCCAACTCTTTATACTGTGGCATTCCTTCTTACCAACTAAAACGTCTTCAGTTGGTTCAAAACTAAGCTGCCAGACTCATTTTTCATCAACCAAAATGGCAGCATGTGACTCCCATAATGAAAAATTTACACTGGCTTCCCGTGGCTAAAAGGTGTGCTTTCAAACTGGGTTGCACCATTTTTAAAGCTCTTCATGGTTGCAGCCCTGCTTTTATCTCGTCTATGATTTCAAGATATATCCCCTCCCGGGATTTGCGTTCTTCTCATCAAAATTTGCTGACTATTCCTTCTTTTAAACGCAAAAAGCTCGGAGGCCTTAGATTTGCTGTCCTAGGCCCCCAGTTTTGGAACTCTCTCCCCGTGGAGATTAGACTGACTTCTACCTACGCACAGTTCAGAAAAATGCTGAAGACCCGTCTGTTTGCCCAATCTTTTAACATCTAGCCTCAGTTTTCTGCAACCTTCTCTTTGCCTCTTCAGCGCCATGAAACCGTATGGTGTACGTGCGCTATACAAGAACTTTTAACATAACATAACAATCATTCATCTGTCTATCTGTTTGTCTGTCTATCTATCTATCTATCTATCAGCCTTTCTGTCTATATGTTTGCCTGTCTGACTGTCCGTTCCTCTGTCTGTCTGCCCGCTCGCCCGCCCACTCATTCATCTATCTATCTATCTATCTATCTATCTATCTATCTATCTATCTGTCTGTCTGTCTATCTATCTGTCTGTCTGTCTGTCTGATCGCTATCTGTCGAAGCAACCTGTCTCTTTCTCAATCAGTCTAGGGTTTCAGCCCGTTTATGCCAATCTGTCTAACCTCCAGCTATCCTTTCAGTCTATCACATTTACCCACCACGCCCAGACTCATTCAGGTAATTCCAACAAATGCATTAAACAAATCCACGCATGCTGTATCCAGCCATCCTTTCATCCAACCAACCTCGCATCCATCCTCTGCCAAGTACAAATAAATACTGCCAACAGTTATTAATGTGTCTAACCTATGTGCTACTAACAACATAATATTCCCAGGTTTTTGGAAGTTTTGCACATTCTTGCTACAAGGGTGCCTTACAGTAGGATTTCTACCCTCCAGTTAAATTGGTGTTTGTTTACTATAGCGATTTGAAACGTGTTTTCCAAACATAAAGCTTTTTTTTTACTTCCTTAAAAGCAGAGATGATTGGGAAAATGTGTGTGTAAACTTTAAATTAATTTAACAGAATATATTCTTTCATTGGCTCTTTCTTAGAATCAACGTAAGTGTTCCTACTCGGAAGAGAAATCACAGATTATGCTGTTTTTCTGACTTGAATTTGTAATATGTTGTTCATCTCAAACCAGATGCTCTCCAATTATATGAATGTAATCACAGCAAAACAGTGCTGCAATCATGAATGAAAGTGAAGATGTTGTGACTCATTATCAAAAATAAACTCATTGGCAAAGCAAAATAGGAATCTGTGATTAACATACTAGAGAAGGGGAGACATGCAAGATGGTAGAGGAAGGAAAATGTTTTCTTCTAATGTCTCGATTCACGAGCCCCACTGTTTAAAACTTTTTGTGACGTTGTGGTGGCGATAGGGTCAGCTCCCTATTATCAAGGCAGCGTGGCTTAAAGCCACGTTAAGTGGCTTAACGCTGCCTTGATAATAGTGCCCCTTTCACGCTAAATTTAGCATGAAAGGGGCGTGCAGTGGGTGTTGCGGTGAGCGTTCCACCGCAACACCCATTGAATTCGACGCTGCCACCTATTATCAAGGGTGGCGATAATAGGTGGCAGCGCCGAACTTAAGACCAGGAAAATCCTGGTCTTAAGATGGCGAAAAGAGGAGAAATGCTTTATTTCTCCTCTTTTTTGCTTTTTACATGTGTGCTGCCTTGTGCAGCACACATGGAAAAAGCAAATTGCCATGGTTTGTTTATGTACAGGGAGGTGTCCCTTCCTGTACATAAACAAACCTCCCTGCTCTCAGACACCCTTGCACTCAGGTGCAAGGGTGCCTGCGTTGGCGCTAAGTTGCACGACTTAGCGCCATCGCAGGGGGAAACGCGAGGCTGCACCATATCCTTGATAATATGGTGCAGCCTCGCGTTTCCGAAGTGGCGGAGAGAGGCGTTAAGCCAAGAAGGCTAACGCCTCTCTCCGCCACTTCCTTGCTAATATGCCCCCAGGATTTTATGTATTTCTTTAGTTTAGTTAGTTTTTCATTTAGCATTGCTTAACACTCTAGGGTGTCAGTTCACTTCATAAGTACACTTCAGGTTCAGGTACATTGATTAATAAAATAAACATCTGAGTTGTAAATCCCTTTTAAATATAATTTGTTGTTATAAGAACAAAAATATCTTGTTGAACAGTTGGGAAACCTGCAAGCTGTTAGCCTAATATACAAGAACGTTTTAGGGACAAAATGTAGATCGTATATTTAGACACATGAAGATAGGTATTAGATAATGCAAGAGAAGGCAGTAGACTACAGGCATCATTTGTTCATAATATGATAAAATAGTAATCCAATTGCCAGAAAGGAAGGCGTCTTGTTTCATGCAGAACCTATGAGCCCCCCTGCAGTAGAACAGTAAGGAGATGTAAAGGCACAGAGATTAGGTTGGGTGTAGTAGGTGAGGTGTCAGTTTTCTTTAATGGATCTGAATAGCGGATGCAAATTGAATGTGAGATGGAATTGTATTCCAAATTTTCAGACCCAATCCTGAAAAGGTTCATTTGCTGGCAGTCTTACTTGAATCAAACATTTCTGAATTGTAGAGATTTACTTGTTGCAATCTCCTCTCGCAGGTTTCTGTAAGAGGTTTGTTGGTGAGTTACTAAGAAAGGATTTGTAAGTGAGGCAAGTTGATTCAAGAACATAGGCGATGCCATGAAAATCTCTAGTATTTGTCATCAGCCTGGCAGGGGATTGATTTGAGGAGGGCCTACGAGGAAGGCATTCCCATATTCAGCAGTCTTCAGTTCTCATAAGGAGGGCATTTCCATGTTCAGCAGTCTTCAGTTCTCATCAGCAGGGCATTCCCATATTCAGCAGTCTTCAGTTCTCATAAGGAGGGCATTTCCATGTTCAGCAGTCTTCAGTTCTCATCAGCAGGGCATTCCCATATTCAGCGGTCTTCAGTTCTCATAAGGAGGGCATTTCCATGTTCAGCAGTCTTCAGTTCTCATCAGCAGGGCATTCCCATATTCAGCAGTCTTCAGTTCTCATCAGCAGGGCATTCCCATATTCAGCAGTCTTCAGTTCTCATAAGGAGGGCATTTCCATCTTCAGCAGTCTTGAATTCTTCGTAGGGAAGAAAGTGTTTGATATCTTTCAGTAGGTTCAATTGCTATTGGCCACGCGTGGTAATTTCATTAAAAAGCAATTCAACATTCAGAAACTTGTTAAGAGTGGAACTAAGGGACTTCAGAGGTCATAATCTTTGGACGGTCTTTGAGTGTTTTTCCACTCTTAACGGAGTTCTTTTGAGTTGTTAAGGAAGAGTAGGAACTAGTCACTTTATTGTTGAAAGGTGATGTGGTGACACAAAAATCTCCTCAAAGGGTCCATCATAAAGGACAAATATTAGGGACAGGGATACAGTCTTGTGAAACTATTTTAGGCACCACTGCAAGGGCCAAAATGAAGTTTCTACTTTGTGGGTATGTAGTTTACCAATGGAGGACTGTGCTTTCAATGTCCATTATCTCACTCACTCTGGGTGCCCAGAAGTATGTTATTGTGTAAGGCATTGAATGTGGTGGGGAGATCAACACCAGTATTCTTAAGTGCACTTCAGCAAAGATCCAGTAGGTGTCACTAGGGATTGTGAGGATGGGGGTTTCAGTGCTCTGGCTTCACTTGAACTCAAATTGATAACAAGCATTGGCAAAGCAAATAGGTCTATCGTTGGCTGCCAGTCTTCTGGCAATTCTTGTTTCGTTATGTCATGGTTTTTGCAAAACGTTATTAACTGGTAATATGCTAGGCCCTCATTAATAAGAAAAATGCTTGCTACAGGCAAAAAAAACACACATTACCATAGCACTCCCTGGCACTGAAGGGACTACTTTGTGTGTGGGTGTGTTCCTTGTGGAAGGAAAGCGGCAGCTGATAACTGGACACATCAAACACACCAGCTGAGGTCCTACGTGCCCCCCGCACTGCGACGGAATAGGGAAACAAAATTAAAAAATAAAGAAACCTCTTACCTTGCACTCGCCGCATCGCCAACTCGGTGATGCGTCGAGCGCAAGGTAAGCGTTTTTTAATTTTTTTTATTTTGTTTCCCTATTCTGTCGTCTATCGACTTACTCCCACCCTCCCCACTCCACCGCCACACCGCTCTTACCTGCGCCGGCCACGCCTGCTAAAAGTAATTTCTTCAGTATGATGATTCATACCTCATTTTGGAGGGAGACTGTAATCAAATTTATGACCCGGTTCTAGACCGCCAGTCTTCAGTTAGGTTTATACCACATAAAATGCACAAACAATTTTGTTCGACTATTTCCCACACTGCTTTTCTTGACTCTTGGAGCCTTGTCACCCTACTTCTAGAGACTATACATTCTACTTTCCTATTCATGGATCACTCACTAGACTAGAATATATATTTTTAAACAAACAGTTGTCACAATGCCTAGTCCCTGATAGTATTGGCCCCAATGTCATTTCAGATCATGGCCCTTTGATCAAGGATTTAGACTTAATCCCTACTACTCCTAAGTGGAGCTTTAATAATTCTTTACTAAGAGATGTACACTTCTCTTCTTTTTTTCTCTCCTCTGCAACTGTCAATCAATCAATACTTTATTGTTTTAAGTTAATAAAAACTGTAACATTATTCCTGTAAAACAAATAATACAATATTTATATGATAAAAACAGCATGACTGTCATAATCCAAAAATTATTAAGAGTACATTATGAAAATAAGTTTGATTATTGTAGGTAAACATGCCATTGGTCGTCTTAAAAGTGCTGCAGTGCAATTAAAATCCAGCCAAAACAACCAAACTATTAATCAAGTAGTGCAACATTTGAATGCTAAGACCTACTGGCTGAGATCACCGTTATGTTGTTAGAAAAAAAAGGGAGTTAATTAGGTTTAAAACAGGCAGTGTCTCAAAGTTATTACAATTATTTTTAAATATGCCGCCAAAAAACAGTTATTTTATTAGTAATCATCAAGGGAGCTAATCTGTGCCTAAGTGTCATTGTTCTTTGGATGTGTAAAATCCACTTGAAAAGACGTAAACGATGGAGGCGACACTCTTTGACCAACAACTACTCTTATGGGCTGCTAGAAAGTTCAGTCCTTATTAATTTTTCTTATAATATCAAGAATTTCACATTTTACAGTTGAGTAGTGGATCTGTTGGATCCAGTCCTTTTATTATGGCTGTTCTGCAAGAACGAATGCCCCTGATATTAAAAGCGTTTTTCAGTAGTAAGACCCGAACAACTTTTAAATGGGGAAATATACAGATCAAATTAATAAAATCCTGCTCTACTGCGCTACATAGACTACATGACCTAGGCCCACTATATTTCCAAACTGGTTGATCGGCCAGGGATGGCAGCATGCCAAAACGAGTGGCTATTAGTTTTCTTTTTAAGTGTACAGGAAATGTTGTGATCAAGTATGCTGACGGTTTCAGCGTAGACTATGTTTGAAGAAAATTCCAGGTGTGCGCATGATTAGTTAGGCTGTGTAAATTCTCTAAAAGCGAGTGCATTTGGGTGGATTTATTTATTAAGTTGCAAAATACTGGAAAAGAAAAGTTATGATTCCAGAGATCTGTTGTGTTTGTTGCCTTCAACGATGATCTCAGGTATTCGCTGTATATAGAGCAAGGGTCCTCTTACTGAGCCCGCCAAAGGGCATTATTTAATCGACTGGTTCGATTTGTCCATACTTTGTACCATGTTTTTATTGTGGAGTATCTTCTTCCTATAACTTGTTGCGTAAGACCAAATTCCAGATGAATTGTGCAGGAGAAGCAGTCTTTGAGAGTCGAATACTCTTTTATATGCTTTTGTTTGAAGACTGTCCAGAGATATTGTGTCTTTACCATGCAGGACAACACTTGCGTATGCCACTGTTGGTAGCAATTTTGCTGCTATGACCGCCAACAGTGGTTTAAAAGATGGACCATTCCGTTTTTTTGCGAGCGAACAGAATGCATAAATCAGGCCATTCCCTTTCTTGACAGCATACTGTTTATGTGTTTGAAAGTTTAATCAGTTATCTATGTACAGGCCCAGGTACTTGTAATTACTGACCACCTCTTGGGTTGTGTCTCCAAGCTTGATCGGTCCAGGTCGATTCCTGATCGTCATTGTTTTGGTTTTTGTTGTGTTGATTTCAAGAGTGTTAGTCGTAGCAAAAACTACTAGCTCATTGAGTGCTCTTTGAAGGCCCACTCTTTGCAACTGATTTAAATTTAACCTTGGACGTCCCCCACAGCTTGTATGGGACACATTTAAGGCAGCTGCAAGGGACTTTATCATTGACTTTGTTTCCCGTAAACAACATATACTAGAGAAAGAACATAAGGAGTTGTTGTCTTCTATTAAAACTTTAGAGGCCCAGTTTTACTCCTCAAAATCTGATGTTACCGTCCAAAAGTTAAAATTATATTTTAATAAAATTTCCATGAAACACACTTCCTCTATAGTACTTAAAAGCAGTGCTCAATACTATGAGGGAAATAACCAGGTTGGGAAGGTATTGATGAATTACCTCAAAGTTAGGAAACAGTGTTCTCATATTGCCTCAGTGTCAAATACTGAAAGTGTTTCTCATTTTAAAGATGAAGATGTTTTGCATGCATTTGTAAAATTCTACACTGATCTTCATACACTGGAAACCTCAACCCAAGGCTCACATATCACATCCTATCTACAACAAATTCAGAAAACAGGACCTGTTCAGCTGGATATTTCTGCTCTTGAAACAGATATTTGTTTACAAGAAGTCCTTATTGCACTCCCTCTCCTCAGAAAAGGCAAAACACCTTGTTGGGACGGTTTTACGGTCGAGGTTTTCCTTCACTCTTCTAGTCTACTGATGCCTAGATTATTGCAAGTCTTTCATTCTCTCGCTAATTCTGGTATGCAGACTAGTACATTTCAGGAGGCTGCAATTTGCCTTATCCCAAAAAAAGGTAAAGATCTCACATTATGTAAGAATTATCACTCTATGTCTCAGGTTAATGTCGGCAATAAGATCTTCACTAAAGTATTAGCACTACTTTTAGATCCTCTCTTTCCGCAATTGATTGAGAAGGAGCAGGCAGGGTTTGTGAAAGGTAGATTAGCTCCTGACAACACTCGTCTATTCTTTAATGTTCTGAGCAAATCCCCATAAGTCAAATACTCGTTAGCAGCTATAATGGTCAATGCTGAGAAAGCTTTTGATAGCATTAATTGGGGTTTTTTCCTTCAATCTTTATGTTGGTATGGCTTTGACCCTAAACTAATTTAACTGATTTCTTTATTATATTTCTTTCCTATGGCCTTAGTCCTGGTTAATGGCCAGACCTCCCCATATTTTGTTCTACAGCAAGGAGTGCGTCAGGTCTGTCCATTATCACCGTAATTATTTATCTTGTCGCTAGAACTCTCTCTTTCCCGTATACGCCACAACCCGTTATTTCCTGTTTTTCCTCATGGTGATTAGACGTTGAAATTTGCAGCATATGCTGACGATATTCTATTTTGTATCTCAGAACCGGATAATACTATGCCAACTCTTCTTACGGAAATGTAATCTTTTTCACCAGCTTATGGCTATAAAATCAAACCTGAGAAATCCGAGGTACTCCAACTTAATAAATATTGCTTTAAATATTATTTTGCCTCCTCTGGTTTCCAATGGGCCTCCTCTAAGATTAAGTACCTAGGTATTTGGTTTACCAATACATTTACGGATACAGTATCCAACTTATAAGAGGGTTTGATTAAATTTGAACCTCTATTAACCTCTTGGAATCTGTTGTTTCTATCTTGGTGGGCCTTTTCGATTAAAATGATGATCTCACCTATATTGTTATATATTCTTTCAATTATTCTGGTACATGTTCCTCAATTGTTTGTTTTTTTTAAAAATCATTTTATACTTTCCAAATTTTTATGGCCATATAAAAATCTAGGATATCATTATCTAAACTCAAGAAATCTAAATTAGAGGGTGGAGTGAACTTTCCAGACTTTCGTCATTATCACCACGCCTTTGGTTTACGGCAGTAGGCTTTATGGCTTCAAACTTGCTCTTCCCCTTTATCTCCCTTATGGCTTGAATTGGAATGATCATTGCTCCTACCTTTTACTCCACTAGAAGTTATTTCTTTTACTTCCCCATTTCACCTAACGACATCTCCACTTTTCAAACATACATGCTAGTTATTGAAATCTTATTCTTCTCCTGGTGAAATCTTTTGGGATGCCTTTTTGTACTCCGCTTTGTGGTATAATAAGTTGATCAAGCATAAAATCCTTGTTATGCAAGACTTGGAGAGAACAGAACATAATTTGGGTCACTGATTTGTTTTAGGAAGATACACCAATCTCTTTCCTACAATTTCAGGAGTCTTTTAACTGCCCTACCTCCTTCCAGCCTCGTTTTACACTTTTGATAAATATAGCATTGGATGTCTTTCTCTCCTTGGAAGACACAAATTCTTCAATCTCTTCAGATCGGATGTTGTTAGGTTTCTAAACTTCCACTCCAAAAGCTTGGCAGATCTATAAATATCTGTCCCCTGTCAATCCCCTGAGGACGTAATCTAAAACAGAACAACTTTGGGAAGCAGATTTGGGTTGTATGTGGTCAAGTATGTTTTGGAATACATTTTTGGGGAAAATATATAAAACATCTAGAGCAGCAAACACAAGACAGACCCTATTTTTTGTCTACAACAGATTGAATATTACTCCTTCCCTTTCAACTAAATTCCCTCAGAGACCGAAGTTCACTGTTGGTCCTGTACTAAACCTGATAGTGATCTGATGCATATGTTGCTGTGGTGCACACATACTCTTTCCTTTTGGCACAAGGTCTGGCTGCAAATTAATGCAATTGTTCACAGTCATTATCCTTTTAAGATTATTTACATATTTCTTGGCAGTTTAATTGATGTTGATGATGCACCTGTATTTTCTGATAACAAATTGTTAGACTTGTTACTTGCTTTGGCTTTTCAACAAATTCTTATTAATCAGAAATGTTCTTCAAATATTTCATATAAAGCTTAGTAGTATAGTATTTGTTCTCATCATAGGTTGGATACAACTTTTATGTCATCAAGTGGTTATCAAGTTAATGGTGATTTGTTTTGGTTACCTCTTACGTCCTTTTTCAATGATGGAGCTAAACAGTTACCAGCCACTGCTTGTACATTATTGGAAAACTTGAATCTGCCTTGAACTCTCTGATGCTGAATTAGATACCTTTCTTTTTAGATTCTAAATTGATATATCATTATTTTATATTTTAATATTTCTTTATAGTCCTCAATGTGTTTTTGTATTAATGTTTCAGGCCTTATTAAACTTACTTTTTTTTTTTTTTTTTTTCTAGATCAAATAATATTTATAGAACAATAAAGATAAAACAAGTGACCAGAGCAATCAAAATATATTCAATTCCATTTAGCAATCATGACATAGTAACCATTATTATAAAAAATAAAAAAATAAAAATATATTTTTTTATTTCCAATACTTTAAATACACGAGGATTTCATGAAAAAAATTATTATTAAACAGCGACCTAGACATTGTACTGACTACTGGGTCATTATTATAAAGGGAAAAGGAAGAAGAAACGACAGGAGGAAAAACAAGTAAAACAAACATAGCATAAGAACCAAGATCAAATCATTAACAGATCAGTTATTTTCCATACAGTCACATATCATGTTAATACTTCTTTTATGCATATTAGTTTCCCTCCTTCCAACTTTTGAGAGGAGCCCATATATTTTCCCCTTTTCTCTTGGCTTTTAAGCCCTTTTTCTCATATACCCCCTTTTCTAAATTATAGGTGGCTAATAACCTACCCAACCATTGTTGGAATCCAGGTGCTAAAGGATCCAGCCAAGCTGATGCGATACAGATTCTTACCACTGCCATTGCTATGAAAAGAAAGGGGCGATGGTCCTCTAGAACATCATTGTTGCTAATACCCAGCAATATATGTTGGGCCGTTAGATTCAATCTTATTTTCAGTGATGTATTCATAAATTTTTCAATTTCCTCTAACCAGGCACCTAATATAGGGCATGTTGCAAACATGTGTGTCAAGTCGGCTTCCGTGCTGCTACAGCGCGGGCATGTAATTCCATCCTGGCCGCCCCATTGAGCAATTCTAGCTGGGGTATGGTATAGTGAGAACAATGTTATGTAATGTTGAGCCTGTAATCCTGCCAATCGAAGCACCGTCATCCCCATTGCGAGTGACTCCAAAAAAATATTCGGTACCGTACCTAGCCTCTGTTCCCACTTAGACCCATGTTTTTCGAGATCATCCTGAGTAGACATGATCAGCTTTGAATATATCTGACTAATTGAGCACCCTGCGACAGCGCGAACCATGTCCACAATATCATTGTTATTGAAGCCCATTGAACCCCCTTTCTTTTGAGTTAAATAGCTCCGAACTTGTAGATATTTAAAGAAATCTCTGGTATGTATCCCGAATCTAGTTTGTACATCCCTGAATGCTAACACGCCCGATGTGTCTAGAAGATCTCCTATTAAGCATATTCCTGCTTTATCCCATCTAGACATAATGATATCTCGGAAGATCTCTGGCATAGTTGGGTTTTTAAAGAGTTGCGTATAATAACTCAGTCGGCCAATCCCAGCTTTACGTTTAAAGGATACCCAAATCTTGAAAGCTGCATGCAGGGTTTTGAACCTAACTTTTTTATAGTAACTTGGCTCACTATAATTCAGAAAACAGCCCTGTGCGGCCCCGCCTATTAGTAATTCATACACATCGACTAATCCACGTTGAGTCTCCTGCTCCTCCGTTTTCCCTCCCAGCAACACACGCATATATTGAAGAGAGGCAGCCCAATAATATAATCTTAAATCGGGAACCCCCCATCCTCCCCTCTCCCTTGTTAAAGTCATAAATTTAAGTGCCCTTCTAATCTTGCCGTGTGACCAAATAAACCTATTGAACATACTATCCATTTCTTTAAACCAGGGCTTTCCAAACTCGAGAGGTATAGTCCTGAAAAGGTATAATATCTTGGGGAGAAACAGCATCTTTATTATGTTACATCTACCTACAATAGTTAGGTGAAGATTATGCCACCTATCAAAATCTTTCTTTCCTTGTCTTATTATTGGAGCTATGTTGGCCTCTACTAATTGCCCCAGTTCCGCGGTAATTTTTACCCCCAGATATGTTGCCATATTTGTGACCCTTGTATCCCCAAAACCAGACACACTGTTAACAATGATTTGGGTCTTCTGCTGATTAAGCTTATACCCTGAGACCATCCCAAATACTGCTGCTTCGTTGTCTATTTCCTTAAGTGCAGTCTGGGGTCAGGTGTAACAACTGCCAAGTCATCCGCATATGCAAGAATTTTCGTCTCCAGCTCATGAAATCTCATTGACTTAATTGTTCGATTTCCTTCAATACTTCGTATCAGGGGATCAATGTATAAAGCGAAAAGTAGGGGGGAACAGGGGCACCCCTGTCTGGTTCCCCTTGAGATCTGTATAGATTCAGTGTAGTCCCCATTTACTCTGACGCGAGCCACAGGGTTCTTGTATAATCCCTTAATTGCACTGATAAATCCTTTTCTTAACCCATGTCTTTCGAGGGTACCCCAAAGATAATCCCAGGAGACCCTATCGAACGCCTTCTCGGCATCAAGTAAAATGAGTGCCATAGGGTCCCCTGAGACTGCTGCTGCGTCAAAGAGTGTTATTACCCTACGTACATGTTCAGTGGTTCCTCTACCGGGTATAAATCCGTGCTGACATGGATGGATTACATTGCTAATGATGGAGTTTAAACGGGTAGCAAATATTTTAGAAAAGATTTTGGAATCACTATTCATTAGAGTGATAGGTCTGTATGAGCCAGGCTCATGCGGTGGTTTATCTTTTTTTTAAAAAACAACGATTACCGCCTGAGCCCAAGACTCGGGTATTGACTTCCCACCTTGTGCTTGTCTAAACGTTTGTGTCATATCCCTTTTTAATAGATGAAAAAAGATTTTATAGAACTCCAGCGGAATCTGATCTGGGCCCACTGCCTTACCCGGTGGGAGGCTTGTCAGGGCACTATATATTTCTTCCTCTGTTACGCGCATTTCCATGAGTTCTATATCTTGGGCAGCAAATTGCTCTATCTGAATATCCTTCAGATAATCACTAACCGAGTGGTGGGAGAGGTCAAGTTCCTCCTGGTATAATTCACTATAATACTTATGAAATACTGCTTGTATACCAGTGGTTTCTTTACATATTTTCCCGTCTTTATCCTGTATTTGTTATCTCCCCCAGCACCCTTTTATGTCTCGTTCGTACTGCCAACATGCGCCCTACTTGCTCGCTAAGTTCGTAACACCCCTCTCGCCATGCAAGGTATTTTTCAGCTGCCTTAGTCGAAGAGCTTTCACAGATCTTAGCTTTTGTAACCGCAATTTTGTGCGTCCAACAATCTACTGGTGAACCTTGTGCTATTGCCCTTACCAGTTCTTCTTCTAGAGCAGCCATTGCTGCATATAGTATATTAATTTGCCCTGTTTCGTTTTTTCCTCCTTCTAGCACTATAGCTAAGCGTCTCACCTCTGATTCCAGCCTTAAATGCGTCCCAGACCACCCCACTACTAGCACTATCCCTATTTATTTCCAGAAAATCCTCAATCCAGGAATTCATATGTGCTATGTAATCTGGATCTTTTAACAAACCTCTTTCGAAAGTCCAAGGTGATTTTCTCCTCTCTGTCCCCTTGAAATTAACAGTTAATACTAAAGGGTTGTGGTCTGAAAACACTCTAGGGTATTTTTCTATGTCACAGTCATTAGCCAACTGGGACGTAGTAAAAAGTAATCAAGTCGAGCTACAAGTTTATGTGGTGCAGAGTAGTACGTACTCCCGGGGTCTGGAGCTTTGGTCAGTACCCAAATGTCTGTCAGGCCATTATCTTGAACGAATGACAACAAAGCCCTACAGACCTTATTTTTACGGCCTGTGTATTTGGTGGTGCCCCCATCCCATCCAATACCCAAACCATTGATATTTAAGTCCCCGCACAGTATAACCGGTATTTCTCGAGAGACCAACTCTAAATTCACCTCCAGCAGGACCTCCGGATCATCCCCCGTAGACCCATACACTGAGCAGAGGGTAAAGCTAGCCTCCCGGCAGTAGCCCTCTGCCATCACCCATCGTCCAGATTTATCGATTTGGCAATTTCTCCATTTTAAATCACTCCTCCGTGCCAGTATAGCGACCCCTTTAGTCCTATATCCCTGCATTGTATTTACTACTAAATTATACCCCAACTGCTCCATTAGTTTGGCCCTGGACCCCTCAATGTGTGTCTCTTGTAGACACAAAATATCGGCCCTTAATCTTTTCAGTTCAATTGCAATGATTTGCCTTTTATGTGGATCATTCAGGCCACAAACATTGATTGATGCTATTCGTAATTTCATCATGTGGAATTGAAAGAGAAGCCCTTCCCTGAATTGATATTTCCCAGAGTTGCCTTAAATTCCTTTTGCTTCATTCTTAAGCTGTTTACAGCTAGATTGTATTCACAACTTTTCATATGATCCTCTTTGACCAGTTTTACCCTTCCGTTTTTTTCCCCACCCTCCCCCGGACCTCCCCCAAACCCTCCCTCCCCCTCCTCCCACTCCATCCTACCACCCACCCCCTCCCACAACCTTGAGCAATTGGATCTCGATGAGACCCATGTGATGTCGCCTGTTGGAACACCCGGAGTGCCCCCGTGTCTCCTCCCCCACACCCCCACATTAAACCAGTGCCAAGTAGTATACCAAATAATATACCGTCCTACCTTTTCCTACTCTCTTTTTTTTTTTTTTTTTTTAAACCAATGAATATTTCAGCCTTCCCACGTGTCACTTAATATAATACCCTCTTTTGCACCCTCATCATCCACTCCAAATATGGCAGCGTCTCGCTCTATCTTTCTGTGGTCCCAGTAGCGGCCTGCCCTCTTATCTCCTGTAGTTCCTTCAAGTACTCCTGAGCCTTAATTTCTGATGAGAACACCCGTATTTTTCCTCTGTTTATGATTTTAAGGCGTGCAGGGCTCAATAGATAAGCTTCAGCGCCAAGTGCCTGTATGGGAGAGATTAGTTGACGTAACCTCCACCGCCTTTCCACCGTAGTGTGGCAGAAGTCCGGGCGCGTGAAAAAGTATGGCCATTATGGGATCTTTTTGCATCTGGTCTCGCCTTGTCTGAGATAGACTGACGAAGAAGAAAGTTCCCAAAGAAGACTAGGATCGCTCTGGGCCGTTCCAATTGCCCCACTGTAGCGTTTTTCCTCATAGTCAGTGGGAAGCGATGAGCCCGCTGAATCTCTGTGTCCCAGTTCCAACTTGATAGCTCAGGAAAGGCTCCTTTCATAAGATCTACCATAAATGCTCTTACATTATTGCCTTCGCTATTTTCCGCGATCCCTAGGAAACGTAAATTATTTCGGCGCTGGCGATTCTCAAAGTCTTCAAGTTTCCACAACATGTCACCAGCCTGCTTTTCTTGGGACTCCTTATGTTCCTGCAATTTTCCCAGCTCATCCTCGAGGGCCGCAGTTCTTTCCTCGACCTTTACCACCCTTTCTTGCGTGTCTGAGCACATTTTGCTCACCTTCCGGAGAGAGCCCTGTAGTTTCTTTGTGGCCTGGTGTGCTCTGCGATTCTCTTGACGAGCTTCCCCTTGCATTTGCTTAAGGGTGGCATAGATTAGCTCCATCGAGGGCTCAGCATTCGCGCTAGGAAAGGCGCTAGATACAACTTGAGTCTTACCAGGTGAGCCTTCACTATAAATCTGGCTTGTAGCCGAGTAGTCACATTTTAATTTATGAGTAGTTTCGCTATTACTTTCCATTCGCTGACTTTTTCTCCTGGCTTTTGATCTACGTTTTAGGGTAGCTGCTCTATCCCGGTTTTTATTAATTGAGGAATCATCAGACCCTGATTCTTCCTCAGTAAGCCCAGGAGATGACAATGAAAGCTCTGACTCATCTGTGAGTGAGTAAAACTTTTCTCCCCCCCCGTGATCCGGTGTTTCCATCGGATTGTGCAGCCATACTTCACCCTGCTGCCTTTGAGGCGCTATTGCCCCATTCTGGCAAATGTCTGAGAGGATATCTTGCGCCTTAATTTTACTCATGACCTCCTCCGCAGCGTCAGTTTCAGTAACAAGGTCTATGTCTTTTAATGCAAACAGATTATCTGGGGTTAGCACAGGGTTTCCAGTACCTGTATGGCTTATCAATAAGTCTCCTCTCGGATTCCCCTCCTGTAAGCTCGGTGACTGGTGTTGCTCCTGCGGAGTAAGTTGTAGTCGCTCCGTCTGCTCCTCGTTCTGTTCTCCACATTGTGCTGCTGCCGATGATTGTGCCGATGCATCTGTTACTGGGGCTGAGGTCACTAGGTCAGGGATGGAAGAGTCAGCTCCAGTTCTCTCTTTTCCTGCAGCGGTAGGAAGGGGCAAAGACACGGACGTAGAAGGAGGCAGGGGGACCTTGTTTGCCGCCGTACTCCCCGAGAATACCTCTGAAATGAGTGGCTGTCCAGCGCGTTCTCCAGAGGCAATACGCCGGCCAGCTCGCACATCCGTGATCCGCTCTTTGACGGGTTTCGGGTCTGCCTCCTCCTTCCCGGTAAGATTACCACGCCGGTAACCACGGCCTGTCACGGGTCCTCCCGCATCCTTCACCCCCTCTTTAGTTGATCTGTTCACCTTGGGGGCCATATCCGCCACAGACCGTAGCTTTCCGTAGGCACGAACCGACAGCCCGATAATACCAGCAAAGAAAATAGTGGCCCGTTGCTTTGACCACTGCAGTCCTCTCCGCCACACTGAAATGCTATACCCAACCTGGTGAGGATGAGCGTCCCTTCGCATTCCAAGATTTCCAATGTTATGTCAAGCCTGACATTTGTTTTAGGTTGGTTTGCCCTCTAAAACTCAGTACCCAGGTGGATTTTCCAAAGGGGTGAGAGCAGGACACAGGGGCGACTCACTCCCGGCGATCAGTCAGCCGCCATCTTGCTTCAACCATTGGCCTTATTAAACTTACATATATTTTTATATTTATTCTTTGTAAATTCCCCCTCCACCCCTCTTTCTTGTTTCTTCCCATATTCCCAGATCTAAACCCGTTTTAAATATGGTTTTTTGGTACTTTTACTTTATTTATTTGGTAATTTATCTTGCAATGTATGCCTTACTAATTTCATTTTTCCTCCCTGTTATTGATAGAATATTATAAGATGTACATTTTCGCAATGTAATGTTTGGTTCTCAAATAAAGCCAGAAAAAAGAATAAAAACTCGCACCACAGGATTAAAAAAACGCACTTTCATATCTTCTTTACCGAGTGTGCCCTTCGATTTAATGTGCTGATCACTTACTGCTATTCTTCATTACTTCAATTATCCTTTTTCATCATAGTAATTGCCAAGTGAGGTGTGTCGACCTCCTCCCAGACACTACGTAATCTAGTCAAAATTTAAAAAATGGCCTCTTTCCACTACGTCTCCCCAAACTTGCTTCAGCTCGTCCTTACGTGAGGGCCATAAAGAGGAGGCGACCCCTCTCATTATCAATGATTTTCCCTTGCGCCATACTTTTTGTCGTGACAGCTTTAGCAAACACCACCCTCCCCAACTGTAATACACGTTTTTCCGAATGGAGGCAGTAGGATGCACGTCTTAATATTCTCAAAATATTTGTTAACATAGCCAATTTATCAACAATTGGAGATCTTTAAAAACAGGAAGTAGAAATTCAAGTATAGAGACCCCCCTACAGACAGGTTCTTTAAAATGGTTTCCAAAATCTGATCTATCAAGCAAAAATACATTGACAAGGTATTTAAAAGATAGACGTGCAAAATCAGTTTATCCAGTTGCCACAATAATGCTTTAAGTGCTGCAGCCATTGAATTGTTTAATGTTACCATGAGGTCTACATTAGGCACAGACTCATTCAAAGGTATTCTCTTTATGGATGAGATGCCTTGCACCACAGAGGCCTCAAGGTTTTCTTTAACATCAGAGTTAAAGCTGTCAATGCCTAATTGAATGCTCAGAGGTAAGCTGGAACATTCTAAATGTAGTCTGTCCTATGACGTAAGGTTTGAGTTTTGAGGGCTGGTTAAAGAGTCCATTCGCTTTTGCAACATTTTGGGTGATGTGGATACTTCAGCCATGTGAATCACTGCTACTGGCATCAATTGTGATTCACCAATGCACAGAGGACATAACAGGCATAGGAAACAGACAACTAACTTGCTGTAAAATAGTTGCAGATATTACCGATGGGTTTTCACTGAAATTAATCTGAGAATGTGTAGACAAAATGTTGATGTCATATGCTGCATCGAAAGACATGATAGAGTGTCCAATAAGTGTGACACACGTGTGTGTTTGGTTGTTTATTTTGAGACCCAGGTTTATCGTTTCTGTGGTGCATGGCGTACCTTGAATAATAAAATCTTACAGAAGTTAATCTCCATCGATGATAAAAAAAGTCTTACACCTTGGAGGGAGGTGTATAGTTTGAGATTGAACCATAGAGTCAATTAGGCCACGGTATGGAGCAATTATGCCATGTCAAAAACCTTCAATGTCTAGAGAGTGGGCAGAGCTTTAGGGTTCATTCCTGTGTGAGGCTGCTGAAAAGTTTTGTTATTGAAGGGCGTGAAGCAGTGGTCCAATCAGTTTGTGTGTCTGGATGAGGACACTGTTGACTGTCACTAGAACCCGAATGGATCCTTTGTTGTGCCTGGGCCAAATGAAGTGTAGTGTTAGCTCATCATAGAGAGAATGTCTGAGGTGAGAGGTGTGGGTGCCCTTCAGATTATTCCAGGCAGTTGAAAGTAACCTAGAAACATGTATTTTTGAGATGAAAGGTGATGACTCGTGCTATCATGTCACAAATCTTCTACAGACACGTTTTTCTGTGTACCAGGGCGTGAAATATAATGAAAAGTGAGTGTTTCTCAGTGCGCAACTTATGAAATCTTTGTAAATTATAGGCTACCACCTCTGTTTTGTCAGGGCACTGAAAGTTGAGAATCTTATATCACTTACGTAACAGTAGATGAAGAAGGCGGTTGAAGGGGTTGAAGAACCAGGTTTCTTTTAGTGCAAGGATACCTAACTCCTGGTAATGCAACAAAAGCAGAAATGCTTGCTGAAATTGAAGTGGCAGATCTGCAGTTGATCAGGTCACATGTATGTGGCCAGTGTCATAGGAAGGAGGAGTCTAGTGGAGAGGTGTGGCTGAGCAGCCAAGGCGGCTGACTCCGTAGCGCAGGGTTCATAGTTCGATCACCAATGCCCGCAGCAGCTCAGTTCAGGGCCAGACTGGCCGTAGCAAGCACCGGGCGTTTCCCCGGTGGGCCGCCAGGGTGGTGGCTGGTTTTGGGGCCCTGGAGGGCGTTTTTGTTACAGGGCCGTTTTTGCAGCATAGCTGCAATATCGGCCCCTGTAACAAAATCGGCCGAAACCGGCCCTGGCAAAGTGCTCGGCCGCACCCCCAATCCCCCGGAGGGCCGGCCGAGCACTATGCCAGGGCCGGTTTTGGTTCCCAGTCCGGCCCTGGCTCAGTTCAGCACCATGTGACTCTGGGCAATAGCTCACTTAATCTTCCCGGCAGGCCCGAACACCTTGAAATCTTAAGGGGTGATATGTTCACGATTTGTCAAAATATGGATTAAGACATGCTTTCAAAATTGATGGAGTTGTTAGGGCATACAGTTTATTGGCGCGTTTTGAACAATGTATGTCTGGAGATGGTGGGAATGGAGACACTAGGAAAAGCAGTGCTTAATTTGAGCAGGTGGTTTCCGGTGCTCTGCACCAGCACTTAATTGTCAAAACCGGCACTTAAATGTTCGCACTCTCACTTATGACAGCTGCCACATGGTGGCGCTGTTTGGATACATTGCAGATGAGCAGAACAGCAATTGTTTATTAATTGAGTATGCATTAAAAACAACTATTACCTGCCACCCAAGCTATTTTTATAGCTTTGCGGGCCTGCCATAGGCACAATTGTCACACTTGTTGTGTGCTGGTTAGCAGTTGTGTGGGTGCTGTCAACAGCAGTGGTAATGGGTGGTACAAGCTGCAGAGGCCTCCTGACTAGGGCCCTGGCACTTATTTATTTACAAATTAAGCACTGAGTGAAAGGCGGCGTCTAAAATGGACTCTGCGGGGGTTGGGTGGATATGGAGGTGGAAGGGAAAGATAAAGGGGGAGATTTACAAAAAAGTCGCGCAGCCCCCCGGGAGGCTGCGCTGCGTTGCGCGACAGGGATGGAGCAGGGGGGCGCCATATCTTCAAAGATATGGCTCTCTCCTCCCCTTTCCATTGTGCCGGCGCTGATTTCAGCAGCTGTGCGCCATGCACACACCTTAGCGCCGCAGCGCTAAGGTGTGTGCATGAGTGTAGCATAGGTTTTGTACAGGAAGGGTACCCTTCCTGTACAAAATACTATGCTACACACAAGGGAAATCTTTTCCCACTTTGCATGCTTGCTGCACAGCGCCATTAATATAAATGGGGCGACCCAGAAAGTGTCAAAGGACCTGGGTATCGATTGGTACAGAAAACAGTAGGTCCAAGACAATATTATTAAATGTTAGAATCAATGTTAATAGATTTTTTTCTTCAATAAATGATTAAATCCTGCAATTGAAAAAAGAGAAAAGAACACAGCCAAAATACATTCCTTATTGATGAAACAATACCCAATGATACAGTTATGCCAAAAAACATTGATTTATTTGTAGTCAATCATCTGTAGTTCAATTGGAAACATACATATTTTCAGAAGAGGGTTACTACCAAGGGGTGAAGAAGAAAGTGAAAAGTTGGTGCTCACGTGAAGGAAAAGAATCAGGAAAAATAGAAAAATATTTAAACAATGTATAAGATCTGGCTCAGATAATTTGCCAAGGCCAATATCCTTATGTTAGCAGGCCTGCCCCTAGTATCATTAAAGTCTTAATAATTGTTTGTTTTTGATCAAAGCACAGTGAGACTTCATCTGTGACTGGGGTAGGGGGTGGGGTACATAGAGTACAGGCCCAACGGGGGGGATGTCGTCGACGTTTTGACCCAGACGCAAAAGGGTAAGTAGTCTCCTCAGCTACGGGTCTTCCTCAGGACAGGGATAAAGGGAACCTAAGTTCAAATTGCAGAACCCCCAGCAGTAGGGTGGGCAATCGGTGTGCCCCCAAAAGGTGATCCGTCAATGGTGTGCCGTGATCATAATGTCTATGTAAATTCAAGACTGGCCGTAATGGAAACGTTCCAGTGAGGGAATAAATCCCTTAGTACCGCTGTGGAAAAAGCGGCGAGAGACTTCCTTAATTAGGTTAATTTGAATTCCCACGAAGTATAATAAATAAGCCTTGTTTTATTCGGAGCTCATCCGCATCTGTCAATGTCTGTCTGCAACAAGCCTGCCAGACAGAACGCATGCAAAGTCGGAGAAGGAAGGAGAAATGAAAGCATTTCTCCTTCCTTGCGCCTAGTTGCAAAGGGGTGCAGTTTTCTCACGCTAAACTCAATCTACTGTTTTCAGTAAATTGGGTTTAGCGTGAGAAACCTTAGGTGTTTGCATGGGAACGCCCATGCACCACCCTTGGCACGCCCCCACGGCGCAAAGTAATGCAAAGCTGCGCAATGCGCTGCTTCGCATTACTTTTATGTAATTTCCAGCGCTAAACAAGTTTAAGCACTGGAAAGTTGATTAGGAAAAAAAGACTTTGCGCCGTTTTGCGTCACTTTTGTGACGCAAACACGGCGCAAAATCTTAGTAAATCTCCCCCAAAGTATTTTCAAGCACTGGGAGAGGTGTATTTTGCATCGTATGTGCCAGGACACGAAGTTTTGTTATTGCTGAGTATCAGGCGTGGACGATTGTACTTACATTCTCCTTTACTATACTAACTGCACTTATATCAATTGAGACACGCATTTTACTCTCCTTTTTAAAACTGGATAATGTTTCCGTGGGCGATAAAACACTTTCCCCAATGGTGCATGGAGAGACAGTAAAAGTAAGTGCAGTAATCATCAAAAGTGATTTATTGATCAAAAGTTTCACAGTGATCTTTCCATATATGTATTTAATGACTACATCAAATTGTAAATTGAAGGAGGTATAACGTGCAAGTATGTTCAAAATGTAACATCTCGACGGGCTTAGGTTAATACTCTGTCATGATTCAGTAATGATTCAGTAATTGTAAAGTTTTAAACACGACATTGGTCAGTTATATTTTATGTTTTAGGAAGGATGCACAATAAAAACGTTGAAAACTTGAAAACAAAAATAGCATTTACAGCAAAAGAAAATACGTATAGAATACTAGCAGAACAATAACATTTGTAGGGTGGCGGTATATTCATTCATTTGTTGGACTTCCAAAGTTTAATTGAAGTTCAAACGAGTGCTTCAACAAAAGAATTCGAAGCCTGCGCTGCTCGGTACATTAAACAATATAAAGCCGCAGCTCTGTTTTTCTCATTGTGTGGCAATTGTTTTCAAAATAATAACCGTGTTTGACATTAAGCTCTGATCGTGGCACAATGCACCAACTGATATGTCAGCTTGGGTGGCTAAGGCAATACTTCTCATCAAGCCTATCACGGCCTTATCTATATTTTAATCCGGATATGGAAATGTTCTAAGGAGCGGTATAGTTCCCCCCCCCCAAAAAAAAATCTACTTTAATATAGTATTTTCTAACTGGAACAAAGCATCTTGCAACCATTGTCCATTTTCATTTAGAAACAGGTCGATAAAAACGGCCTGGCCTGTAGTACATTTGAAGAAACAGGATACAAAGATAAGTAAATCTTCAAAAAAGAAATGAAAAATCTATTTTAGAATAAAATATGTCTGGTTAATATGCTGTGCCGTGTATCAGTTCCACTGTTTCTTTTGGAGAAGGCAATGTCAAGGAAGGACTATGCAGGAAGATAAGGAGACCTTGACCTCGCATGCACTCAGGAGTGTGTGGAAACAGAGTGTAGGGCCTTCAGGGACTGGAGTGTATGAGAGAGGTCTTGTGAGGCTGGTCTCCTTAAAGTAGTTGGGAAGTGCCTGTAGGGCCTCTTCTGAGGAGAGCAGTTTTAGGTGTTGATTCATGCCATGCCATGCCCTGTCATATCATGTCAAGTCTACTTGTAAAGCATGAAATTCACCCGGGAGGCTAACCTGGCATTGAAAAAGCAGGAGCAGCCTGAGCCGAGATTGGCCTGGTGTAAGTGAAGAGCAATGTTTTCAGTTTCTTGTGGAATCCAAAAACTGACGAGGTGGCTGTGTAAGGGCAGGTCATTCCAGGCTTCAGGAGCAAGGTAAGAGAAAGCATGACCACTGGTTTTGGTTCTGTGAATGCAAGGGATGCGTGCAAGTAGTAGTCCATCTAAGTATCTGGTTGGCTTGGGGAAGTTGATGCGATTGTTGAGGTATGCAGGGCCAATGTTGTATAAGGCTTTGAATGTGTGTGTCTGAGTAGTTTTAAGAGTGCTATTTTTGGAAGGGCTCTTTGCGGTCCCAATAAGTGGAGTCCCACTGTGAGGTTTTTCAACTGAGGATTGCAACTTCTGCCTTGTTGATGTTGAACTTGAAGCAGTTGGTTCTTATCCATTCGGCGACTTCAGTCATGCAGGCGAAGACGTTGGTCCGGGTGTTTGGTGTTTTGTCGTAAAAGGAGAGTATGAGATCGTGTATTCAGCCGATGTAGGGTGTGACATTGATGCAATGGGTGTGGGTGTGGATGATGCTGGTCAGAGGTGTAATGTATGCATTGAACAGGGTGGGGCTGAGCGATGACCCTTGTGGGACTCTGCAGATGAAGTTGAAGGTATCCGAGGAGAAATGAGCCAGAATGACTGGGTGCGGATTTTCAGGAAGAAGCAGATCCAGCAAAGTGCTGGTCCTTGGATGCCAGCTTCCTGTAGTCATTGGATGAGAATTACACAGGAGGCCATGATGAAAGCTGTAGAGAGGTTCAGTAGGGTGAGGGCCTCGGTGTTGCCTCTCTCCATCATTATGTGGATGTCATCCGTTGGACCTGAATCTGGATTCTATGGTGTTAAGGAGGTGATTGTTGTGGGTGGCAAGTCATTTGTTAATCATCTTGCCCAAGACTTTTGTCAGTTAGAGCAGCGGGGAGATGGGCTGGGAACTAGCTAGTGTTGTCCAGTCTGCGTAGGGTTTTTTGAGGGAAAGAAATGTGGTGTGTTTCCAGGCATCTGAGGTGGTGGCTGTAGAGATTGAGTCATTCCGGATCGTCATTTCTATGCTTTTAGGGTCCGGTTCTTTGATGAAGATGTGGTGAGGGAAGGTGTCCAAGGGGACTCCGGAGTTGATGGACTGCATGGTTACTCCAGTTTCCTCCTTGGTGATGGTGGGTCAAGTGGTAGGAGTGGTCCCCTAGATGGAGGTGGACATGGATAGGAGAGTTGCAAGGTCTTGTTGGGGCACGAAGTTGCAGTAGATGCTGACAGTTTTGTTGCTGAAGGATATGGACAGCTTGTTGAAGAGGTCTTGAGAGGGGGGTGATGTTGGTGGAGCTTGCTGCTGGGAAGAGGAAATTTGTCTTGATTGTGAAGATTTATTTTGCGCTGTTGGTGCTGCCTTCAATACTGAATGTGGTTGCGGAGGATTTGATGACTCTGATCTGCTGATAGTAGCATCTGAGGGCAGATTTTAGGTGCTCTTGTCTGCACTATTCTGGCTTTGTCTCCATCTATGCTCGAGTTGCTTGCACTGGCACTTAGTCATTCTAATCTCTTCCGTGAACCAGCTTGCTTGCAGTCTGGTTTTCAAGGCTTTGCTGGGCTTGAGAGCGGACAAGTTGCAGTCAGTGATCTAGGCGTTAAAATTGGAGATAGAGTGGCGTGGCCGGGCAAGATGGCCGACCGGACATAATCCGTTTCGGCTCCCGGGCTACGCTGGTGTTCCGGACAAAATTATGCCTTTCTTAGCCATCCTACCTACAGTGAAGGCGATCCCCTGATGGCGCTAGACTTGGTGCAGACGAAGAGCTCGTGATCTCCTTCCGAGACCACCCCTGTGAGCTGTGCGGCGGCCCAACTGCGGAGCCTCTGGAGCGGGTCAAAATGGTGGCCGCCGCTCTCCGAGTCACATCGGACTGAACGGAGCGGAGAGACCCCGGTGACGGCGGCTGCAGCTGCGATCCGACTCCCGCTGTGCTTCCACGACACCTGAGGTGAGGAGTGCGCCCTCGAGATTGTCAGGTGGCGAGACGCTGCGACAGCCCCTGCTCTGGTAGAGATCTGTGCGGGCGGGGCGGAGCGGGTGACCAGAGGCTCCTCGGAAGGGATGCACACCTGGAGTGCAGCGGCAAACCCCGAAGGTGTCCTATTTGAGGGGTAAAGCGCTCTCTGCTCCTACCTCTGCCATTTCAAGGAGAAGCGCCTGACCCTAAGATGGCGGTCAGGTTCATGATGGGCCCTACTTCATCGCCTGCCTCTCCCGCCGCATACTCCCTGCCGATGACACGTGTGGAAATGCTGCACTGAGGAAGATCTAACATTGAATCCTCGAAGCTGTCCTCTGAGGCTCTAGCTACCAATGGCACTGCAGCTCCCTTAGCTACTGCCCCGCCTATCACCTCTCTGATGTGGCCGCCACCTGTCACAGGTCTGCATTTGCACTGAGCACGACAGAGCCTTGGCTAGCCCCGCCGGTGGAACACTCGGGCAGGCCATTCAAACCGGCAAGCTACTCGCCACACGCTGCTTCTGGAAAACCTGAATACACAATGGGGGCCTAACTCATAGGTTCCGCAACACGCCTCCGCGACCCATTGGGAAGTCGCCACCCCATAAGGACTGCTCTGGTAAAGCCCCGGATAACCTGCACCGGCCGAGCCCCCTAGATGACCAGCCAACGAGGGATACTGTACGGTCCAGTCCCTCCACCCAAGCTTCCCAGCACCAACGCTGCAGAGAGCGGGTCGGGTCAGCCTCTATGCCGCCGAAGAAGACGGTAACTAGAGCATCTAATAAAGTCTTGAGCTTCTTCCCACCAGCAGACAAACACCGACCTGTGGACCGCGACGAAGGGACGACGGCTATGGCTCTCACCAAGGAAGACCTTATGTCATCCCTAAGAGATTTTAAAGCGGAACTGAGGAGGGAGCTCGGCCAAGACATCCAAACCTCCATCGACCAACTGAAGTCTGACCTCAACACACGGCTGACCGACCTCCAACGCGACGTGGACTCAGTGGGCACTAGAGTGGTGGATTTAGAGACGCATACCCAGGAAGTGGAAAAACGAACGACCGAGATGCACGACACGGTGCTCAACCTCCAAGATCAACTCCGCCAAACCCAGTTGAAAGCAGACCTAGAGAACAGGGCACGGCAAGAGAACCTGCGAATCCGAGACCTGGAGGAAGGAGCGGAGGGACCAGATCTTGAGGCTTTCCTGGAGGGCCTCTTTGCCAAGATCATCAGGCCGCAGACGCTCAAGATCAAGCTCGAACGAGTACACCGAGTTTGGAGCATCACGTCTGGAGGACGACAGAGACCAAGGGATGTCCTTGCAAAATTCCACTCCTACAAAGTGAAAGAGGTGGTACTTCTAGCAGCTCGCAAGAAAGGCTCTGTCTCCTTCCAAGAACACTCCTGCACTATTTATCAAGACCTAGTGCCGGCGACTCTGGCACGCCGGCAACAATTCCGGCCTATCACCTCCAAGCTACGCGACGACAAGATCAGATACCGCTGGACCTACCCGTTCGGCCTGAGCTTTGAGCACCATAACAAACAGAGACATGTGGTAGATCTAAAGGAGGGACTGGAACTGCTGGGTCTCTCCACAGACGACACCGAACCCCCGCAGAACAAGACACAGGGTTCACAGAACACTGGCTCCCCCACATCACAATGGTCCACAATCTCTTGAGGAACTCACAGATGATTCAATCTGCTCGCGCACAATGGCCGCGTCCTCTGGCTGGAGTGCATATCGCTGGATGCGGCCTGGACACAACTGGGGAAGACCTCCAGACGGGAGGTGCCTACAAGCCCCATGGCGGGGACGCACTTCCCACCCCGCGCCGCTACCGAGGACCGTGATGATGTACGTTAGCTCTGTAGACCCTTACCATTGAGGGACAGAACCACAATATAGGCCTGCAGACAGGGGCGAGGCCTACTACTGCGTGAAACTGCAAGACGACACGACTTCTACTACGTCATGATCGAACGCTAAGAGGCAAAAGACAGACACGCTTGCTCTCCCTTCGCATGGAGAGGGAACTCGAACACATAACCTGGACGGTGTTGCCATACTGAGCATATAGGGTGACTTGCATTCTTTCGAATGTCCAGTGGGGGAGCGAGCCGGGACCTTGGTCACAACGTCCCTCCGTCAAGGCGACGTGGGATCCCTCGCCCACTGTTGGACAATCACCACCGATCCAACGCTTGATGTTTTTAGTTATGCTGTGTTTTGGGGCTGTTGGGGGGGGAAGGGAGGGGGACTGGTGGCGGCTTTTTTATAGGCCTTCTGGGCAGATGCGCTTTGAGTGAGATGCACCTTACACGAACACTACGTACCGGTTTACTGCTGCGTAGAGGTTTCACTGCGGGTTGGAGGAGATTGACACACAGATCCACGAGAGAGCGGAGAGGTTCACTACGGTACAAATGGTACTCACTGTAGGCTCCTGGAATGTGAAAGGTCTTAACTCCCCTCAAAAAAGACAAACAGTCTGGAAATACATTTTAGATCACCATCTAGATATAGTAGTACTACAAGAGACACACCTACCCCGAGCGGAGGAATCCCGCTTCCGTCACAAACACTACCCCTTGATCTATAGAGCCTCCGCACTCACTAAATACCGGGGGACTGCGATACTTTTTCACTCCTCAATGAAATTTCAGCCCACTGACACTAGAACGGATAAGGAGGGGAGATGGGTGATGGTTAAAGGCGTCCTGAGGGGCAAACTCTGCACATTTATCTCAACATACGCACCCAACACAAGACAGGCAACCTTTCTCAAGACGCTCCTAGGGAAGATACAGGACTTTGCGGAGGGCCCGACACTCCTACTAGGGGACTTTAACTTGACGTGGCAGGCAGATCTTGACAGCACCCTCTCCCATAGACTGGAGTTGAGCTCCTTTTCCACAGAGGCTAAGCAACAAATTCACGACATGGGCCTTAGAGATGCCTGGCGGACCCTCTACCCTCAGACACGAGACTATACTTTCTATTCCCACGTGCACCGTACATACTCTAGACTCGACTACATATTTATCAGCCAAAACCTGATGGGAGTTCTCCGAGAAACTAAGATTTTCCCGATCTCCGTGTCCGACCACTGTCTGGTCTCGATCTGCCTATCCTGGGGTAACTTGGCATCTACATCTCCCAAATGGTACTTCCCGTCATCCCTTACGAGAGACAGGGTACTTTGTACAGAACTGAGGGAAACGATCACAGATTTTCTTACGAGAAACTCTCCCGCTGACACCTCGGTGTTCAATAACTGGGACGCTTTTAGAAGCGGTTTTTCGAGGACGATGTATCGCCCTTAACTCCGCCTTGAATACACGGCGAACTGAGGAACGGGTAAAGCTGGAAGCCGAATTGACACTGGCGGAAACAGCCCATAAAACCAAACCCACCAGGGACTCTCTCTGCACACTCACCGCACTGAGGGGGAAACTCAGAGCTATATACAACAATAGGGCAGAACACACCCTCCTGAAGCTCCGCCAGCTCTCCTATTTCCAGGGGAACAAGATAGGTAAACACTTAGCCCGTCAGCTGAAAGAGAAGCAGGAACGAGAATACATAGGCGGCATACAAGATGAGCAGGGAGGGCTGACCCACAAAGACGCAGAAAAGGCCGATATTTTTGGCTCCTTTTACGGCGCCCTTTACACGAAGGAACCACGGGATGCCGAGGCGCAACGTAGCTACTTAGAGACCCTATCGCTCCCGCAAGTCTCGCAAGACTGGAATGACAAACTTGCGGCTCCCATAGCATCAGAGGAAGTAGCCTTAGCCATCAAATCTCTCAAAACTCAGAAAGCTCCAGGCCCCGATGGGTACACGGCCCAGTTCTATAAAACCTTCACCCCGGATCTCCTACCCCACCTCACTCATCTTTTTAACACAATGGCGGAGACGGGTGAAGTCACCCCCTCGATGGCGGAAGCTGTAATCACAGTTATTCCCAAGCAGGGGAGGAATCCGCAGCTGTGCGCCTCGTACTGTCCCATTGCCCTTCTCAATCTCGATGTGAAATTATACTCGGCTATTCTCGCTACTCGACTTAATGACCTCATGCCCGATCTCATCCACCCAGACCAGTCTGGCTTTATTAAAGGCCGCCAAACTCACGATAATACTAGACGTATAATCCACCTCATTGAGAAAGCTAATAAGAGACGAATACCGGCGGTCTTAGTGGGGTTGGATGCCGAGAAGGCCTTCGACAGGGTGGATTGGGCCTTCCTTTTCAACACACTCACGCACTGTGGTTTGCTGACAAATTCATTACTATGATCCGGGCTAACTATATCCAACCCCGCTCGTGTGTACAGGTGAACGGAATTTTTTCGGTCCCCTTCCCACTAACTAGGGGTACCCATCAGGGATGCCCTTTGTCACCCCTGTTGTTCGCCCTTAGGATTGAACCATTAGCCATGGCTATCCAGGCGGCACCGGGGCTAAGAGGCATTCCCTTTAGCGGAGACATGCACAAGATATCGCTTTTTGCGGACGATGTGCTCCAAACGCTTACCGACCTAGCCATCTCTCTCCCCGCATTACAAACAGAACTCATGCGCTTCGAGGCAATAGCAGGCTTCAAGGTCAACACAGATAAATCCTACATACTTAATCTCACAGTCCCAGATGCCGAAATCAGAGAACTCCAGACACGCACTCAACTACAGTGGACTTCCCGCCCTCTTCAATATTTGGGGGTTCACTTGACACCACGAGTAGAGGGACTATATAGAGCAAACTTTCCCCCCTCCCTCACGCGCCTACAAGCGGTCCTTGTCCGATGGAAAACGCTCTTCATATCCTGGCTCGGCCGCGTACATGCGGTTAAAATGACAGTGCTTCCTAAACTCTTATACCTCTTCCACGCACTCCCCATTGATCTCGATAATGACTTTCTCCCTAAGGTAAGATCCATGGTTTTAAAATTCATATGGCAAGGGGGACGGGCACGCTTCTCCTTCTCAATTCTGAGGAGGCTGAGGGGGGAGGGAGGAGTGGTCCTCCCAGACTTTAGTCTCTATTATAAAGCATCTCAACTGCGAGTAGTGACCGAATGTGCCAAGAGGGAATCGGAGAAACATTGGCTCCATATGGATAGGACTATTGCAGGGAGGATGATTTGGGATCTTTTATGGAGACCCAAGAGGGAAAAGTCAAAGAACGCCTACCTCAGCACACCAACACGGACTACCCTGAAAGTGTGGGACTCTCTATCGAACAACGTCCAGTGGACCACATTTCCATCACCATACACACCAATACAGTATAACCCGGCCTTCCCTCCGGCCCTCGAGGAGGGTCCGTTTGACCAGTGGAGAGAGGGAGGCTGTAGAGCACTGACACATCTCTTCCACAACTATGATTTTTTAACTTTTGATAATTGCAGGAGAGACTTTGGGCTAGAACCCACCGAACATTTCCGCTACCTTCAACTGAAGCACTGGGCTCTCACACCTGCCATACACGAAGCAGCCACACGCCCACTCACGAAATTTGAATCCTATGTCCAGAATGTAGACTCTATGAAAGGAGTGATCTCGTACCTATATAAATATCTTCTTACTGCGACACATACTCCACGACCCTGCTACATGTACATGTGGGAGGATAGTTTACAACGTGATATCCCTGACAGGGAATGGTCAGAACTATGGTCAGACATCACAAAATTCAACCATTCTATAGAGCTACGGGAAGCCCACCTAAAAACTGTGATGGACTGGTACCTATATCCTGCCAAGCTCAAAAAAATATTCCCCAATTCATCAGATAGGTGCTGGATGGGCTGTGGACTGCTGGGGGATTTCCAACATATTTGGTGGGATTGCCCAGTGATCCGACCCTTTTGGGAGGAAATTCTTGCACAGATTAAAGACATGTTGGGTTACCCGATCCCGACTGCTATGGTAGAAGTTCTCCTGGGCCTTCGCGATCTCTCACTCAAATACCAAACTAAGGCAGACAAGGCCATAATGTGGACTTGCATTGGGGCGGCGAAGGTAGCAATTGCGGCCGCCTGGAAGAAGACAGAGGCCCCCGCTATCTCACTATGTTACTCCAGGCTTTGGAAATTATTATGCCATGAAAGGATGGCAGACATATTCAGAGATGACTATAAAAACTTTGAATATCGCTGGGGTCCACTGGTTACTTTCCTCACAAGGGGATTGCCGTTAGCAGTCTGCCCTGCATCAATCAGAGATATGCACCTGTTCCAATTTTACCTTCCGTGAAAGTGCACTGCCTTGAACCCAAGTTGTAGTTGGATAGCCGCCACCAGTATTGGGTTGGATGGGAGGGGGGAGGGAGGTTCCTTTTTCTTTTCTTTGTTCTCTTCCATATACCCTGAGAGTTTTAACTCAGGCATTGTATTTCTTTGATGGACACCTTCTCAGTTGGAAGGCTTTGGGTTTACACCGTCACATGAGACGAAGGGTGAACGACAAGGGATACCCCAGTACAAAACTATCCCCTGCCCTTGCATTAAGGGAAACTGTACCTATTCTTATAGATCTCCTTGGGTTATTGGCGGGGGGTATATGGCTAATAACGATCATCACACCGTACTTGTCTATGACTGCCACGCCTTTGCATTTACCCTGATGCTATTCCTGTACATCTGTGATGCATGATGTGACGAAATGCTAATAAACATACTTTTGACAAAAAAAAATTGGAGATAGAGTCCTGTATTCCGTCCATGAATAATAGAGAGGCAAGACAAGGTGTCTCAAGGGCCACCAAGCACTGGTCAGTACTTGAACATGCAAACAACTACGTACCTACAATCAGTAAAGATTATTTGTGACTACAAGTAACAGCATGCATTTGAGGGGAATTATAACAGTCTTGCCATCCATTGTGAAAGTCCACTTACTTTGATTAACTGCAGCATGTTCCTGCTCATTAGCAAAGCTTGTTCTTTGGATTTCCAAGCCTGGAGTTAGTACTTGTGAGCTGCGCTGGTGCTTATCCATGTACAGCAGCAAGACAAGCCCCCTACCAAAACTTACCCTTCTGATGATTATGGAATTATGAAACACAGTTCAAGTGTTACCAAACCATTGGCTGTGCTTGAACATGCAAGCAACAACTTATTGAGAGTGAGTAAAGATTGTTCATGACTACATGCACCATCATGCATTTGGGGAGAATTGGCACAGTCTTACCAGCTGCTGTGCAACCCCACCCACTTTGATTAATTGCAGCAGGTGCCTGTTCATTAGGAAAGCTCCTGATTTGGTTTCTGGAGCCTGGAAGAAGCACTTGGGAGCTCTGTTGACACTTATTAATGAATAATACGCCACCAAGACATGCCCCTCCCCACAGAAACTCACTCTTGTGTTAAACATGGAAATACTTACATGCCAAGAGTCACCAAGAACTGGGCTGTGCTCGAACATGCAAGCAACCACTTATCGACAGTGAGTAATAACTCTTTATGACTACATGTACCATCATGCATTTGGGTAAAAATTGCCAGCCTGTGTGGAACTCTACCCATTTTGATAAACTTGTTTAATTCATTTTAAATTAGCAAAGGTGTTTTTATATTTGAATGCATTGTTAAACAGATATATGCAAATAAAAGTTAGCATCATACATGCCTTTGCTTCAGTAAATAAACCACTCATGAACTCCAGTCTTACAGCACCTTTCCATTTGCTTCTTGTAAATTGGATGCATATTTATTTATTTGTTTGTTTATTTATTTACTTAATAGGTTTGACAAGCTGCCAAGGCAGTTTCAATCGTTTTTTTGTTTACAAATGAAACATTACCTGTGCAAAGAACAGTTAGTAGGGAGTGGCTAACAGTAGGTCAAGGTGATTACCTGTCATATGGGTTAAATGTGCCATCAAACTAATATCATTAACAGACACTCAGAAACCTCTAAATATAAATATCTATTTTGTGAAATATACTGTTATGAACATATATATATTTCCAATGCTGTGGAATGAGTGGGCGAGTAATCACTCTTGTTTAGCCAACATATTACTCCATGGGAGGTTTGGTTGAGTGCAATTAAATATTAGGGTTATGTTCTCCCATTGCCACATTCTCAACAGTCTATCCAATTGCCTGTACTCTGAAGTCGCATACATACCATGACCTCCATAACTTGCTTAACTTCTCTTCATGCTGGGGTTTGCCACTGCCATGCTGTATACCCGCCAAGACAGACACAACTCATCTAGGCGTGCTACAGGGCCCAGGAGTCAGCAGTGGTAAGCTGAGTGACTTGACTCAGGGTTTTCTTCAGGTTGATCTTCCATCATCTGATAAAGTACAAAACCCCATATCAGACTGTCCATGACAACTATCAGCCACACATATCTCTCTGTAAGGCATGGGAGCCTGCTATCCCTGTATAAAAGTCCATCTCTAATTTCCTTATTACAGGTCACATGTGACATCTCTAGTCACCTGTAATAATGAAATGACCTAGCTGCTCAACTGTAATAAATTATTACAGTTGAGTTATGTTCTCATAATGCCTACAGCCTGAGCCAGCGGCCAGGTTGAAATATCAGGTCATGGAGCATCATTATAGCTGCAGTTTCAACAAAGCAAAGAAAATGAAAACTGTTTTTTCATTCTTCCGATCCTTTTTCTCAAAGCAGCAATGATGAGCAAATAGAAGATATTTATGAGAACATTTGTTTTTTGCACCCAAAGGTCATTACAGTAATAACAGAATATCTCTGCATTTTTCTACTCTTTGTGAGCCCCAGGATTATTTCAATAAGACTTCCATTAAACTGATTCTCATATCTTTTCTGAGGCAAATTACTAACTGCATTTGAATGTGTTTAATTTTGCAGTATATTCTGTTTTTATTCTTGCTGCCTGTCTGCAATTGTACTATTTATTTCATATGAAAGGGCAACACAGCAAGGATATAAGTAGATAAAGGGAATGGCGATGAGGTGACCATGTATTGAAACTAATAAAATACCCTCTAAAATAATTTTGAAAGAAATCGCAAGCCACCTCTGAATTCCTTGTCCTTATAAAGGAACTCAGGGGCATATTATCAAGGGCAGTATCGCCACTTTAGCGGCACTTTTTGCAGATAAAGCGGCGATATTTTTATCGCCCTATTAGCAAGCTGTCACTAACAGCTGTTAGCGACAGCTTAATGGCGATAGTGGCCGTTGTGTTGCCGCTTTGCATGTCAGCGATAATTATCGCTAATGACATGCAAAGTAGGCGTTCCCAACTAAAAGCAACTGCAAACAGCCGCAAACACAACTTCCCCCTATTATCAATGCCCGCGAAGCGATAAAAAAAGTCGCGCTAACCGCTATTATCGCTGGAATTTAACACCTGCTAAAAACTTGACTTACCTATTTTCTCAATGGGAGGTGGATTGTGAGGCTAAGTCCACCATGGCCTGTCATCAAGGATTCCCCTATCGCTGGTGTTTTATCGCAGGATTTCCTGCGATATTCTCGCATTTCGCCGCTATCGCTGGATTTTTTATCGCCTTGGAGATAAGCATTGCTAATAACGCGCTATCTCGGCGATGAAATCCAGCGATAGCCGGCGATAAAAAAAACAGCGCTAAGCGCGCTTTGCGATAATTATCGCAAATCGTTGCTAATATGCCCCTCAGCTTTCAACTACATTACCGTAGATGGTCACAGCTTTCATCAGTGACTTGGGATTGAAGTGACATTGAATCTTAAAATAGTTATAAATAATGCCAACTAAAGACACAGAAGCACAATTATTGGGGTTTCTCATAATCACCATAAAAGAGATTCAGAATTAAAATTATCAGTGGGCAAATTTTACAAGAGATTTTAACAGATTTCTAATTTCAAATCAATTAGATTTCACGTAAGAAGGATTATTATGCTATGATAGTATCACTGCTGCATTATAAAAAACATTGGTTTTGGTTTTGCTCTGATCTACCGATTCGTATTCTATTGGTATTTATTACTGTTGAATATTATTGCATATGAAACAAAATAGATTGGTGAATCCGGAGTGAACATTAAAAAAACTAACCATCTGTACATATGATCATTAAAAGCATGCTAATCTTCTATGAAATCTTTATGTTTAATATGAGTGCTTCAGCGTCTCTGAAATCTGAGAGCCCAAGGCCTAGATTTACTACCCGTTGAATTTGTACCTGCAGGACTATATAAGCTTAAGCAAATTGGAATAATGCTTTGGGTCACTTTGCTCAACATGTACCTCCGGGCAAAACTATCCTGGGTTGGATGTAGTACTAATATGAAAATAGTGGCCTGACACTTTGGCATGAAGCATGGGCTTATTTCAGCCCAGTGCCATATTCACAAAAAAATGCCTTTGACAATAATTCCTGCAAAAAATGTTTTTCACTAAGCTACTGGGAGAGTGTCGAATCACCAATTCGGTATGGCTGAAGAACAGGGGATTATTCATATGCCTAGATATACCTTTAGATGACACTGAAGCTTCCTTCAGTAGCAGAAAGAATTTGTAATGTTGGATTTCCGTCAGTATATTGCACTGTGGGATAGTTTGCAATAAAGCAAACCGGATGTGCTGCAAAAGTGGGAAGGTTTGCCCTTGGAAACTTTTCCCTCATTGGTTAGGAATGGTCCTTGAGATACTCCAACCCACTGGCTAGTGAAATCTACAAACGTGTCACCTCATCCACATTAGAACACTCTCTGGACCTGCAGAAGAACAGAAAAGGACGGGACCTGCTGTTTGAGACCTGTATGGAAACCTGAAGGGCTAGACTGGCTCCCACTTGTTCCCAGGAATAAGAAGTTGCCTCCAAGTGTGAATTGGCTCACCTCCTGTGTGGCTACAATGACACAACAAGCTGCAAGAGGGATTTTTTCTGCTGTGCCCAACTGACCAGTAGCAACTGAGACTGGACTGGACCAGGCTGGTTACCTCTGCTGGAGTAAATCCTGGTCCCTGAGTGCTGCCCTGAAGTTGTAGGAGCCTTGAAATGCCCATGAGGAACTGCTCCAGAAAGGCTGAAAAGTTGGGATTTAGAAAATGTTTGAACTTCTGAGTCCTCAGGAGCATCAGCTTAACCTTGCTTCAAAGTTGTCGGATTTTGAAGGTACTTCACGGCTTCAGCTTCAGGCTTGCACTGCTGGAGAATTTTGAGCTCCACAATAAAGACTTAGGGCCCAATTTAGATCTTGGCCGAGAGTGAACTCCATCGCAATAGAGGCAGAGTTCCTCCCTGCTATCCCGACCGATTGAATGAGGGCAGACTATAGCTTGACAACGTTAGAGACTACTCTGTCTCCGCCATGGTCAAACTTCTCTGATGACCCCACAGAGTAAGGGCCATCAGTGATTTGACTTTAATTCTGGCCACTTAATTTAGATGAGGGGACATATAGCCATTTTTCAATGCCCGTCAGTGCCAAACTCCTATGACGAAGGGGGCATTGTTTTATTATTTTCAAAAAGCAAATCTCGTTTTGGGATTTTCTTTTTGAAAATAATAAAAATTGTAACTTTGCCATACGGCTCCGTCATGTTTGACGGAGATGTCTGGAAAGCTTACAATGCATTGACAGGAGCCACCATGGTGACAGTTCCTATCAATGCTTGAAATGTCACCCGGGCTGATGGACATTTAAAAATTTGAGAGGATAAAGGCCAGTCACTTGATTGCTTGTGTCATCCCCACTTGAACTACAACTAAACGATACCTTTGATGAAGGTGTTACAACAAGGATACCCCTGTAAACCAGTTCACGGATCCTATTTAGTAGTGGTTATGGACCCATAAAACGTGTGATTCCAATGTATGCTGGTTTACAGGACCAAACTAATAGGTATTGTGTGCCTTGTGATGTATGATTGGTAATGCATGTTCACAACTAGGAGTCAGGAAAATCAGGATCTGGTGTTCTGAAGAAAGCCTGGGCCTCGCTAAAGGGCCGGTTTATAGACTGAAACATGTTGACCCTTACAGATGATGGGATACTAACTAATACTGTGTGTCAATTTCATTTTTTCTCGTCCCCTAGATCTACCTACATTAAAGGACAGTCCTTGGGATTAAATACAGGGATATTTATAGAGTCTAGATCCTGTTTCTCAAAAGTACTCCTCATCATTGTGAGGAGCCCATTCACCATTTAAAGGTTCTTTGGTGAATGAGGTGTGGTCGAGGATGATACATGACACCCGGGGGAGGGTGAGGCCACACCTAACAATTTTTAGAAATTGTGTGTCTCCTACACATGTCTAGAGATGTAGTATTATGGACCCTGCATTGAAGGGAAATTCCAACTAATTGAGCAGGTTTGCTCTAATTTTTGTCACTTTTTTGCCTTTGTGTAGTTGCATTTCAAAATGTGGCCATCGGCACCTCCATCAGAGCAACAGAATAATTTACTTTGTCACTCCTGGTGGAGGACGGTCCAACCACCAACATATAAATAAGACTCTAAGTCAGAAGGTAAATTCTTTTACTGGTAGGATCCGCTGGGAATATCCAACCCAAACTCAATTGCTGTCGGCGTGAAATTGCACCCAGGTCCGGGTCAACCTCGAACAGTGAATACTGATTGGGGCTTTACTTTTACTTGGTGCTTTTTCCCTTAAATCTTTAAAAATTCATATTTCCAGTTTGCATTATTGGATTATTGTTGTTTTGGTGTCATTTTACTCACAACTTCTTTCATTATTTTTCTAAATTATTTGTGGGATTTTTATTCTGCACTGACTTTTTACCTATTTTTTTTACTGCAAAATATTTTACACATTTTCCTAAGTTATGCCTGTTTCCTCTGTATTATATCTACCAGGGGGCTGAGCCCAGGTTTTAATTTTTGAAACTGTGATTTACCCTGACAAAATTGTGGTATAAGTCCTTCTGGTAGACTCACATCCACTCCAATTAATAACTCACTTTTTTACATACACCAATACTATCTTTCTAATTGTTTAACCCACAACATGTGGGAACGTTTAAACCATTTATAAAATCATGATATGGCTTAACTTTCAAAGGTTTACCGTGTCTTTGAACACCACACTAGCCATCTCTGCTGTCACGGAATTTGCCATGACACTGGCCATTATCCTAACAGAAATATGATCTTTTGACATTCAGTTTTCCCTGCCTGTTTTCAGATCTATTACCAGGGGCGTAGCTTGGTCAGTAAGATTAGGGGAGTGTGAGCTTCAGGTTTTCCAACAACCATGTTGACATAGCATGTTACGATACCTTATAAGGGAAGCAGTGCAGAAGAGGAGTTTAAGAGGCGGTGAAAAGGGAGCAGAGTGCAGATTGTAAGGGGTACCTAAAACACAATATTTTGTAAAATAAGCAACATTTAAAATATAGACGAGAGACAATTTCCTTGCCTCTACCTTGCAGACCTTTCACTGTCTTCTTACAGCAAGAAAATGTTTTTATCACTTTTTGCTATACATTTGTACTTACGTACATAATTGAAAAGTACATTGTTATTCAAAAGTGGCTGAGATTTAGGTTTACAACTAGGCCTGGGCGGAAAACTACGCTACGCTCGCGTAGTTTGCGTAGTTTGCGCAACTACGCGCTACGCGAATTGCACGTAGCATAGTGCAAAAACGCGTAGCGTAGCGGGCATTTTTGCTTGCTCGCGGTCCTCAACGTCAAGTTGGCGACCGCGAGCGAGCAAAATGACATCCCGGCGAGACTTTTTCCTCGTTCGCGATCAGCAACATCAAGTTGCCGATCGCGAGCGTGAAAATAAACCTCCCGGCGAGATTCTCAACGCGGGGAGGTCAGGTTTCTCATTGCGAGTGGTCGCGTATGCTCGCGACCGCTCGCGATGAGAGACTACCAGTCCGCATTGAGAAAACTGCAGCTCGAGTACAAATCTACTCGAGCGGCAGAAAACGACCGCTTGCGCTGTGCAAGATGCCGTTTGCAATGATTGCACAGTGCGGACAAGCATCCGGCACTGTGCAATCATTGCGAACAGCATTTCCTACCGCACTACGCAGTTCGCGTAGTGCTACGCGTAGCTCGCGTAGTGCGAAGTGCACTTCGCGTAGCTACGCGTAGCGCTACTACGCGAACTACACCCAGGGTTATTTACAACAAGTACGTATTCTCAACTATCTAGGGCTGAGCCAATGAAATTTGAAAACCCTATTTTGATCACAGCCTTGTGTTTTAAACAAAGTCTCCACTTTTGTTATCGTGCTTCTATCATTTTTTTATATATAGATGTTTTTTATTTTTTATTTGCATTCCCTGTTTCCTTCTTATATTTCCATAATTACAATGATCATTGTTTATGTACCCTTGAGACTACTTTATTGATTTATTTTTTAAGAAGGTCAAACTGTGTTAATTAGGTTTAATTTCATTTCTTTAAAGCATTAAGGTTCACATTTTTTAAACTTGAATCATTGTTGGGTTTGTTTTTCTACATGCAGACTAAACAGTGAGTGGGCCCTGCAGACATATGTAAGGTAGGCAATCTAGGAGTGACTGCTCATAATCCTAATATGGTTCAGACCAATCTCTGGCATTTCAATTTCTGCTGGTGAGCTGGGCAGTAGGGCTTAAGCCCCACTATGTTCTAGCTGCTGCTAAAGAGTGTGACCAAGGGATCTGACTGCACCTATTAATATCACTTTGATATTACATTTTAATCTCTTGCAAAACATCAAATCTGAGTATTTTCAAAGTTTATTGGCAAACGTTTACATCTTTAATGAGTTTTTTAATTTATTGAAACTTTAAAATGAAACATGCTTTTACTGTCTCATTCTTTTCCACTGTCATATTGTAATTGGTTATATGCATTTAAGTATAAATCAAAACTGTTTCAATCAAATGTTCCTGTTTATGAAAGTATAACACGTCATCAAGCAAACACTGACTGCTCAACTTGGTATTACAGATGAATGTGTTTTTTGCCAAACATGCCTTTGTGATTTTTGGTTTTCAAGCTAGTGTTCACACCAGGGATAGCTGATGTTAAGGGGCGAGATGGGCGTCGCCCTGCCACCCTTGGGGAGTAATACAAGGGTGAGAAGAAACACCGAGCAGCCAGCAATAAATTGTGCTTGCTGCTCTGTGACAAAGTTGTGTAAATCTATTAATTTTTTTGAGGGGGTTGGGGGGAATGGCTCTTTACCCTGCGCATGCATTGGCTGGGCGAGGCTTTCCCAACCTGGAGGCATAAATCAGGGCAGTGGCAACACATTGGTGGGTGTTACTGCTGATAATGGACTATTTCTTTGGGCTTTATTCACATGGCCCAGAGAGAAGTCGGAAAACCTCCATTAATCTCAATGGCTGGGGGCAGGGCTGGCCTTCGGAGACAATATAGGAATGGTTGTGTCAGTGGCCTCTGCCTCTTCCACCAAGACCCAGCAACTCCTGCTCATTCTGTAATGGTATGTGGGCTGGGGTATGGGGGAGGAGTCCAGTAGCTTCCTTCCAAGTTCTTCCACCGTGTGGGTTAATAGTTCATGCCACTGCAGTCCAGTCACCGGGCCCGGGGAGAATAAATACATAGGTGAGTGAGTTTTGTCTGAAGTTTTGTTTTGGCCTGCTGCGGTTCACCCTGCCTTCCCTTGTGTGAAGCCCTCTCATTCTCAGTCCTACAGTAGCGGCACACATGACATCTAGCACATGTTATTGCAGAACCTGGCACGCTGGTTAGGTCACAGGCTCCTTTACCTTCTGGCTTTGCCAATGTTTGTTGTGTTTAGAAACGGGGAGATTACGTCATATATCCGTAATCACAAAATGTGAAACTGAGGACAAGGCTAGGAAGATGATATTGTTTCGGGAGTGGATGTGGCGTAAGGGCCAGAACTGTCGACTATGGAGCTGGTAAACTGGTTTCGAGTTTCGGCGTCAGTTTCACATTCTTGATTATGGGCAAATAACTTAATCTTGCCATGCCAATAAAATGAATGCGTCATTGTGTAAAGTAACTGGTGATAATGTAAAGCGTTTCAATACCTTTGGGTGTTGTTTGCACTATATAAAATTGTACAAATAAAAGAAACTGGTGCTAATGTAAAGCGCTTCAATGCCTTTGGGTGGTGTTGGCGCTATACAAAACTTCACAAAAAACATAACTGGTAGTAATGTAAAGCGCTCCAATACCACCGGGTGGTGTTGGCGCTATATAAAACTGGACCAAAAAAATGTGAAAAGCTGAGTTGGGGGAGGAGGGGATCTGTATAACGGGGTTCATCGGGGCAAACAGTGACGGGTGGGAGGTGGACGGGCAACCAACAGAAAATGCAGGCGGCCACAAGGAGATTAAGGGGCTGATTAAGATGGCGGGGGGACCTGGTCCGCCCGCCATCTTAGTGGTGTTTGGGACCGACCGCCATGCGTGCGGCGGTCCCACCTACTCTATTAGGATGGGACCGCCACTGATGCGGTCAGTTCACGCACCGTTAACATTGCGGCGGTGGCTGCCAACAGCAGCACCGCCGTGATGCCAAAAAGAGCATGTAGTGCATTGCACTGCACTACGTGGCAGGCACTACACTGTGCCTGCCACATGGTGCAGTGAAATGCAGGGGGATACCATGGGTACCCCCCCAGTGCACCCACACCTCCCCCAACACAGGGGGGGCCCGCAACAGGCCCCCGAAACCAATACCCGCCAGCCTTTCCATGGCGGCATCGCCGCCATGGAAGGGCTGGCTCACAGCTCACAGCTCACAGCCTGCATCCTAATATGGCGGACGGTGCCTGCTAGGCACCGCCACCATATTAGTGGCCCTGCTCGGTGCAATTGCCACTGGCAGAAAAGCGGCGGACGGACTTTGCGTCCGCCGCGATACCCACCGCCATCCTAATATGGCGGTGGGTAAATCTCATTGTGATGGCGGAACGATCGCAAGCGCCGGCCCGGCGGTGGCGACCGTTCCGCCATTGTAATGAGCCCCTAACTTATTTGGCTGTAATCACAAAACGTAAAACTGAGGCCGAGGCTAGGAAGGCGATGTGGCGTCCTCTTGGGAGAGGATGTGGCGTGAGGGCCACAGCTGCCAACTATTGAGCTGGAAAATCGGGCTTGACTTTCGGCGTTGGCTTAACATCCTTGATTCTGGGAAAATCACTTAATCTCTCTGTGTCTACAAAATTTGAATGTTTCCTTGTATAAAGGAACCGGTGCTTATGTAAAGTGTTCCTATACTTTCGGGTGGTGTTGGTGCTATATAAAACTGCACAAAAATAGTAACTGGTGCTAATGTAAAGCACTCCACTACCTGGGGGTGGTGTTATCGCTACATAAAACTGCACACAAAAAAATTTGAAAAGCAGAGTCAGGAGAGGAGAGGATCTGTGCAACGGAGTTCAGCTGGGCAAATAGCGAGGGGCGGGAGGTGGACGGTTAACCAACAGTAAATGAGGGCTGTATTGGGCAAATTTTGACTTGTTTCTAATGTTTTCTTCACACTTGTGCTTTAAAATACTATAATTGGATCCCCTTTTTTCAACAATTTGCAGTAAATATGTGGTGTAAAATCCACCACCCAAATCCATTTTTTTCAAACTAGCATGTACTCTCCTTTTGCACTTTGGGCTTGCTTGCTTCACTCGCTCATTCTACTCCGGTATAAAATGTCCGCCGCACCTCTTTGAACATCCACCACTGCTTCACACAGCAATGAAGAGGTAATGAATTAAAAGCAATTGGAAACATGGACTACACGTAAATGTTTATGAAACTGGGTGCAAGCGTGTCATTCCCTTATAGTCAAATATGAATCATTAGGTTTCAGGATTGCAGTGTCAAAATTGCATTACTTTTCAATGTGTGCTTTTTTGATGCATCTCCTCTCTGCTGGAAAACTGATTTGCATATAGGGATGTGTATTTAGTGTGAATACTGATGGATCCAATCCATTTGAAGCTTCGCACTTATACAGAAAGCTCTGAAATATGGTCAATTTGTGTGCCTGCTGTATAATTAACATTCTGCTCATTAGAAGAAATACAAGACTCAGAGGATCGTGGACAAGAGAAGCATCTATGGTCTTTCTCCACCTGAACTTTAGGTTATGGTTTCCATTTTAGAACAGAGCATCCATTCCGGCTCTCTAACATTAGTTTGTGAGACGCCAAATGCTGCAGAGGGTAGAGAATTGTATGGGTGCCTTCTGCAGAACCCTTACAATTTCTGCTGGATGGGGGAAAGGGCCATGCACCCTATGGGCACTCTCCCCTGCATTATCTAAGTTCTCACTGAATATGAGTGCATTATTTAGCTCAGTGCCTGAAGCCGGAGGAGGGCCTAATGTCTTGCAATTGTTTGCATCCATATTCCTTAATGCACATTAAGCTCACTAACTCCCTCAATGGTGAGGATGCAATGTACGTTTGCCTTAGGATCACTGTTATATCTCATGCGTATTTCATGAGGGAGTTGCAATCATAAATCAGGACTTGGACTACTAGGAACATGGCTTTTTGCAATGAATATGGACTCTCCACATAATGGTATATTTGGGGTGGAGAAATTACCTCTCACAATATGCTGAAATATGGGTTGGAGCACAAACTCATTGATGCATGGACCACTTTGGGGTAGAGTGTGAACTCCCCACAAAAATACAGACTATGGAAAGAAATTAACACTCTCCCAACATGGTGGCTGCCCTCTGTATGGGACATCTTCCACAAGGGCAGCGGACCCGGGGGTTGGGGGGGGTTTCTGGCGGAGTGTTTGAGACATCTACCAGAGAAGGTGTAAGCACCTTTCAATATGTGAGCGATGTCGCTTTATAGATAAAATAATATTAGCATTTTATGCACCTTGCAGTATGAACCCAGGGTCTTGTTAGAATAGAGTCACTAAACGGCATCTGTCAAAAATTTGATGAATGTCCTGTCTACCCTACTGTAAGTTCCCTTGTCTTCTTTATAGATGGGGGACTTCTGTGTTTCCAAAAGTGGAGCTTCACTTAGCTCTACAATGAGAAACCCTTTGGCTGATGCTGGTCTGCCGGTTGACAAAGTGTCAGAATGCCCATTCTATTTAAGCAGACACAGCTTGGCAGATCCAGATAGAAAAAAACAAGTTCCCCAGATTAGAGGATAGCATAGAAGTCTTGGAAGGCCCCAAACTTATCCTTGTTCCGACTAAGAATATTGCCCTTGCTCCACAGAAGGGCAGGTATTTTCCTAGATATAATTATATCCTCAGTTTCCTTGCAAGAATGTACCAATCTTATTGGTTTGTTCATAGATATTTATTTTAAGCACAGCAGGGCTTTTTTCTGATTTTTACGTGGCAAGGGGATCAATATGAACTCCCACGGAGGTTGCCTGCCTCAAGGCTCTCAAGGTGTCCAAGATTCTGCAATGCTCTACTACTGTTTCTAGTTCCTCTTTCAAAGACTATCTAAAGGTCTTATTGGTCTGGGTTGTTTTGTTCTCTCCACTATGCATGAGTCCCTAAAGACTACCATAAAGATGTCCCAAAGCATGTTCAGGGAGACATCTCCTTTGTTGTTTTCTGGAAAGCTTTGTGCTATTATAAACCACAGAGCATATGTGTTTAAACGATCTATGAGTAGGGGTTGATCAAATGTCCATTGTAGGAAATTAGGTTATTAGTTGGGCAAGATGTGAGGCCTGCACATGTAATAGGTGTGCAATTTCCCTCTCCTGGGAACCCAGCACCCCACTGTAGGGCTTGACTTTCTCAGACTAGTGAAACAGAGCAGTCTAAGTCCTACTCAGTGGAGGTGGTGTGGGCTAGTAATGAACATTTATGTTTAAACCAAAGTGGTATGCAGTTCCTATTGAGAGTTGCAGGTCGTTATGTTTGTTTGAAAGTACACAAAATAGTGTTCAATCAAAGAGCAGGAGGATGATTTCCTCCTTTCGGAAAAAGACCCTCACACACCCAGCCAGCTAGGTGTCTTGCTTCATCATCGGGTCTGCTCCTTATCGGGTCGGCAGTGCAATACCCGATCGGCACCGAGATGGGGCCTTCTTAGCGGAGATCTTTATTCCTTTGCGCCGTTGGGTGTAGTGCATGTGAGGGCCCTATATCAGTGTAGGTGTTGTGTTAAGGGATGTGAAGTAAAACAGGAAATAGTGGTCCACTCAAGATAATTTTAATGACAATGTGGCCACTAACCTGGTTAAAAAGAGGAAGTGCGCAAGCCCGCTCTAAGGTTGCGGGATTATGCGCTAGTGGTTCGGGTCAACATGTTTCTTGCCTGTTATCAGTTTGATGGCAATTCCTCAGGACCTAAGTGAGATCTACCTACACTTTTTGGTGGTGGTCCGAGCTACGTGTCAAAGAGTCGTGACCACCCATACAGCACCCTAAAAGTGGTACCTGTAGATCTACAACATAGCCCTATTTGGGTCACTAAGCACGGCATCGTGTACCGGCAGGTGTAGACACTAAAGGTGTAGTGTCAGCGAGAATTCCAGTGGATAGACGGTCGTCCTACCCCTCACTCTGCCACCCGGGCCGGCAGAGTGAGGGGTAGGACGACCGTCTATCCACTGGAATTCTCGCTGACACTACACCTTTAGTGTCTACACCTGCCGGTACACGATGCCGTGCTTAGTGACCCAAATAGGGCTATGTTGTAGATCTACAGGTACCACTTTTAGGGTGCTGTATGGGTGGTCACGACTTCTTTGACACGTAGCTCGGACCACCACCAAAAGTGTAGGTAGATCTCACTTAGGTCCTGAGGAATTGCCATCAAACTGATAACAGGCAAGAAACATGTTGACCCGAACCACTAGCGCATAATCCCGCAACCTTAGAGCGGGCTTGCGCACTTCCCTCTTTTAACCAGGTTAGTGGCCACATTGTCATTAAAATTATCTTGAGTGGACCACTATTTCCTGTTTTACTTCACATCCCTTAACACAACACCTACACTGATATAGGGCCCTCACATGCACTACACCCAACGGCGCAAAGAATAAAGATCTCCGCCAAGAAGGCCCTATCTCGGGTGCCGATCGGGTATTGCACTACCGACCCGATAAGGAGCAGACCCGATGATGAAGCAAGACACCTAGCTGGCTGGGTGTGAGGGTCTTTTTCCGAAAGGAGGAAATCATCCTCCTGCTCTTTGATTGAACACTATTTTGTGTACTTCAAACAAACATAACGACCTGCAACTCTCAATAGGAACTGCATACCACTTTGGTTTAAACTTAGTTACGGGCCTGTATGCTGGACCTAGATAAAGGCCCTAGGTTCCCCCTCTTTGGTAACATAGTAATGAACATTCTCTGGCTCGCAATACTAACACTCAATCAATGATTGTCCAGTCAGTGCTTTTTCTTTAGAAAAAGGAAAAGTACATTTACACACACACACACTACTAAATACTATGCATTACTTTACAAATATACACCTAAGGTAGATTGAAATACCTCAGATCACATCTTGATTTCACATTTGACCCCTAAAAAGTCATGATCCCCAAAATCATAGAATCCCCCACTTATACCAGATAGCAAATCACAGTATGGGGGTATTGCCTTAGATAAAACAGGCCTATTGGCTTTTTCAAGAATTCACCATAGTACACGAACGACAAACCACGTATTAAAAATGCCATAATTTGTACATAAATGCAATAATTCATAATAAGTATCAACACAATTATTAATTTCAATAAAGCATATCTACCTTGATCAATAATCAGTGTCAACATTATTATGTCAATAAAACATTTTAAAATAAACATAACTTTGTTCTGTGTGCTTTTCATATACTTTCAGGCCTCGTATAATGCAACCATAAAAATAGCACCTAGAGGGCACCACTTTCAGGCTACATAAAATGCAATCCTATAACCAGCCCCTAGATGGCACTGCACTCTATGAGTCTATACCTTCCTTATACACTTAGGCCACATGGTTTGCAGCCATAGAACCAGTCAGGTTCAGGTTACAAACATTACTTCTGGAGGACTGCGGTGACTCCTGCAGCCCCAGACAACACTTCTGAAATAGTTGGTGGTGCCCCTGTCCTCCTGGGGCTTCCATAAGGCAGCAAAAAATATGTAAATGAGAAAGCCCGCAGGGCATTGTGGGGAGCTACAGCCAGGAGAGCCTTGAGGAGAGCCGATTTCCTGTTTCCTTTGTTGATTTTTATTTGTGGGATGCATGGTCCCACCTGGGCACCCCACATGCCTCTATTTGTTAGGGGCCGCTTAGGGAGCTCACCCCTGGCTGCCCCTGCCAGCTTTCTGCCTGGTCGGTTCTCCTTGTTGCTGGTGCAGGAGCCAGCAGCTGTGTTTTCCCCTGCCTGCTCCGTGTGGGCTGCGAGTTTGGTCTGCGGTGGCCACCCGCCCCCTCCAGACACAGGCACAGGGAGCAGGGACATGGCCACCAACATTGGGGGGGGCAACAGTGCTCCCCTGTTGTATTTTGCTGCGCTAGGGCCCTGAGTTGGGATCTCAGGCCCCTTGCTTGCGTCAGCCCCCGGGAGAGAGAATAAGCCTTGGGAGGGAGCCCCACACCTGCCCCCTCTCTGGATGATGGGGCGGGTGTGGAGTGGATGAAATGCTCCTTTAACCGACCCCCAGGCCCTAGCCCACCCCAGGGGTAATTTTCAGGTGGTCGATGGAGTCCCAAGTGCTCCGTTGCTCTAAAAGGTCATCGGAAGCCAAATTTAAAAAGGCCATAACTCAGGTCCCATTGGGACAATTTGAACGATCGTGGGCTAATTGTACTCCTGGTGGTGACCTCTCCAAGGTAGTGTATGTCACAGGAAGCTGGTTCCACTGGCTCCCTGTGCCAGCTCTCCTCCTGGTCTTGGTCTATGGGCGCAGAAGTCCAGGGCTTTCCCCCAACTGGTCCACAGGGTGAGCAAGGGGACAAGCCTCCCTGGCCCTTGGAGAGAACCACTGGTCCTTGGGTCAACTGGGTCACAGTCCTTGGTCCTGTTGGGCATCAGAGGGTTTCTCCTTCCAGTTGTCCATGGCTGTCGCAATCCCATGGTCCAGCAGCAAAAAGCACAAAAAGCACCAACAGCAGCAACAACCCTTTCTCTCGCTTGTGCAAGAGTTTTTAAAAGGGTGTAAGGTTTCAGAAACCAGGCACCCTGGCCACTCCTAGGGTGCCACATCACCTTTCAACCCCTTCTCCAACCCTCCTGCACAGCATGCTGGGACAGTACCAGATGATGTCATCCAGGAGTCACTAGTCACATCTGCTTTGTGTCTCGATCCCTCACTGACCTCACTGCCAGGACATTTCCCTGCAAAACCTCAAAGATGAGCCTCCTCCTGTGTTGTCTCCAGTGGTCTGGGCTTTCACCTTTGTTCAGTAGGCCTGGGCTGTCCCCAGCCCTGGTACAGTGTGACAGGTAAGTAACAGTTGCAATGTTTTTTATCCCCACCCTTTCCTCCCCACGAGCTGAGAGAGGCACTGTTAATTACTCCTTTTATGTGGGGCAGCCTTTGTTTCTGCTGCTGGAGAGATTATCTTAGCTTAGCAGGGTGACAAAAGGCCTGGGCTCTGATCCTGAGCTGAGCCAGAGAAATTTGACAATTCTGGAAGATCCATAAGTTGTACAGATACCTTCTTGGAACTCACAGATTTGATTTTGGTGCACATGTTCCACCCCATTTTGTCACTGGACTTTGTAGGGCGAAGGGAAGTGAAAATGTACTCCAAGGCAGTTTCCCCTATGTGTATAATAAAGTGTCACTGCAGACAAAACTGTAAACCACACTGACTTTCCCTATGAGTGTACACTAACATTATAAGGCCTACCCCAGTCAATATCTAATACTACAGAGTCCCTTCTGCACCAGGCTACCTTTGCGCAGTTACCAGGCTGCTCATGACGGTAGACTCCAACGTGCAGCAGGCACGTGTGCACACACATGTGCACATGTTCACATGTAACAGCCAAGGTCCCCTTAGCCGAGCTGCTTCACAGCGGCCTTATCTTAAAAGGTGGTACACAAAAGATTGTCTCAGTGGACGATAATCAAACACAAAATAGAGTAATATACACAAATGGTCTATGTTTCTATGTTGCTAAAAACTTTTGACAACACCACCTTCGAGTTATACCATCAAATGGTTATGATTTAATCTCATCACCAAATGGAATAATCAATTCATATATAAAGTACAATACATGTAAATCTTAAAGTTTTTTAAAAAACATACGGTGCAACCTAAAGGAGGGGGTGAGGGTCGTGAAAAGTGCGTGATGTGAGGAAAGGAAAGGTAGTGTACATGTGAGCATCAAATTCAATATTTACAACCTATCCAGCCAATAACTGGCTTGCACATGTATGAAAAATCAAAACACCAAAGGAATGCAGATAAACAATCTCTGTCATCCATGTTTGAGTGAAAGAAATGGTCAACGTTTCGACCCCTATATGTGGCAGGGAACTTTATCCCTTGCGGACGGGGTCTTCATCAGGACTGGGGCACGTAGACGCGGAAGCACCTATGGAGGGATAAGGTTAAATCAGTATGGTGGCGTAGAACATGGGTGCTGTTTAATGCAAAAATACTCTAAGGTCGTTATTTACCAAAACAGCAAGAGGAATTCAAGCTGTAGTAGAAAAGAAAGGGCCTCGCAGGCTCCTAAAAAACAGAAACAGAAAGAGGCCACTACCATCAGTATCATGGACAGTTATCAGGGAGGAGTATAAGGACAATGCTTGAATGAAAAACTTACTCATGTGACTAACTGGCGTGTATTCCAGGTAAGCATGAGCCAGGGTTGATGAGTAACCAGTGGCTGCAAGAAATGGAGAGAACCCTGAATGAGAGGCCAATTATACGAATGGGCATAGCAGCATACCAAGTTGGCTGAAGCATAAGCTAGTGAAAGCAATATTTAAAATTTAAAAGGGGTTGTATAATAAAAGGGCTAACGCTGGCATGATAATGCGATATTCATTAAAAAGAAGGGGCCTTGAACAAAAGCGCACTGTCTGATTAAGACACTTTAGCCTTGAGTATGAGGCCATCTCTTCAAATGGACATATTGTGACAACGGCAGAACGTAATGCCCTTACAGATCTGAAGAACAATGGTCTGATAGTGATTTAACCCGCGGATAAGGGCGGCTCTATTGTCATCCAAGACACAGAGGCATATAAGAGGGAGATCTATTCACAATTGGATGATGGAGTGAGCTACGCAAGACTAAAGAGCAACCCGACCAAGAAAATCAGCACCTTGATCTTAAGAACTACGGAGAGGGGGAAGGAATCTGGTTTTCTATCAGACATGGAATTTCTTTACCTAAACCAGAAACAGCCACGACTGCCTACAATATATACCTTACCGAAGGTCCATAAGAACCCGGATCTACCACCCGGCCGGCCCATTGTTTCCGGTTGTGGGTCAGTGCTTGAACCGCTTTGCAAATATATAGACTTTTTTCTCAAACCCTTGGCTGAAGACACCATTCTTACCTCCGAGATACTATGCAGGTTATCAATCTGGTGGATGGCATGGTCTTTGATCCCAGCGTACAACTTTTGGTCACACTGTATATTGTCTCTTTGTCTACCAGTATTCCCCAAAGACATGCCTTGGAAGTAATTCGCAACGCTTTAGATAGCAGACCATTACCTGCACAAGTCCCTACGGAATTCATTGTACAATTGCTGGAAATAGCAATGACGCAAAATTTCTTTTATTTCCAAGGGGACTACTTTCTACAGACCAAAGGAGTAGCCATGGGGGCGAGCTTCGCCCCTGATCTGGCGATACTATATATGGACAATTTTGAGGAGGAATTTGTACACAATACTCTGAATCCCTTTCTGCACAATGTCACATACTGGAAACGATATATTGATGACATTTTCATGATCTGGGCAGGTAGTGAAATAGAACTCACCTCGTTCTTTATCTGGTTAAATGACAGATCCCCGGATATCAAGTTCACTGTTCACGCAGATACTGATTCAGTTGACTTTTTAGATGTCACAATTAAAGCTGCCAACTCGGTTCTCTATACCACACTGTATCGCAAACCTACAGAGAGGAACACACTACTACGTTATGGCAGTCACCACCCGAGGGGATTGCGTGACAACTTACCATTTGGGCAGTTTTTAAGGATCAGGAGGAACTGCTCCAGAAAAGAGGATTTCTTCTTAGAATCTGATGACCTGATCAACAGACTAATTGACCGTGGATACCCCAAACGCATGGTCAAACGTGCCAGAAAACGAGCATGGCATAACCCAAGAGAATCATTGTTGACACCAAAGGACCGCACCAATGACCATCCTGAGAGATTAATCTGTGTCACCACTTTTAACACGAGGAGCAATGAGATCAGACAAATTATCAACAAACATTGGCCCCTGATCGCAGATGACCTCCAACTACCAACAATTCCTATGCATTCCTTCCAGAAGGGCAAAAATGTCCGGGACCATGTGGTGAAATCACTACTGGAGCCCACACCCCAACCCACTATTCAATCTATGTGGGGATTACCAACGATATTGGGTCACTATAAGTGTGCCAATTGTAAAGCATGTGACATGACGATAGAAACCAAACAATTCAGTTACAACAATTACTCCTTTGATCTTAAGACTCACACTAATTGCAACTCGAGCAATGTCATTTATGCCATCTTAGCCCTTGTGATCAAATCTACGTAGGTCAAACTACGCAGAAAGTTAAAGCACGGATACTACAGCATTGTAGCAGGATAAGGTGTGGCACACTGGGGGCACCCTTGGTTGACCATTTTCAAACCCATAATCACTCTCCTGCCTCGATCAGATGGCTAGTACTGGAAGAAGTCAAACTGGGCATTAGGGGTGGGGACCTAAACCATGTACTAAATGTCCGGGAATGTAAGTGGATGGATTCCTTCAATTCGGTTCATAATGGTCTAAATGAAATGGATGCGACATATGCCCAAATCTCCATTCTAAATGATGATTAGGTTGCCTGTACCCAATACATGAGTCCTCCCTTTATGAATATACAATGAATCTGTTTGCCAAAAACATTTACCAATGATGCAATGTATATATTCCATTGACGATTAATGTTTTGTCACATTCAAGCGTTCTGCACACAATTATGTTCAAGGATGCTTGCTTTAACGCTTGTCTTCACATCTGTGCTAAATGAGTTATTCAACGCTCAGTATTCTGTTATTTGGTAAATGTGGGTAGATTGTGCGCTGCCATGGACAGATATAATTTACTTGATTATGCAGTTTTATCCTAGGACCCCAATATGCCACTCAGGCATATAATGTTATATAATCTTGTACGTGATGCCACCCTACTGTTTGATAAATGTTTTCACAATAGAATTTATTTCATTTTAGAACAAATATGTTCCCTGTGATGTCATATAAATGCATCTTTCCATGCTTAGGAACTCGCTGCCACATTTTGAAACCTTTCCATGCTCAGGAATTCGCTGCCACATTTCAAAATCTTTCCAGAATTATGATATATTGTATGCTGCCACCGACAGATAGTAATTCCGTATGCCTATTTTGATTGCGACGTCAGATCATTCTGACCTCACGTTATGTCTATCCATAATCCTACTGTATGACGAGTTGTTCTCAATAATAAGTCACTTCATTTTAGAACGTAAAAGTTCCCTGAGATGTCACATGCATGCATTTTCCCATGCTCTGGAACGTGCTGCCATATTTTGGAATCTTCCCATACTTTTGGTATATTGTGCGCTGTCACTGACAGACAGAAATTCCGCTACTATGCTCAGCGTTAATTCTAGTCCCTGCCGATTCAAAATAGTTTCACATATGTTTTTAACACTGTATACATTATTTACACAGGCTTTTTTCCCCTCTAGAATGTGAACTGCTTTTTTTCAGTCAGTGTTAATCATCTGACATTCACATAACAACATATGGATGGGAATTGACAACCTTCCAAGAGCAACGTGCTCAACATGCACGCCTCCATGACGTGTATAATTACCGAGTCTGACAGAAACACGGGGTTAGCTGTCAGACCGGTTTTTCACCAGCAACCGCGAGGTAGGCCCGTAATCAAGCTCTGCCTGATGCTCTAACATGCTCCAGTTTCTTCAGTTCTTAATCGGATTTAAGCCTTGGTGTCTGCCTCATTTAGCCACAAAAATGATTAACTGTGTCAGTTTCACTTGGTTCTCAGCTCATTGCCACTGTGTTTAAAACCTCGCGCTTTGAGGCTCAGTCATTTAGGGGCATATCATCAAGCCGGCGATAAGAAATTATCGCCGCTTTAGCGTCTGTTTTCAGACGAAAAGCGGCGATAATTTTATCGCTGTATTAGCAAGGCCACGCTATCGCGTGAATCCTTGCCCTATCGCCCTTTTCCATAACGCCACCTTTGCATCTCTAATGAGATGCAAAGTGGGCGTTCCGTCCCAAAATAACTGGAGAAATGTCGTTAACCGACATTTCTCCAATTATCAAGGGAATCCCCAACAAGCATAGCGATGAGAAAAGTAGCGCTAACCTTGGTTAACACTACTTTCCTTACGCATGCATTTAGTTTGACTTAGCCATGATATCCAATGGAAGGTGGATATCATGGTTAAGTATGCCCAGCCCTATCCACAAGCTATCGCCAAATGTCGTGCGATTATCGCTGGATTTCCAGCGATAATCGGACATTTGGCGGCTTGCGCCAGGAATTTTATCGATTCTGAGATAAGCGTTGCTAATAGCACGCTATCTCAGCGATAAAATTCATCGATCGCCAGCGATAAATATCCTAGCGCTAAGTGCGCTTAGCGATATTTATCGCCGGTTGTTGATAATATGCCCCTTGATCTCTCACGATGCTGTAAATGATTCCTTTCTTTAAACGTTTTTGTCGTACAGACAATGCGCTTTCTACATTATTAATATGCTTTTTCATTTTATAGCGTTTAAGTCAGACAGTGCGCTTGTCTATTTAATATATCTTTGCATGCAGCACCGGTTTCACCAGCCAGGCTCCTGCCTGAACTCTGTGTTGTTATGTCCATTTGAAGAGATGGCCTCATACTCAAGGCTAAAGCGTCTTAATCAGACAGTGCGCTTTTGTTCAAGGCCCCTTCTTTTTAATGAATATCGCATTATCATGCCAGCGTTAGCCCTTTTATTATGCAGCCCCTTTTAAATTTTAAATATTGCTTTCACTAGCTTATGCTTCAGTTAACCTGGTATGCTGCTATGCCCATTCGTATAATTGGCCTCTCATTCAGGGTTCTCTCCATTTCTTGCAGCCACTGGTTACTCATCAACCCTGGCTCATGCTTACCTGGAATACACGCCAGTTAGTCACATGAGTACGTTTTTCATTCAAGCATTGTCCTTATACTCCTCCCTGATAACTGTCCATGATACTGATGGTTGTGGCCTCTTTCTGTTTCTGTTTTTTAGGAGCCTGCGAGGCCCTTTCTTTTCTACTACAGCTTGAATTCCTCTTGCTGTTTTGGTAAATAACGACCTTAGAGTATTTTTGCATTAAACAGCACCCATGTTCTACGCCACCATACTGATTTAACCTTATCCCTCCATAGGTGCTTCCGCATCTACGTGCCCCAGTCCTGATGAAGACCCCGTCCGCAAGGGATAAAGTTCCCTGCCACATATAGGGGTCGAAACGTTGACCATTTCTTTCACTCAAACATGGATGACAGAGATTGTTTATCTGCATTCCTTTGATGTTTTGATTTTTCATACATGTGCAAGCCAGTTATTGGCTGGATAGGTTGTAAATATTGAATTTAATGCTCACATGTACACTACCTTTCCTTTCCTCACATCACGCACTTTTCACGATCCTCACCCCCCTCCTTTAGGTTGCACCGTATTTTTTTTTTTTAACTTTAAGATTTACATGTATTGTACTTTATATATGAATTGATTATTCCATTTGGTGATAAGATTAAATCATAACCATTTGATGGTATAACTCGAAGGTGGTGTTGTCAAAAGTTTTTAGCAACATAGACCATTTGTGTATATTACTGTATTTTGTGTTTGATTACCGTCCACTGAGACAATCTTTTGTGTACCAGTTTGTACCCGAGTCCAGTGGATTTGCGGGTTACCCCATTGATACCTAACTCTTATCTTAAAAGTTGGACATTGGTGGTAAACATGTGCAGTCAATTTACCATGTGATTACCATAGGTGAGACATGTAGTCACATTCACCCACAGTAAAAAGTCCAAAACCAGGTGATCCAAAAAGCAAAAAAGCTGTGCATATAAAATGGGCGGACTATATTTTGCAACATCCATGTAGTGCCCCGAAATATATGTTGTTGTTCGCCCTCCAACATTAGCATAGCATGATCAAAGAGCACTACTGTGCTGAGTTTGATCAAACCAGTGGCATCCACCATCTTCTACGATCCCCACATTAAGTCAATCCTTGAATAGGATCTGTGTACATGGAAGAAAAACATAAACATACATTCCTTCTCATCTGGATTTTGACTTTCCATAGATCTACGAGTCCTGAATTCTTCAGTTCTTGTTTCAACATCTGAAGCATTGTTCTGTGCACGTATCTATCATGTGGGTGACTATCTAACAAAGCGCCAGGTGCAAGGTGTGGGGTCCAATCTCTGGTCTTAGTCAAAATATTAAGCAAGTATTGTTCCTTGCCATGGTTGGGGACATAAACATTAAGGATATTAAAGGCAATTCCCTGGTGCCAACCCGCCAGTATATATAGTGACCCTCTGTAAAGTCTCCGACCACATTTATTTCCTCAAACTGGAAATCTTTGTGCAGCCCGATCATAAACCCCCTTTGTTCGTTTTTTTGGTTTTCTCTACAAAATACTGGGTGGGGTAAAGCTTCTATTTTATAAGATGTGTATAAGAAGCTTTCAAGTGGATCTCCTGGAAAAATACTACATCCGGGAGAACCTCCCTCACTTCTCTCGATATCTTGCAGTGCTTAACTCGGGAGTCCAGAGCTCTTATTTTCCATGTTAAAACCTTAACCATAAGCTTGACAGCATATACTATTGGCCGTTGCAGATGATGTGTATGGGCCTTTCCTTGGTTAGTACACATTGCGGCCAAAAGATAGCAAAATGCCCCAGTCTCCAAAAAGATCACATATCCACCTGGAATCCCCACTCCTCCCCACTCCCTCTAATCCCTATGCATTGCCACACAGCATCTTGTATTAGCCATCCAAAATGTGAAAGAACAATACTAATTATATGTTTGGTGCTAAATCTACCAACACATTCAAAGCACAGTTTGTTTATGCCTTAGTTCTTCAAAGAAAGTAGCGTAGTCACCATAGCATTTCAGACCGTTGCTTGTCTTGAGTGTTGGTAAATTTGTAGTCTAGGGCAGATTAAGTCAGCCACAATCAACAATTTTAGATCAAGTTTTAGTGAGACTGTGCTCCTGATTCCTCTCTTGATTTGCATGTTGTTTGGCGCGTCACTCTAGTTTACTCCCATTTTTCTCCAGGTTTCCATGATTGACTCCTCTTCTCTGGTGACTTGGGACTTTCCCTTGATGGGCATAGAATTTTCTGCTCTAATCCAGTGTTCAAATTGTGTATGATTTCGAGTCCATCTGGAACTACAGGAGCAAAAAGGAATGTCCACCTATATCGAATTTTCCGCCTGAGAAGTTATGCATTCACCAATGCCAGCGCTTGTCTCTTATTCAGGGTGCCCTATGAAAGACCTTGAAATTGTTCAATAGATTGTTACTGGATGGTTAGATTTTCAGTTTTCCTGGCTTCCTTCATTATCTTGTTTTTAAGAGGAGAGGGGGCCAGCTTAGCTATTATGTCTCTCAGACGTGCCTAGGGCGCATTCCTCGGTGCACCAATGCTATGTGTCCACACAATCGGAATCTTTCAAGCATGACCCCCCCCCCCTTTAAAACAAAAACAAAACAAAGTGTAACAGAGACTTACAAATTTAGAGAATAAATACACCTTGTTCATTTAGTTTAGCTAGTGGGAATCACATTTTAGCTACATCACATGCAACCATAGACTCAGCCAAATGAGAACGCTGTACAACATACATTTTTCAAACATTGTCAGGCCACAATAAATGCAACCATAGAATAAGCCCTTAGAAGGCACTGCACTCCCAGGTGGTGAAATTTCTGAATGGACCAGGTTTATGTGGCCCTGCAAGCATAGGGTCCAACCTATATAAAAATTATTTTGGGGTAGCTGCTGTACTCCTGCAGCCAATCCTCCACACTTCCTTCATTTCATTTTTGGTGCCCCTACCATCCTGGGGCCATCACAAGTAAAGAAAATTAGGCAGATAAAGAAGCCCTGCAGGGCATTATGGGGAACTCCGCCGGAGTCGTAAATACTTTATGAGCGGCTCTCCCACTGAGCCGGAGAGAGCTGCTGCTTTGCTTTTGCCACGTGGCCTTGTGCCGTATGGCTTCTCCACTTTAAAAAAAATGTATTTGGGGGTGCTCAATCCCACCCAGGCATCCCCATGCCTCCAGTCATTGTGGGGCAGTCGAGGGAGCAAACCACTTGCTGCCCCGCTAACTCCCATGTGGCCCACACCTCCATGTGTGGCTGTGGGAACCAGCAGCTCTCTTTCCCTGCCTGCTTCTGTGGGCAGGGTGCAGCCTACTGTGGTGGCTGCCCACTCACCTCAGACACAGGCGCGGGGATCGGGGCGAGGCCACCGACACTGCGGGGATGCACGAGCACTCCATCATCCTCTTTTGCTTTGGGGGCCGAGGATTGGAGTCTAGCCCCCCCTTTCAGTCAAAACGGCCTAGAGGATGGGATCTCTGGGACAGTAGAGAGTCAGGGGAGGGGCCCCACGCACGCCCCCTCCCTGAATAAATGAATTATTAAATTACACCCATATTCTTTCCCACCCCTTAGGTAATTAAAGGATGATGCAGCAGAGCCCCACGCGCTCCGTTCGGCAAATGGGGTCAAAGGTTGGTATTCTTAAAAATGCCATAACTCGGGCCCCCTAGGGCCACTTTAGGCTATCTTAGGCCCATTATACGCCTTGTGGTGAGATCTAGCCATCATGGGCAGTTGTAGCTGACCTCCTCACCTCCAAAGCGGTGTAGTCCATAAAAAGCAGCCTTCCTCCTGGTCTCTGTTTCTTGGCACAAATGTCCAGGGCTTTCCCCCAACAGGTCCTCAGGAAGTGCAAGGCGGCCAGTCTCACTGGCCCTTGGGAAGACCCACTGGCCCTGGGATCAACTGGGCAGTCTTTAGTCCTTTCTGGGTATCAGGGTGTTCCTCTTCACAGTTGTCCATGCAATACCAGGGTCCAGCAGTGAAGCGCACACAAAAACCCATCAAGCAAGAGATAGCTACCTGCTCCCAATTGGAAATTACAGCTTATTAAATGTAATAAGGAATCTTCAATGTTATCCTATGGGAGGGGTAGGCCTCACAGTAGTGAAAGACAAATTTGGAAGTTTTTCACAACCAGGATATGTGAGACTTAAAAGTACATGCCCAACGTTTTGATTACATCCTGCTCTATGGGCTAACTAGGGCCTACCTTAGGGGTGACTTATATGTAAAAAAGGTACGTTTAAGGCTTGACAAAGAGGCTTTAATATCAAGTTGACATGGCAGTGTAAAACTACTTACAAAGGCTGCAATGGCAGGTCTAAAACATGTTTAAAGGGCTACTTAAGTGGATGGCACAATAAGTGCTGCAGGCCCATGTAACAATTAATCTACAGGCCCTGGGTACATGTAGTACCACTTTACTAGGGACTAGTAAATTATATACGCCAATTGGGGTAAGCCTATGCTACCATGTTTTAACGAGAGAGCACAAGCACTTTAGCACTGGTTGATAGTGGCAAAGTGTGTAAAGTACTAAAAACCAACAAAAACGGGTTCAGAAAACAGGAGGGTGAAGGCAAAAAGTTTGGAGATGATCCTGCAGAATGGGCTAAGTCCAACAGAAGGTGTACAATTCTGATGCAATTCCCAGGTCTATCAGTGTTGGTAAATTTGGGAATGCTTCATAATACATGGGTGGATGCGTGGGAACACCCACACTCCACCCATGTAATGCCCCCACCACGCAGAGTAACACAAGGCAGTGACTTGCACTGCCTTGCGTTACTCCAGATTTACCAAGCCACACAAGGCCATGCTTGGTAAATCTCATTCTAGGTTTTGCGTCACCCTGTGTCTCCTTGCGAGGTGCAAGGGCAATGCAAAACCTTACTAAATATGTGCCCAGGTCTCTATCTGCCTCTCAGACTTGTAAGTTACCTCTAGCACCACCCACAGTTCTCACTCACAAGATATTCTCTATGCAGTTCGTACACACTTAGGGGTCGATTCCGATTCGGGCCGGAAAAAGCACCGACCAACTCGGATCTGGAAAAAATACCGACCGACACGTACCCGTGGCGCCCGACACGCCAAGTACGATGCAAGGCGCGAAAAATCCGACCGACACGTAACGAAACCAAGTCGACCGACCGAGCCGCACGGAAAATAGCAATCCGGCCGGAAAAACACGCGAATCCAACCGACCGACACGCACCCGGAATAAATCCGACCGAAACGTACACGCCAACTCCAAACCGCAAAGTACGATGCAAGGCGCGAAAACTACGACCGAGTCCGACGGAGGACAAGCCGTACGACCGACACGCATACAAAACCAAGCCGAAGCAACACAAAACACCGCGACCGACGCGTACGCAGCATAGAAAACTGCACAAACACAGCGTGAACGAAACGGAAAACACCGTACGAGACAAATGCAGGGTCCGACTCGGTCACAAGAACGTTTCCAACATACACAAACAACACAAAGGAAAAATCACCCAAAAAAAGGCCAAACAAGCAATTACCAAGCCAATAAATACTGGGGGGGTGGGGACAGAGAACAAAGACACACCCACAACTCCACCTATATAAAGGACACAAATCACTACCATGAGCCTTTGCAAATGCCATTCCACTGCCAGCACCCAAGAGAAAGCAACCACACACCCACAGCTCATCCCTCACACAAGCCACACACCAGCAGCACACCAACAAATACCTACCTCACATACACCCAGCAAAACACACACTCACACACCCTCACCTGCACACCAACACACACATCACTCACCATCACCACCCATCACCATGCCCCCCAAGAAGAATCACAAGTTCCTAGATTGTGAATTGGAAGTCCTGGTAGACGAGATCCTCAGGGTAGAGCCACAGCTGTTTGGCACATTGGTCCAACAGACCCCCATGTCGCAGAAAACCAAGATGTGGGAGAGGATCATCAACAGGGTGAACGCCCAATCACCATGTCGGCGCACAAAGACCGACATCCAGAACAGGTGGTATGACGTGCGCAGGAGGGTACGGAAACTGCTGAAGCAAGACTACATCAACAGCCAACACACCGGCAGTGGACCTCCTGCCAAGCCAATATACCTCAGGCCCTGGGAGGAGAAGGTGCGGGCCATCCTACCGCCAGTGAGCATATATGGACTAGAGGACATCCCAGAGCCTGGTGAGTACACAACAAATGTACACAATATACTGCCACAAAACACACACACATCACTGTCAAGGGGAGAGTCAAACCATGCACTCATAGCAATCACACAGCAACCAGAACAGAATCATCCCAAAATGTGTATGTCAGTCAGAGAAACACAACACATGCCATCAAAAAAGTCACATCCAACTGTGCCAACACATGTACAAACACAACCACAACTACAGCTAGGCAGTGGCACAAATAGAACTAACAAACACATCCACACATGTAGCCACCACAACAACACCAACACACAGTGAAGACCACTCAAAGGAAGGAATTCTGTGTATGCTGGCCAAGTCAGTGTAGCCAATAGCATCATGGGAGTCGCAGTCACACATATTGCCCGCCCCAAAACTGTCCCATCAACACCACCATGAACCATGTGCACATCACAGAGAGTGGAGAAGGACTCACAAGATGGCTGACACTGGCTACTGCTGTGGGGAGCACAAGGCCCTGCTGCCAACTGTGCACCAACAAACAGCAAGACACCACTGACTGACATCCTGAGAGACAACTTCCACTCCCTGCAATGCAAGCACGTTCCATGGTGGGATATCTGGCTGGCTGGGTGGGAAGGGGGACTTGCAGCACTGACTATAGTCACCAGCACCTCCCCTCACACCCTCCCCAACACAAACTCCACAGTACCCACCTGGTAGAATGCAATGCCCTCCATCCTAACACAAGATCCCACAAAGCACCACCACCCTGGGTTATGTTGTGTGAAGCACAGGGACACTCTTGGGACTCTTAGCCAAACAACTGCCAGGACAACACTCCCAGCCATCCTGTCAGCACAGCCAGCCCACCCCACAGGGAAGCAGAGTCAAAAGGAAGGAAGCATGGGCATGCTGGGAAGGGGGTGGAGGCAATAGCATGATGGGAGTCGTAGTCACAGACATTGCTCAGCCTCACAACTGGCCCATCAACACCACCCTGAACCATGCTCACATCACAGGGAGTGGAGAAGGACTCACAAGATGGCTGACACTGGCTACTGCTGTGGGGAGCACAAGGCCCTGCTGGCAAATGTGCACCAACAAACAGCAGGACACCACTGACTGACATCCTGAGAGACAACTTCCACTCCCTGCAATGCAAGCACGTTCCATGGTGGGATATCTGGCTGGCTGGGTGGGAAGGGGGACTTGCAGCACTGACTATAGTCACCAGCACCTCCCCTCACACCCTCCCCAACACAAACTCCACAGTACCCACCTGGTAGAATGCAATGCCCTCCATCCTAACACAAGATCCCACAAAGCACCACCACCCTGGGTTATGTTGTGTGAAGCACAGGGACACTCTTGGGACTCTTAGCCAAACAACTGCCAGGACAACACTCCCAGCCATCCTGTCAGCACAGCCAGCCCACCCCACAGGGAAGCAGAGTCAAAGGAAGGAAGCATGGGCATGCTGGGAAGGGGGTGGAGGCAATGGCATGATGGGAGTCGTAGTCACAGACATAGCTCACCCCCACAACTGTCCCATCAACACCACCCTGAACCATGCTCACATCACAGGGAGTGGAGAAGGACTCACAAGATGGCTGACACTGGCTACTGCTGTGGGGAGCACAAGGCCCTGCTGCCAACTGTGCACCAACAAACAGCAGGACACCACTGACTGACATCCTGAGACACAACTTCCACTCCCTGCAACGCAAGCACGTTCCATGGTGGGATAACTGACTGGCTGGCTGGGTGGGAAGGAGGTCTGGCTGTCAACCAAACACAAGCAATGCAGACCATGTTCACACCCCAGAAAATACATAGAAATGCCCAAATAATGCAGGACAATGTGCCACACCAATATCAACCCCTGACTGTGACGACTTAGGACAATGCAATGTACAGGCCCGCACCCAGAGGCACAGTCACAACTGTCATGTGTGTCAACCACTGATGCCTGCAGAAACATGACATACATTGTTTGTGTCTCCCAAAAACAGGTGATGATGGGGACACAGCAGCAGACGCTGAGGAGTCCCAGTCCCAGGCTCAAGAGGATGCCGAGCTCACTGGCGTCGTACAGCCTCTGTCCTCCTCGGACGATGAACAACCTGGCACATCCGGTGCAAGTCAACATGCAGCACCAGCAGGACCACCAGCTGCAGCACCAGCAGGACCACCAGCTGCACTCCCTGCACCCACCCCTACAACGACTGTCACCACGAATACCATCCCTGCCGACATGGACAGAATAAGGAGCAACACCAGCGCAGTGACCCTGGACCAACCTGGGGCCATGGACACCACCACCACCACCAACCCCCAAGGTGGACCAGGGTTATCTGTGCGTGCAACTGCACACACTGCACATGTCAGCAGGGGTGGTGGGAGGGGTGGGAGACAGAGGTCGCTGCTTGCAGACGTTGCTGGTGTGCATGACGACCCACAACTGGTACGCATAGCTGATGCGTACCAGTCCAGCACCGGAGAGCTCAGCCAGGTAGTGGGGCTCCTCAGAGACATCAAACAGCAGCAGGCTGCCCATCATGCCCGCTTGGACTCCCACATGTCCCACGTGGAGTCACACATGTCCCGTGTGGACTCACACATGTCCGCGTGGAGTCCAAGTGGGATGTACTGCATGAGATGACGGCAGTGCACAGGGACATTTTACAATGCCTCCGCCAGATGAACAGCAACCAGTCCACACCTCCCTGTGTGCCAACAACATCTGGTACCGAACAAACTGCAACTGCCACAGGGAGGGAGGAGGACTCTGGCGGAGAGTCCCCTGCACCGCAGCAGCCTGCACTTGAGGGCCCCCCCCAAGAAGAGGGGTCGTCCGAGGAGGGGAAAGTGAGAGGCCGATGGCCAAGCGCAACTCCCAGGAAGCCTGAACCTGTTCTGGATGTTCGCCTTTGTGCACAGACTGTTCACCCTGTTGACGGCAACACTACTCCCACACATTGCATGGGGAGTACAAGTTGGACCAATGTGTCAGACAACTGTGGCCCGATACTGGGGATCCTGTCTACCCGGACTTTCAATTCACCTAGGAACTTGGGATTGCAAGATTCATGTACAGCACAACACATCCTATGCACTATTTACACAAATGTATCACAATAAACACACTAATACACCATACTTGCCTCTGTCGTGATTCCAACGTGGGTGCTGTTATGGGGATGATGAACTGCAAAATTACACTGTGTATGCGAACAGCAAGGACAACACAGGCATGTGAGTAAAGGCAACGTGACACATATGAGGGAGACACACCACCAGGGCTACACAACACATACACACCTAGGCCATCTGACTCATTGCCTACACTGATGTTGCCAGGGAAGACGGTGCAATGCACAGACACCACACCCATTCCCAGTTGTAGTCAAGTAGCCCACAGGTGCAGTAAGCAAATGGCAGTCAAATGTGTGACCACAGACAACGCACATCACTAAGTGAAGCACAGGTTTATTACACAGTAGCAACATGCCGTAACCACTACAGATGCAAGGTAACCCCACCTGGTAGCGGGCACGCAGTCAACAACTGTAGACGGAAGGAAGTCCATGGGTGTGGCGCACATCACCTGTAGGGACACAACAGCTACCAGCCTGGATGTGCAATCACGTCGTCGGTGGACACAGTTGACCAAACGAATCTGAAAGTACCCTGTGAAGGACAGAAATGACACACAGTCAAAAGCAATGCAGTACAGGACAGAACAGCAAAACTCATGCACAATACATGTTACAAGATACCCACCCAGAACCAAGTTAGCATGTCAACACTGTTGGGGAGTACAGCCCACCTGTAACCACACATCGCAACACACATCCAGTCAAGTAGCCCATGGACACACTCCAACAGCGCCAGAGCCCCACCCACACATCATGCCAACTCACATCATTCACATGACACCTCAGGATACTCACAGTCAGCTAAAGAAGTTGGTGATGAGCTGTGTGCGGACATCACCATCACCATCATCATCATCATCGTCACTGGCATCTTGGTCCAGGCCAGGATCCTCCACAGGTGGCGGATGTTGGTCATCGTCATCCTGGATGAGAGGCAACTCCTTCCGCACTGCCAGGTTGTGTAGCATGCAGCAGACGATGATAATCTTGCACACTTTCGCAGGGGCATATGGGAGGGACCCTCCGGTCTTGTCCAGGCAGCGGAAGCGGCTCTTCAGGAGACCAAAGGTCCGCTCAATCACTCTCCTGGTCCGACCATGTGCCTCATTGTAGCGCATCTGGGCAGGTGTCACAGGGTTCCTGAGGGGTGTCAGCAACCACGGCATGTTGGGGTATCCCGAGTCACCTACGGACAGACAAGTGCACATCAGCTGACTTGGAAAAGTGGGCGGAATACTACAGATCAGATCACACACAATGGCACAAAGTCAGTACACACCGACAAGCCAGGCACGCTGGTTCTGCATCTGTGCCATCATCCTGGGGATGCGACTACTCCTCATCACAAAGGCATCGTGTGCTGAACCAGGGAAACGGGCACACACGTGTGTGATGGTCATGTCTGCAAGACACACCACCAGTGCATTGACCGAGTGGTAGTGCTTGCGGTTCCTGTAGGCCTGCTCCTGGGCCTGTGGTGGTACCAAAGCCACATGTGTCCCATCAATGGAGCCAATGACATGCGGCATCCTCCCCAGGGCATAAAAGTCACTCTTCACGTCAGTGAGTCGTCGCAGTCTAGGGAAATAGATGTACCGGTTCAGGAAGAGCAACATTGCCGCCAAAACATCGCGGAGCACACGGCTGAACATGGTCTGTGTCATCCCACCAGCAGACGCCACAGTATGTTGGAAGGTACCGGTGGCAAAGAAGTGTAGGGCTGCCATCACCTTCACCTTGGGGGTCAGCGCTGTAGGATACGGCCGGCCAGGCTGCAAATGTGGGGACAACTGCACTGCCAAATCCTCAATCAGCTGCCTGGTGAAGCGGTACCGTCGGATGCTGTCCCGTTCCACCATCGTTGCCAGGTCTGGGAATGGCCGATGGACAGCAGGAGCCCTGCAGTGCAGAGGAGAAGTAAGCAAGATCGTCAGTCACCCCACATATGCGGCATTGAACACACTCAAGATCCCAACATACATCATCATGAGGCACAACTACATGAAGTGTGCAGTACCGGAAGGACATGTATGGTACATACATGGCCAACATCTGTCAACACGGTCCTACAGGTGGCATCAATTTGTCCCAGGTTGGCCCATTGGATATCATGATGCCGTGTCACAGTCACCCCCACAGTGACATGTGAGGACAGATGTGCCCCAGACACCACAGCTCAACGACAGGTACATTCCCAGGGACCCTGTAATGCCACATGGACACTGGCATCACCTGGAGTATCATGTGTACACCACAGCAAAACAAACATGACCCCCACAGGTAGTGGCCACACTTGCCATGGCAGGACAGACATGGACGTCTGTGACACACACGCACAACATCAGAGTCCATGCACACACAACGTGGATGTGGAGACTGTCTCCCATTGTGCACATGAAATCAGAGACATTGTAAACACTACATGCACAAAGACTGTGGAGGGCCATCACTATTGTGCCACTGGGACACCCTGGCTCAAACATACCGTCCCACATGGGACTCACGGGGTATGTGACATGACATACACAAACACCACTGTGAAATGTGACCATGACACATGCACAGATATGAACAGTTGCACATCACAGTGGTCACGTACACGTAACACCCAGGATCCTGTCCCCATGAACACGTGCACAGCCTGGGGGTGGCTGCCCACAGGTGACACCCACAGGACAACATGTACACCAACATACACACAATAGGAAATGCAGCCTTACATGCCTTATGATAAGGTTTGGACAGGCTGTCGTGATGTAGGTGTGCCCCTCACTCCCTGGGAGCTATCTGTGGGTGGCATATGTCCATCTGAGACAGGCATGCTGACCTATGCCAGTCACATGTACAGTGATGCGTTGTATCGCAATGGACCGATCGGTGCCTCCGGCCGGCCCATTGCCTTCAATGTGTGCGGGTACGCGTTGTACCCCTGTGCGCGTTGTACTGCAATGGACCGATCGGTGCCTCCGGCCGGCCCATTGCCTTCAATGTGTGCGGGTACGCGTTGTACCCCTGTGCGTGTTGTACCGCAATGGACCGATCGGTGCCTCCGGCCGGCCCATTGCCTTCAATGTGTGCGGGTACGCGTTGTACCCCTGTGCGCGTTGAACCGCAATGGACCGATCGGTGCCTCCGGCCGGCCCATTGCCTTCAATGTGTGCGGGTACGCGTTGTACCCCTGTGCGCGTTGTACCGCAATGGACCGATCGGTGCCTCCGGCCGGCCCATTGCCTTCAATGTGTGCGGGTACGCGTTGTACCCCTGTGCGCGTTGTACCGCAATGGACCGATCGGTGCCTCCGGCCGGCCCATTGCCTTCAATGTGTGCGGGTACGCGTTGTACCCCTGTGCGCGTTGTACCGCAATGGACCGATCGGTGCCTCCGGCCGGCCCATTGCCTTCAATGTGTGCGGGTACGCGTTGTACCCCTGTGCGCGTTGTACCGCAATGGACCGATCGGTGCCTCCGGCCGGCCCATTGCCTTCAATGTGTGCGGGTGCGCGTTGTACCCCTGTGCGCGTTGTACCGCAATGGACCGATCGGTGCCTCCGGCCGGCCCATTGCCTTCAATGTGTGCGGGTACGCGTTGTACCCCTGTGCGCGTTGTACCGCAATGGACCGATCGGTGCGCACCCATTGACAATGGGCTTGCCTGGCAACGGACGCGTTTTGAATTTCGAACGAGTCGGTTGCTGGGAATTCAGTTGGTCACCCACAACAATGTTGCAAAATCATGTATGTCATGAAGTTGAAGATTTGAAGGATGCTGTGGGCGTGTTTTGGTGCTGCTATTCCATGGATTGGCCAGATTCAGAAGATGCAAACGACTTGGACCTATCACTTTGGACACAAGGGACAGGATCTGCCTCTCCAGCACATATATATTGCTGGCTGTTCCCCTGAGAGCCCACTTGCCTGCACTACATGCTCCAGGACGACATCTGCCACTGCACTGCTGCTGTCTCTGCCCCTCTGGACCCTGCAATGGCACGTACTGTGGAGAGAGCCCCAGCCTTCAGCCTTGAGGAGAACCAGGCCCTGCTGGACAGCCTACTTCCACAGTACAGCAAGCTGTATGGGACACCAGGGGAGCAGGTGAGTGTCCTGTGCACTGCCTTTCTGAATGTGCATTTTGTCTGACTAGCAAGGCTGAGAGTCTGCACGCCACTGGCTAGCAGGCTCACTGAGTAGTTGTCACCCCCATAGTGTGTAGTGACTTGCACTGGACAGGTATGGTGCAGTGACAGTGCTTCTGAACAGGGTTTTACTCCCCATGCAATGATACCATGTAGTGACTTCTGGAAAACTGTCCATGGGCAGCCGTGCACTGCCTGTGTACACCATGTGCCCCTGTGATTGCGACATGTATATGCAACTGTGTCATGCACGGATATGTTGCATGTGTAGTAATGGCCTTATCACTTTGTCATCCTGACAGGCTTCTGCCCATCGGAAGCAGGAGATATGGAAGGACATCGTCCGGGCTGTCCGGTCCGTGGGGGTCTACAAGCGCCGGATCCGCAACTGCCAAAAGAGGTGGCAGGACCTTCGGGGCTGGACCCGGAGGATTGCACGGGTCCAGCTGAAGCTGTCGCCTCCTCGCAGGAGGGGCGGAACACGGACCCTGACCCCCACATGCTCAGGATCCTGGCGGTGGTCTTTCCAGACCTGGATGGGCAGCTGAAGGCCAGAGAGCAGCAAGGAGGGGGTGAGTCAAAGACTGCACTGTGTACTCTGTCTAACATGCTATGTGCCCTCCTCGGGCCTGGTTAAACTGCCACAGTACAGCAGTCATGTTGTCCAGGAGCCATGTCCCTCTATTGTGCACTGCCCACTCCTCATCGGATACCCAGGTGTGGCCCTTACATGCAGGGAATTCTGTCACTTAGGACTGTGTCCTTGCAGTTTGCTTGACTCAAGGTGGGAGACAGCATCTGTTTCCCTGACTCTGTGGTGGGCATCATGGGTGGGTCCATTGCTTACACAATGCCTGTATTCTGACATGTATTCAGCGTGTTACTTTGATCTGTGGTCCAATTGCTGAGCTGATCCACCACATGTGGCTGGGGTATCTGGCACACACCCATGCTGCGGGTGGGAACAATGTTTGGGCCCCAGGAGTATGTATATGACGTGTGTCACACATACTTAGCCAGCTGCCTACAGTCCAGGGCTCATCCCTCATTCATGTGGGGCTGGACAGTCATGCCTACTCCAGGCCATACAATACACTCTGTACTCCCACTCCCGTGTATCAGCTGACACATTGTGCGCAGTGATTTGACCCCTCAGGTGTCTGCCTCTGTGTCAGTGTGCTGTGGATTAGTCACCAGGACTGCTGTGGAGTTTCTTGGTAGGGGCTCAGCATGCCACTGGAGATGTGACCATAGGAGACGATACTTGTGTGACACATAGGTGTCTGATCAGCTGCCCATGCAGACTGGGGCATGTGAATGTGAAGTTCAGGCAGCTGTTCCCCATGCACAGCAGAGTGTGAGGGGCTCAGGTTCAGAGGGTAGTGTCACAGGTCTACCATATGTCCAATAGGTATGACCTGGACAGATGAGGGTTAAGAGGATGTGTTGTGGGGGGATGTACATGTGCACTTGTGCAGCTCCAGGACTTGCATTCCCCATGACCTACTATTGTGACACAGTGCAGAGTGTTGTTGTCTGGCTGCCAAGTCATACATCACTGAGACAGTGATGTATGACTTTGCAGTCATGCCTCCGCCATGGCATGTGTCTACTGATTGGTGAGCCTGCAGGGGAGTGACATGTGCTACATGCACACCATAGTGGCGCTGGCTATCAGGACATGGGTGCATCATGGTGTCTGTCGCTGGTATGCATCACATGCATTTCCTATTTGACTCTGGGCATCCCTTTCATCCGGAAACCTGTACTGACTCAGTGGCAAGAGCTGTGATGTGTGCATGTCCACATGCCACACCGTGTCCTCTGCACTGTCCAACTACTGTGTACTTGGTGCATGTGTCAACACTGGGGTGTTGCAATCCAACAGACACCAGACAGATGGGTGCAAGGCCATGTGGGATGTGAGTGCCATGCTTGGTATCAGACTGACAATTGACTTCTCCTGTTCAATTACGGCACTTTTAGCAATGTACAACTGATGATGCCAGGGCTTGCTCTGTGATGTGCTGTGCTCACAGTGGTGTGTGCGTTATGTGCAGGTGACTGATGTCTGTCTGTATCCCCATTGTTTGCAGATACATCCACGGCCACGGAAGGGGACAGCTCCACGGACCAGGAGGAGCCAGAGAGCCAGACTGGGTCAGCAGCCGAGGAGTGGTCGGAGGGACCCAGAGGCACGGAGGGCGAGGGGAGCCACACCGAGGAGTCCTCAGCAGCATCCACCTCAGCTGAGGACCAGAGCAACTCGGAGGATGACTCCCTTGTGGAGGCGGGTGTCAGCAGCCACCACACCCCAGCTAGTGTTGCTGTCCCCGCCACCACCAGCACCGCCCTCCCATCGGCTCCCATTCCCCAGGTCCGTGGAGGCTCCCATGTCCGGGAGCGTGTTTCCTTTGGGCCAGGCACCGCACCCCCTGCCCCTGTGTCCCCTGCTGCCCTGAGTGAGGAGTCTGTGTACCTCCTTCGCCAGCTCCATGTAGGGCAGACAGCCATGCTGAGTGTCCTCCATGCGCACACCGCGCTGTTGACTCAGCTGGTGTCGTTCATGGAGGGCATCTCATCGGGCATGTCTGACCTACAGAGGGGCAATAGGTCCATGGACTCCTCCCTGACGGCAGCAGTGTCCCTCCTCAAACGGTCCCTCACCCCTCCTGCCTCTGCTCCATCCACACTCCCCAGCACCTTACCCGTCCCAAGCACACACACACCGGCACAGGCACACACCAGCACACACACATCCAGCACACTGACACACACGCCAATGACAAAACGCACACGCACGCACATTCAGGGGACTGAAGCCAGACTCACAGGGGATGGGGCCCTGGAACACACACATGCATCCACATGCACTGCGCAGTCCTCAGTTCCCTCTCCCTCCAAAGCACCCTCCCTTGCCTCACCTGCAACCCCAAAATCACAGCAGCTCTTCCTCTGTGACCTCGGCCTCTTCCCCACCGATGAAGCTGCTCCCGCATCCCGGGGGAAGAGGAAGCCCACCCACACGGAGCAGAGTGCCCCTCGCCCCGGACACCCTCCCCCAGGCGCAGACGGACTGAGGCCCCCACCCGCAAGTCCCCCGGAGTCCTAAGAGCAAGACCCCGCCACCGCCCTGCAGCTCAGGCACAAGATCTCCGTCCTCCATCCCTCAGGCCCCCACTGCACAGGTGCCCCCACCACACCCTGCCCCAGGTTCCCCCACCCACAGATATACCATCCCCAAGAGGATCAGGCCTTCTCCCCTGCCACTTGCTCTCCCAGCACCACACCCCCCGCTGCGCTTGTCTGTGCCACTGATGTGGTGAGGGTGTCCTCCCCTCTGTCCAACCCACCTTGCCTGTTCCCCATTCTCCTCCCCTGGAGGTAGGCACTGCAGTGGAGTCCACTACCGCCCTGTCTGACTTGGGCACTGCAGTGGCGGACCTGTCCACTCCATCTGCAGGGTCCACTGCAGTTGTGCCGGCACCCACGACATCTGAGTCATGCCCCCCAGTTGTGCCGGCACACACCATGTCAGACACCTCCACTGCAGTTGTCAGTGGCTCTCCAGCACCCACCACCCCTTCCCTGACTCCCCCTGGTGAGCCCTGATCCTGTCCCTGCGGTGCCTGGCCTGCCCCCCGGTTGCCCCTCCTAGTGGATTGTCCCTGGTTTTGTGCAGGCATGCGTAGGGTGACATCTGCCAGTGTCACCCTGTTTGAACTTTGACAATGGACTGGCCATTGGCCTTTGCTCTATTTTTTCTGGACGTCGTTTTCAATCAACACATATGCTGAATAAAACAACTTTCTTTTCTCTAGTGCTCATGCTTCAGATGTACATGTTGTTGGTGCTGCTAACCATGCCCTTGCTGCAGTGATGGTGATATCTGGTCTCATGATTATGAAGTGTTACTGTGCAGGAACCCATGTGGTCCAGGGGGAATGTGTCCTATCATGTGGTGTATCCATGTCATCAATAGCAGCATCTGAGGGTGTCATGTGTTCAGTATTTGGCAATGGGTTTCCTACTTACATTAGCAATTTCATATCTGTGGCTTCCACCCCTGCACATCTGTTGTGCCTGCCATCGTTGCATTTGTCTACTTCCCTGACCGTGTTGCCATCTCCAGTGGACATGCAGGTTTGGGCATCAATGGGGAAGGACTCATCCGTGTAGTCAGTGCAACATTGCTATACAAGTGTGTTGGATCTGTGCTGATGATTCCGTTGGCACATCCATGACCAGGCTGATGTGATGGGAGCCCTCATTTGGTGCTAATTGTTGATTGTGTGACCAAGTGCTCAGCTGACATGATGGGGCCCTACTGAGGCAACATATGGCACAGCTTTCCTCACACAGGAGTGGAGTCCCCTCATGGCAGTGTGTACACGTGTGACATTGCCTGCGCCCAAGGTGTGTGTTGTATGTGCATGTCTGTGTGTTCACTTCCATTTATCTGCGCATGCTGTGATCCCTAGTGTTGTACCTGTTTGTGATGCTTGCTGACTTGAGCTATGTTCCCCCAAAGTCTTCTCCCTGTGTTCTCTGTGATGTGGGTGCATGGCACATTACTGGTCATCAGGGTGTCACCCATAGGTGTGTTTGCTGTCAGGGCTGAGTTTGTGTGCAGACGCAGATGGGTCACAGTCAGGTTTCCCCTTGGCACTTGTTGTTTGCCCCTGTCATGTGATTTTCAGTTCGTGTTATCTTTCAGTGATTGTGACACGTTGTGTGTGTGACTGCTGGCACTCCTCAGGGTCCGGGCTGCAATGTTGGTTGTTGTCTATGTGTGTTCTTTGTGGGTGACCTTGGCTTCTTCATTGGTGTGTGACTGTGGCTGGGATCCCATTGGTTGGTGTGGTATCGCCGTCATGTCCATGTACAGCGTAGTGTGCAGTGTGTCAGACATTCAGGAGTCTTGTTGAGTGGCCATGTGTGATGTGTTTCTGCACCTTGGTTCCCACCCACCACCCTGGAATAGTCATAGGTGCATGTGCAATGTCACCAGTGTATGTGTACTTCACTGCTGCACATTGTTAGAGGTCGAGGGGTGTGGTCTTGAGTGTGTGCAGATGGGAGTTGTTGCCCAGCTAGTCCCCTGCCTCCATGTTGGCCTTGGCTTACTCGCCATGCTGATTGATTTGTGCTTGTGTAGGTGTGATGGTAGTTTGTTGCTCAGGACACCTGACTGTGGTTCACAGTGTGAACGACATTTAGCTTTGTCATCACAGTGGGATTTTTATTCAGCCCAGGGTCACCACATTGTGGGGGCCCTGGGGGTGGTGCTGTGGTGTGTCTGTGTCTTGCTGTGTCAGTTGTTGTTCCTACGTGCCTGTGTGACATGTGTGTTTTGTGCTCCCTCTCATCTGACAATGCCTGCTTGCCCACATAGGGGATTTGGATCCATGAGTTACCTTAGTGTGGCAGTGTATGCACATCTGTATGATTGGTATTCAGCTCTCCTCATGTGTTGTGTGGTTGCCTGGGGACACTGGCACCCCCACCCCTCACCTGCTGTGTATGATGACAGTGTTGGTCTGCCTGTTTGTGTTTGTGCATCTGCACCACTGCATTGGCATATCTTGGGTGTGCCATTGGCTGTATGTTGTTTGGTGTGTTTCCCCTGCTGTCCCTGGGACTCCTAGGTCATCGGTCAGCACAGTGATCATGGTTTGTGTGTCCCATTGCTGCCATGGTATGGTATCTGTTCACCTCACATCTGCTGTCTCCACAGGATATCTGCATTTGTGTGCCCATTGGTGCAAATATGTGGTTCTGCATTCTGATGGTCACTTCTGTCATTGTGTCATTGATGACTGTTGACGGTCTCAGCCCCCATGGGTGTTGTTTGTCTGCACATGGCCAAAGGAATGTTTCATTTGCACTGCAGTATTTGGCTCCCCCAATTTATGTTGCAATGGGACACATACACTACTTTGCCACAGATGAGTTTTTGGTTCTGTGACCAGGAATGATCCATGCAGTTTGGCAGTTGCAGCTCTTTCTTTGTCAACAATTACCTTTTGGTCACTGTGATGATGAGGGTGTAGACCCCATTGCCACAATGATCAAAATGTGCTTCAGCTATGGACCCCACACTTGCCTTTTGGTCACTGTGATGATGGGGGTTTAGACCCCATTGCCACAATGGTCAATATGTGCTTCAGCTATGGACCCCACACTTGCCTTTTGGTCACTGTGATGATGGGGGTTTAGACCCCATTGCCACAATGGTCAAAATGTGCTTCGGCTATGGACCCCACACTTACCTTTTGGTCACTGTGATGATGGGGGTTTAGGCCCCATTGCCACAATGGTCATGGGCTGCTTGCATTGTGGGTGCCACACACATATATGTGTGGCACATGTGCTAGGGGGTCACATTGTATGTTCAAAGTCATGTTCGGTGTTGTAGGCATTTGACACAGCCTACACACGCTTGTCATGGTGGTGGGGGGATGTCTTTATCTTGCATTCCCTAGGTTGTGGTGTGCTTGTTGTGTCATGCATTGTCCATCCTATGAGTGGGGGTGGTAGTAGTGGTAGGCATCCAGCCCCCCCTGGGTGTGGGTGGTAGTAGTGGTAGGCATCCTGCCCCCCCTGGCTAAGGGTGGTAGTAGTGGTAGGCATCCAGCCCCCCCTGGCTAAGGGTGGTAGTAGTGGTAGGCATCCAGCCCCGTGTGGGTGGTAGTAGTGGTAGGCATCCAGCCCCCCTGGGTGTGGGTGGTAGTAGTGGTAGGCATCCAGCCCCCCTGGCTAAGGGTGGTAGTAGTGGTAGGCATCCAGCCCCCCTGGCTAAGGGTGGTAGTAGTGGTAGGCATCCAGCCCCCCTGGGTGTGGGTGGTAGTAGTGGTAGGCATCCAGCCCCCCTGGGTGTGGGTGGTAGTAGTGGTAGGCATCCTGCCCCCCTGGCTAAGGGTGGTAGTAGTGGTAGGCATCCAGCCCCCTGGCTAAGGGTGGTAGTAGTGATAGGCATCCAGCCCCCCTGGCTAAGGGTGGTAGTAGTGGTAGGCATCCAGCCCCCCTGGCTAAGGGTGGTAGTAGTGGTAGGCATCCAGCCCCCCTGGGTGTGGGTGGTAGTAGTGGTAGGCATCCAGCCCCCCTGGGTGAGGGTGGTAGTAGTGGTAGGCATCCAGCCCCCTGGGTGTGGGTGGTAGTAGTGGTAGGCATCCTGCCCCCTGGCTAAGGGTGGTAGTAGTGGTAGGCATCCAGCCCCCCTGGCTAAGGGTGGTAGTAGTGGTAGGCATCCAGCCCCCCTGGGTGTGGGTGGTAGTAGTGGTAGGCATCCAGCCCCCCTGGGTGTGGGTGGTAGTAGTGGTAGGCATCCAGCCCCCCTGGCTAAGGGTGGTAGTAGTGGTAGGCATCCAGCCCCCTGGCTAAGGGTGGTAGTAGTGGTAGGCATCCATCCCCCCTGGGTGTGGGTGGTAGTAGTGGTAGGCATCCAGCCCCCCTGGCTAAGGGTGGTAGTAGTGGTAGGCATCCAGCCCCCTGGCTAAGGGTGGTAGTAGTGGTAGGCATCCAGCCCCCCTGGGTGTGGGTGGTAGTAGTGGTAGGCATCCAGCCCCCCTGGGTGTGGGTGGTAGTAGTGGTAGGCCTCCAGCCCCCTGGCTAAGGGTGGTAGTAGTGGTAGGCATCCAGCCCCCTGGGTGAGGGTGGTAGTAGTGGTAGGCATCCAGCCCCCCTGGGTGTGGGTGGTAGTAGTGGTAGGCATCCAGCCCCCCTGGGTGTGGGTGGTAGTAGTGGTAGGCATCCTGCCCCCCTGGCTAAGGGTGGTAGTAGTGGTAGGCATCCAGCCCCCTGGCTAAGGGTGGTAGTAGTGGTAGGCATCCAGCCCCCCTGGCTAAGGGTGGTAGTAGTGGTAGGCATCCAGCCCCCCTGGGTGAGGGTGGTAGTAGTGGTAGGCATCCAGCCCCCCTGGGTGTGGGTGGTAGTAGTGGTAGGCATCCAGCCCCCCTGGGTGTGGGTGGTAGTAGTGGTAGGCATCCTGCCCCCCTGGCTAAGGGTGGTAGTAGTGGTAGGCATCCAGCCCCCTGGCTAAGGGTGGTAGTAGTGGTAGGCATCCAGCCCCCTGGCTAAGGGTGGTAGTAGTGGTAGGCATCCAGCCCCCCTGGCTAAGGGTGGTAGTAGTGGTAGGCATCCAGCCCCCCTGGGTGAGGGTGGTAGTAGTGGTAGACATCCAGCCCCCCTGGGTGTGGGTGGTAGTAGTGGTAGGCATCCAGCCCCCCTGGGTGAGGGTGGTAGTAGTGGTAGGCATCCAGCCCCCCTGGCTAAGGGTGGTAGTAGTGGTAGGCATCCAGCCCCCCTGGCTAAGGGTGGTAGTAGTGGTAGGCATCCAGCCCCCCTGGCTAAGGGTGGTAGTAGTGGTAGGCATCCAGCCCCCCTGGCTAAGGGTGGTAGTAGTGGTAGGCATCCTGCCCCCCTGGCTAAGGGTGGTAGTAGTGGTAGGCATCCAGCCCCCCTGGCTAAGGGTGGTAGTAGTGGTAGGCATCCAGCCCCCCTGGGTGTGGGTGGTAGTAGTGGTAGGCATCCAGCCCCCCTGGCTAAGGGTGGTAGTAGTGGTAGGCATCCAGCCCCCTGGCTAAGGGTGGTAGTAGTGGTAGGCATCCTGCCCCCTGGCTAAGGGTGGTAGTAGTGGTAGGCATCCAGCCCCCCTGGCTAAGGGTGGTAGTAGTGGTAGGCATCCAGCCCCCCTGGCTAAGGGTGGTAGTAGTGGTAGGCATCCAGCCCCCTGGCTAAGGGTGGTAGTAGTGGTAGGCATCCAGCCCCCCTGGGTGAGGGTGGTAGTAGTGGTAGGCATCCAGCCCCCTGGCTAAGGGTGGTAGTAGTGGTAGGCATCCAGCCCCCCTGGGTAGGGGTGGTGGTGCGCATTCAGGCCCCTGTGTGCATATGTGGCATTGGTGATGGGCATCCCGCCCCTATGGTGCTGCTGTTGCAAGTATATTCAGCATCCCCGTGTATGTGTGTGATGTGTCGTGTACGTGTTGTATGTGTTTTGTGGTTGGTGTCTGGCTTACCTTCTGCGCCGTACGCGTCCGTGCCTGTTCCGGTAGTAGATGTAGAATATTGGTATGATCGGGACGAAGGGATTCATGGTTGGTTCGTGTCGTTCGTCCTTCTCGTTGCTTCGCGTCGTCCTCGTCGCTTCGCCTCGTCCTCGTCGCTTCGCGTCGTCCTCGTCGGTGCCGTGTTCGTCTCGTAGCCGTGGATCGTGTTGTGGCGCGATTCGGAGCTTATGTGCGCCTCTCCCGGATGCTTTAACGTGCCGTGCGTAGCGACGGGTTCGGCGCGTACGGGAAGCGCATCGTACTTGTCCGGCCGGACGGGGCTGCATTTTTCCTTCCGTGCGACTCGATTCGGCGTTTCCGGATTCACCTCGGTCGGAGAACAGGACCTGGTTTGGGTGAGTACGGCTCGGCCGGATTTTTTGCTGTTGTGCGCATCGTACTTGCTCGTTCGGTGTGCTGTACGGATCGGTCGGGAAACAGGCTTTCGCATGGCTTTTTTCCCGACCGAATGGTATTGGGTGCGCCTCCGACCGAGATCGGAATCGGCCCCTAACTATTCTCACAGGGTCTGTTGACAGCCTTCACCCTTGCCAGGCTTCTGTATTTAGGCAAAATCGCCCTCGCTTTCGATTTCACATTAGACCTACAGGCCTAGGATGGTCATACCTGCACTTACGTCAGAGCGCAGCTTCTTACTTTAGGTGTCGGTGCAACCCCCGGAGGCGTAGCTCCCCCACTGGTGCACTGCATTCCAGGAGCTGTTGCCCATCTTACTGCATTATCTCTTGTCTTGGATGCTAGTTTTTATGGACTCAAAGGGGAGCGCGGCGTCAGAGCTCATGGGTCAGATGCCATGCTCATCCATCAGCGTGCCATGCCACCCCTCAAGAATTGTTTTGGGCAAAATGAAAAAGCTAATTTTCCTGTCTAACATTTATGACAAGTCATTTTTTAATGTATGTACTGAATGAACCACACACTAAATACCTACTCGTTTCAAGTTTTTACCTAAGCACAAAAAACATGCAACACACTTTTGATTAAGCTTTGCCAGAAGTATGCTGCTGTCTAATCTGCTTTCACGTAATTTCCAGAACAAAAGTGTGCCCTCCTCCAAACTGCTGTCCACCTGTCCTGTTTTAGAGTTTTATACAGCGCATAAGTTGATGTTCCCAAGAAAGCCTGTTGCTGATGATTTTTGAGTTTAGATTGCATTGCAAAAAAGATGTTTTCCTTAGAAATTTTATAAAATTCAATTGAATATTGTTACTTTTTTCTGAGGTTAAAGGTTTCCATCTCTTCTCTTTTGTACCACTTCTAAAAAATGACAGATATTGTAAGTGAGAGGCCATTTTGTTCTCTTTAACTTTGCTGTATGTCACGAAGCATAAATTGTACAATCCCACATTCCACTTCAACGCGTAAACTCCAGTACTACAACAAAGCACAGAGTTTATTGGGTAACCTTTCACCTTTGCAGAGTACTTGATGACAGTTCAAGGTTTATAAGTGAATGTGGGCTACAGACTGTTAGAACAGAAGGTTCACTGATAGAATATCGACCCCGAAAATATCCCCATACACAAATATCGAGTTATAAATATCGATGTCAAAAACATCGACATCCTATATTTATGAAGGTATGTACAAAAATATCGAGAGAAAAAATATCGATGTAAAAAATATAGTCGTACAAAATATTGATTTTAACATATGTATAAAAAATAATATTGAATATATTAAATAATAAAATTAACTTTAAAAAATAAATTAGATTTAATATACATTTTAACAAATATAACAAATAATTTTAATTAAAAAATGTAAACATACGTATATAAAATGTAATATATATATATTTACTTTAAAACAATTAATACACTATTAATTTTATTTTATAATTGTATATATAAAAATTTACAAATAAATATATATATATACATACACCAACAACATAAAATCTAATAAAAAAATCATGATATTATAAATTAAAACATTAAACTATTTAAAGGTCTTAAAACTTAAATTTTCCACTTCAGTGAGTGCAACAGTAGGTAAAGTGTTGGATAGCGGAGGGATAAAAATTACTATTCCCACTCCAGTGAGTGAAACAGTAGGGAAAGTGTTGGATAGTGGAGGGGTAAAAAATACTATTCCCACTCCAGTGAGTGCAACAGTAGGGAAAGTGTTGGATAGCGGAGGTGTAAAAATTACTATTCCCACTCCAGTGAGTGCAACAGTAGGGAAAGTGTTGGATAGCGGAGGAATAAAAATGACTATTCCCAATCCAGTGAGTGCAACAGTAGGGAAAGTGTTGGATAGCGGAGGGGTAAAAAATACTATTCCCACTCCAGTGAGGGCAACAGTAGGAAAAGAGTTGGATAGCAGAGGGGAAAAATGACTGTTCCCACTCCAGTGAGTGCAACAGTAGGGAAAGTGTTGGATAGAGGAGGGGTAAAAATTTCTATTCCCACTCCAGTGAGTGCACCAGTAGGGAAAGTGTTGGATAGCGGAGGGGTAAAAATTACTATTCCCACTCCAGTGAGTGCAACATTAGGGAAAGTGTTGGATAGCGGAGGGGTAAAAATTACTATTCCCACTCCAGTTAGTGCAACAGTATGGAAAGTGTTGGATAGCGAAGGAATAAAAATGAATATTCCCACTCCAGTGAGTGCAACAGTAGGGAAAGTGTTGGATAGCAGAGGGGTAAGAATTACTATTCCCACTCTAGTGAGTGCAACAGTAGGGAAAGTATTGGATAGCGGAGGGGTAAAATGACTATTCCCACTCCAGTGAATGCAACAGTAGAGAAAGTGTTGGATAGCGAAGGGGTAAAAATTACTATTCCCACTACAGTTAGTGCAACAGTAGGGAAAGTGTTGGATAGCGGAGGAATCAAAATGACTATTCCCACTCCAGTGAGTGCATCAGTAGGGAAAGTGTTGGATAGCGGAGGGGTAAAAATTACTATTTCCACTCCAGTGAGTGCAACAGTAGGTAAAGTGTAGGATAGCAGTGGGGTAGAAAATACTATTCCCACTCCAGTTAGTGCAACACTAGGGAAAGTGTTGGATAGCGGAGGGGTAAAAAATACTATTTCCACTCCAGTTAGTGCAACAATAGGGAAAGTGTTGGATAGCAGAGGGGTACAAATTAATTTTCGCACTCCAGTCAGTCCAAAATTAAAAACAAACAAAATATCACCAACACAAAATACTAAAAATTAAAAAAAATATATATATAAAAATATTTTTAAAAAATCTAAAAAATAGAAACATATTATAATGTTAAATAGATATGACAAATACCTAGAAATATTATATTAAAATAAATTTTAAGATAATTTACAAACAAATAACTATTTTTAATTAGAAATTATTTATAAACAAAAACATGAATTATTACATACATTTAATTTTTTTATTTCCTACCCTATAACACCTCACAATACACAACAGACACCTAATTTTAAAAAAAATAGCTCCATAATTAACATAATTAACTATCAATTAAAGAATTATTATTAATTAAAAAACAAATTCAAACAAAGAAAATGTTATTTACTCCCCAAACGTTACCCCTATAAAACCAAAACTCACACACAAAAAAATAAACAATTACCCTAATTAATTATCAATTGATGAATTAATATTAATGATCAACTAATTATTAATTAATTAAACATAAATTACTTTCCACCCTCTACCCCTATAAACCCCACAACACACACCTAAAAATCATTACACAATTTCCATAATTAATTTTAAAACAATAAATTAATATCAATGAACAACGACTTAATAATTAATTAAAAATAAATTACTTCCCACCCTTTACCACTATAAACCCCACAACTCACATCTAAAATTAATTACACAATTGCCATATGTAAATTTTAATTAATTAATTAGCATTAATTAATAAATAATCATTAATTAATTAAAAAATAAATTACTTCCCACCCTTTACCCCTATAAACCCCACAACCTGCTCCTAAAAAAATGACACCATTAACATAATGTATTACCAAATAATTAATAATAATTAACAACTAATTAATAATTACTTAATAATGAATTACTTCCACCAATTAACACTATAAAATCTAAATTAAATAAATATTAATACATTTATAAAAGTCATTAATTTTTGATAATTAAATTACTTCCCACCCTTTACCCCTGTAAACCTCACAACCTGCTCCTAAAAAATAACACAATTACCATAATTAATTACCAATGAATTAATTAATATTAATTAACAACCAATTAATAATTAATTAATAATGAATTACTTCCACCAATTAACACTATAAAATCTAAATTAAATAAATATTACTAAATAAAAAATAATCATTAATTTATTATATTTAAATTACTTCCCACCCTATTCCCCTATAAACCCACAACCCGCTACAGAACTAAAAAACGCAAAATGTAATTAAAATAAAATTGATAACTACTAAAAATTTAACACATATATTAAAAAACAAAAACAATACTTAATCACATACATTTAAAATACATACTATAATACATAACACTAATTAAAAAATTAAAAAATCGATATTTAAAACAACGATATTTTTGCAAACGATATTAATGACTTCGATATCTTTAAAAACGATATTTCATACCTTAAAGTTGATATTCTTAACCACGATATTCTTGCTGTCGATATTTCTGTATCACGATTTTTCCAACTCGATATTTGTGTAAGTCGACATTTCCAACTCGATATTCTGTCTGCATACCAGAACAGAAGGACTTACAACCTCACAATACATAAAATATAAATTAGCAGTATTGCAACATTAACAATTTGTCATAACTGTGTCACAGAAAATAATAATTACAATTGTTGATTAATCATTACCACATAAAGGGGGACTTCTGGTGTAGGGGTTGAGACATCTGCCAGCCATTTCAAAATGTGATGTCACTTTATGATTATATGAGGATATAAATGATTATGTGAGGTTACTATACTATGCAATTGTTGGTATGAACATAGGGTGGGGCTATTAAAGGACAGCTATCAAAATTTGACGGATGTCCTGTCTATGGGACTTTCAGTTCCCTTGCCTCCTTAGACATGGGGAAGCTCTGTGTTTCCAACAGTGGAGTTTCACTTAGCTCTACCATCAGAAACTCTCTGGCTTATGCTGGTCTGACGATTGACAAGGTGTCTGAAAGCCCACACTGTGGGGTCGATTCCGATTCGGGCCGGAAAAAGCACCGACCGACTCGGAGCCGGAAAAATTACCGACCGACACGTACCAGTGGCGCCCGACACGCCAAGTACGATGCAAGCCGCGATAAATCCGACCGACACGTAAGGAAACCAAGTCGACCGACCGAGCCGCACGGAAAATAGCAATCCGGCCGGAAAAACACGCAAATCCAACCGACCGACACGCACCCGGAACAAATCCGACTGAAACGTACCCGCCAACTCCAAACCGCAAAGTACGATGCAAGGCGCGAAAACCACGACCGAGTCGGACGGAGGACAAGCCGTACGACCGACACGCATACAAAACCGAGCCGAAGCAACACAATACACCGCGACCGACGCGTACGCAGCATAGAAAACTGCACAAACACAGCGTGAACGAAACGGAAAACACCGTACGAGACCAATGCAGGGTCCGACTCGGTCACAAGAACGTTTCCAACATACACAAACAACACAAAGGAAAAATCACCCAAAAAAAGGCCAAACAAGCAATTACCAAGCCAATAAATACTGGGGGGGGGGGGTGGGGACAGAGAACAAAGACACACCCACAACTCCACCTATATAAAGGACACAAATCACTACCATGAGCCTTTGCAAATGCCATTCCACTGCCAGCACCCAAGAGAAAGCAACCACACACCCACAGCTCATCCCTCACACAAGCCACACACCAGCAGCACACCAACAAATACCTACCTCACATACACCCAGCAAAACACACACTCACACACCCTCACCTGCACACCAACACACACATCACTCACCATCACCACCCATCACCATGCCCCCCAAGAAGAATCACAAGTTCCTAGATTGTGAATTGGAAGTCCTGGTAGACGAGATCCTCAGGGTAGAGCCACAGCTGTTTGGCACATTGGTCCAACAGACCCCCATGTCGCAGAAAACCAAGATGTGGGAGAGGATCATCAACAGGGTGAACGCCCAATCACCATGTCTGCGCACAAAGACCGACATCCAGAACAGGTGGTATGACGTGCGCAGGAGGGTCCGGGAGCTGCTCAAGAAAGACTTCCTCATCAGCCAATACACCGGCAGTGGCCCTCCTGCCAAGCCAGTATACCTCAGGCCCTGGGAGGAGAAGGTGCGGGCCATCCTTCCGCCAGTGAGCGTATATGGACTAGAGAACATCCCAGAGCCTGGTGAGTACACAACAAATGTACACAATATACTGCCACAAAACACACACACATCACTGTCAAGGGGAGAGTCAAACCATGCACTCATAGCAATCACACAGCAACCAGAACAGAATCATCCCAAAATGTGTATGTCAGTCAGAGAAACACAACACATGCCATCAAAAAAGTCACATCCAACTGTGCCAACACATGTACAAACACAACCACAACTACAGCTAGGCAGTGGCACAAATAGAACTAACAAACACATCCACACATGTAGCCACCACAACAACACCAACACACAGTGAAGACCACTCAAAGGAAGGAATTCTGTGTATGCTGGCCAAGTCAGTGTAGCCAATAGCATCATGGGAGTCGCAGTCACACATATTGCCCGCCCCAAAACTGTCCCATCAACACCACCATGAACCATACGCACATCACAGGGAGTGGAGAAGGACTCACAAGATGGCTGACACTGGCTACTGCTGTGGGGAGCACAAGGCCCTGCTGCTAACTGTGCACCAACAAACAGCAGGACACCACTGACTGACATCCTGAGAGACAACTTACACTCCCTGCAATGCAAGCACGTTCCATGGTGGGATATCTGGCTGGCTGGGTGGGAAGGGGGACTTGCAGCACTGACTATAGTCACCAGCACCTCCCCTCACACACCCCCAACACAAACTCCACAGTACCCACCTGGTAGAATGCAATGCCCTCCATCCTAACACAAGATCCCACAAAGCACCACCACCCTGGGTTATGTTGTGTGAAGCACAGGGACACTCTTGGAACTCTTAGCCAAACAACTGCCAGGACAACACTCCCAGCCATCCTGTCAGCACAGCCAGCCCACCCCACAGGGAAGCAGAGTCAAAAGGAAGGAAGCATGGGCATGCTGGGAAGGGGGTGGAGGCAATAGCATGATGGGAGTCGTAGTCACAGACATTGCTCAGCCTCACAACTGGCCCATCAACACCACCCTGAACCATGCTCACATCACAGGGAGTGGAGAAGGACTCACAAGATGGCTGACACTGGCTACTGCTGTGGGGAGCACAAGGCCCTGCTGCCAACTGTGCACCAACAAACAGCAGGACACCACTGACTGACATCCTGAGAGACAACTTCCACTCCCTGCAATGCAAGCACGTTCCATGGTGGGATATCTGGCTGGCTGGGTGGGAAGGGGGACTTGCAGCACTGACTATAGTCACCAGCACCTCCCCTCACACCCCCCCCAACACAAACTCCACAGTACCCACCTGGTAGAATGCAATGCCCTCCATCCTAACACAAGATCCCACAAAGCACCACCACCCTGGGTTATGTTGTGTGAAGCACAGGGACACTCTTGGGACTCTTAGCCAAACAACTGCCAGGACAACACTCCCAGCCATCCTGTCAGCACAGCCAGCCCACCCCACAGGGAAGCAGAGTCAAAAGGAAGGAAGCATGGGCATGCTGGGAAGGGGGTGGAGGCAATAGCATGATGGGAGTTGTAGTCACAGACATTGCTCAGCCTCACAACTGGCCCATCAACACCACCCTGAACCATGCTCACATCACAGGGAGTGGAGAAGGACTCACAAGATGGCTGACACTGGCTACTGCTGTGGGGAGCACAAGGCCCTGCTGCCAACTGTGCACCAACAAACAGCAGGACACCACTGACTGACATCCTGAGAGACAACTTCCACTCCCTGCAATGCAAGCACGTTCCATGGTGGGATATCTGGCTGGCTGGGTGGGAAGGGGGACTTGCAGCACTGACTATAGTCACCAGCACCTCCCCTCACACCCCCCCCAACACAAACTCCACAGTACCCACCTGGTAGAATGCAATGCCCTCCATCCTAACACAAGATCCCACAAAGCACCACCACCCTGGGTTATGTTGTGTGAAGCACAGGGACACTCTTGGGACTCTTAGCCAAACAACTGCCAGGACAACACTCCCAGCCATCCTGTCAGCACAGCCAGCCCACCCCACAGGGAAGCAGAGTTAAAAGGAAGGAAGCATGGGCATGCTGGGAAGGGGGAGGAGGCAATAGCATGATGGGAGTCGTAGTCACAGACATTGCTCAGCCTCACAACTGGCCCATCAACACCACCCTGAACCATGCTCACATCACAGGGAGTGGAGAAGGACTCACAAGATGGCTGACACTGGCTACTGCTGTGGGGAGCACAAGGCCCTGCTGCCAACTGTGCACCAACAAACAGCAGGACACCACTGACTGACATCCTGAGAGACAACTTCCACTCCCTGCAACGCAAGCACGTTCCATGGTGGGATAACTGACTGGCTGGCTGGGTGGGAAGGAGGTCTGGCTGTCAACCAAACACAAGCAATGCAGACCATGTTCACACCCCAGAAAATACATAGAAATGCCCAAATAATGCAGGACAATGTGCCACACCAATATCAACCCCTGACTGTGACGACTTAGGACAATGCAATGTACAGGCCCGCACCCAGAGGCACAGTCACAACTGTCAGGTGTGTCAACCACTGATGCCTGCAGAAACATGACATACATTGTTTGTGTCTCCCAAAAACAGGTGATGATGGGGACACAGCAGCAGGCGCTGAGGAGTCCCAGTCCCAGGCTCAAGAGGATGCCGAGCTCACTGGCGTCGTACAGCCTCTGTCCTCCTCGGACAATGAACAACCTGGCACATCCGGTGCAAGTCAACATGCAGCACCAGCAGGACCACCAGCTGCAGCACCAGCAGGACCACCAGCTGCACTCCCTGCACCCACCCCTACAACGACTGTCACCACGATTACCATCCCTGCCGACATGGACAGAATAAGGAGCAACACCAGCGCAGTGACCCTGGACCAACCTGGGGCCATGGACACCACCACCACCACCAACCCCCAAGGTGGACCAGGGTTATCTGTGCGTGCAACTGCACACACTGCACATGTCAGCAGGGGTGGTGGGAGGGGTGGGAGACAGAGGTCGCTGCTTGCAGACGTTGCTGGTGTGCATGAAGACCCACAACTGGTACGCATAGCTGATGCGTACCAGTCCAGCACCGGAGAGCTCAGCCAGGTAGTGGGGCTCCTCAGAGACATCAAACAGCAGCAGGCTGCCCATCATGCCCGCTTGGACTCCCACATGTCCCACGTGGAGTCACACATGTCACGTGTGGACTCACACATGTCCCGTGTGGAGTCCAAGTGGGATGTACTACATGAGATGACGGCGGTGCACAGGGACATTTTACAATGCCTCCGCCAGATGAACAGCAACCAGTCCACACCTCCCTGTGTGCCAACAACATCTGGTACCGAACAAACTGCAACTGCCACAGGGAGGGAGGAGGACGCTGGCGGAGAGTCCCCTGCACCGCAGCAGCCTGCACTTGAGGGCCCCCCCCAAGAAGAGGGGTCGTCCGAGGAGGGGAAAGTGAGAGGCTGATGGCCAAGCGCAACTCCCAGGAAGCCTGAACCTGTTCTGGATTTTCGCCTTTGTGCACAGACTGTTCACCCTGTTGACGGCAACACTACTCCCACACATTGCATGGGGAGTACAAGTTGGACCAATGTGTCAGACAACTGTGACCCCGATACTGGGGATCCTGTCTACCTGGACTTTCAATTCACCTAGGAACTTGGGATTGCAAGATTCATGTACAGCACAACCCATCCTATGCACTATTAACACAAATGTATCACAATAAACACACTAATACACCATACTTGCCTCTGTCGTGATTCCAACGTGGGTGCTGTTATGGGGATGATGAACTGCAAAATTACACTGTGTATGCAAACTGCAACAGCAAGGACAACACAGGCATGTGAGTACAGGCAACGTGACACATATGAGGGAGACACACCACCAGGGCTACACAACACATACACACCTAGGCCATCTGACTCATTGCCTACACTGATGTTGCCAGGGAAGACGGTGCAATGCACAGACACCACACCCATTCCCAGTTGTAGTCAAGTAGCCCACAGGTGCAGTAAGCAAATGGCAGTCAAATGTGTGACCACAGACAACGCACATCACTAAGTGAAGCACAGGTTTATTACACAGTAGCAACATGCCGTAACCACTACAGATGCAAGGTAACCCCACCTGGTAGCGGGCACACAGTCAACAACTGTAGACGGAAGGAAGTCCATGGGTGTGGCGCACATCACCTGTAGGGACACAACAGCTACCAGCCTGGATGTGCAATCACGTCGTCGGTGGACACAGTTGACCAAACGAATCTGAAAGTACCCTGTGAAGGACAGAAATGACACACAGTCAAAAGCAATGCAGTACAGGACAGAACAGCAAAACTCATGCACAATACATGTTACAAGATACCCACCCAGAACCAAGTTAGCATGTCAACACTGTTGGGGAGTACAGCCCACCTGTAACCACACATCGCAACACACATCCAGTCAAGTAGCCCATGGACACACTCCAACAGTGCCAGAGCCCCACCCACACATCATGCCAACTCACATCATTCACATGACACCTCAGGATACTCACATTCAGCTAAAGAAGTTGGTGATGAGCTGTGTGCGGACATCACCATCACCATCATCATCATCATCGTCACTGGCATCGTGGTCCAGGCCAGGATCCTCCACAGGTGGCGGATGTTGGTCATCGTCATCCTGGATGAGAGGCAACTCCTTCCGCACTGCCAGGTTGTGTAGCATGCAGCAGACGATGATAATCTTGCACACTTTCGCAGGGGCATATGGGAGGGACCCTCCGGTCTTGTCCAGGCAGCGGAAGCGGCTCTTCAGGAGACCAAAGGTCCACTCAATCACTCTCCTGGTCCGACCATGTGCCTCATTGTAGCGCATCTGGGCAGGTGTCACAGGGTTCCTGAGGGGTGTCAGCAACCACGGCATGTTGGGGTATCCCGAGTCACCTACGGACAGACAAGTGCACATCAGCTGACTTGGAAAAGTGGGCGGAATACTACAGATCAGATCACACACAATGGCACAAAGTCAGTACACACCGACAAGCCAGGCACGCTGGTTCTGCATCTGTGCCATCATCCTGGGGATGCGACTACTCCTCATCACAAAGGCATCGTGTGCTGAACCAGGGAAACGGGCACACACGTGTGTGATGGTCATGTCTGCAAGACACACCACCAGTGCATTGACCGAGTGGTAGTGCTTGCGGTTCCTGTAGGCCTGCTCCTGGGCCTGTGGTGGTACCAAAGCCACATGTGTTCCATCAATGGAGCCAATGACATGCGGCATCCTCCCCAGGGCATAAAAGTCACTCTTCACGTCAGTGAGTCGTCGCAGTCTAGGGAAATAGATGTACCGGTTCAGGAAGAGCAACATTGCCGCCAAAACATCACGGAGCACACGGCTGAACATGGTCTGTGACATCCCACCAGCAGACGCCACAGTATGTTGGAAGGTACCGGTGGCAAAGAAGTGTAGGGCTGCCATCACCTTCACCTTGGGGGTCAGCGCTGTAGGATACGGCCGGCCAGGCTGCAAATGTGGGGACAACTGCACTGCCAAATCCTCAATCAGCTGCCTGGTGAAGCGGTACCGTCGGATGCTGTCCCGTTCCACCATCGTTGCCAGGACTGGGAATGGCCGATGGACAGCAGGAGCCCTGCAGTGCAGAGGAGAAGTAAGCAAGATCGTCAGTCACCCCACATATGCGGCATTGAACACACTCAAGATCCCAACATACATCATCATGAGGCACAACTACATGAAGTGTGCAGTACCGGAAGGACATGTTTGGTACATACATGGCCAACATCTGTCAACACGGTCCTACAGGTGGCATCAATTTGTCCCAGGTTGGCCCATTGGATATCATGATGCCGTGTCACAGTCACCCCCCACAGTGACATGTGAGGACAGATGTGCCCCAGGCACCACAGCTCAACGACAGGTACATTCCCAGGGACCCTGTAATGCCACATGGACACTGGCATCACCTGGAGTATCATGTGTACACCACAGCAAAACAAACATGACCCCCACAGGTAGTGGCCCCACTTGCCATGGCAGGACAGACATGGACGTCTGTGACACACACGCACAACATCAGAGTCCATGCACACACAACGTGGATGTGGAGACTGTCTCCCATTGTGCACATGAAATCAGAGACATTGTAAACACTACATACACAAAGACTGTGGAGGGCCATCACTATTGTGCCACTGGGACACCCTGGCTCAAACATACCGTCCCACATGGGACTCACGGGGTATGTGACATGACATACACAAACACCACTGTGAAATGTGACCATGACACATGCACAGATATGAACAGTTGCACATCACAGTGGTCACGTACACGTAACACCCAGGATCCTGTCCCCATGAACACGTGCACAGCCTGGGGGTGGCTGCCCACAGGTGACACCCACAGGACAACATGTACACCAACATACACACAATAGGAAATGCAGCCTTACATGCCTTATGATAAAGTTTGGACAGGCTGTCGTGATGTAGGTGTGCCCCTCACTCCCTGGGAGCTATCTGTGGCTGGCATATGTCCATCTGAGACAGGCATGCTGACCTATGCCAGTCACATGTACAGTGATGCGTTGTACCGCAATGGACCGATCGGTGCCTCCGGCCGGCCCATTGCCTTCAATGTGTGCGGGTACGCGTTGTACCCCTGTGCGCGTTGTACCGCAATGGACCGATCGGTGCCTCCGGCCGGCCCATTGCCTTCAATGTGTGCGGGTACACGTTGTACCCCTGTGCGCGTTGAACCGCAATGGACCGATCGGTGCCTCCGGCCGGCCCATTGCCTTCAATGTGTGCGGGTACGCGTTGTACCCCTGTGCGCGTTGTACCGCAATGGACCGATCGGTGCCTCCGGCCGGCCCATTGCCTTCAATGTGTGCGGGTACGCGTTGTACCCCTGTGCGCGTTGAACCGCAATGGACCGATCGGTGCCTCCGGCCGGCCCATTGCCTTCAATGTGTGCGGGTACGCGTTGTACCCCTGTGCGCGTTGAACCGCAATGGACCGATCGGTGCCTCCGGCCGGCCCATTGCCTTCAATGTGTGCGGGTACGCGTTGTACCCCTGTGCGCGTTGTACCGCAATGGACCGATCGGTGCCTCCGGCCGGCCCATTGCCTTCAATGTGTGCGGGTACGCGTTGTACCCCTGTGTGCGTTGAACCGCAATGGACCGATCGGTGCGCACCCATTGACAATGGGCTTGCCTGGCAACGGACGCGTTTTCGAATTTCGAACGAGTCGGTTGCTGGGAATTCAGTTGGTCACCCACAACAATGTTGCAAAATCATGTATGTCATGAAGTTGAAGTTTTGAAGGATGCTGTGGGCGTGTTTTGGTGCTGCTATTCCATGGATTGGCCAGATTCAGAAGATGCAAACGACTTGGACCTATCACTTTGGACACAAGGGACAGTATCTGCCTCTCCAGCACATATATATTGCTGGCTGTTCCCCTGAGAGCCCACTTGCCTGCACTACATGCTCCAGGACGACATCTGCCACTGCACTGCTGCTGTCTCTGCCCTTCTGGACCCTGCAATGGCACGTACTGTGGAGAGAGCCCCAGCCTTCAGCCTTGAGGAGAACCAGGCCCTGCTGGACAGCCTACTTCCACAGTACAGCAAGCTGTATGGGACACCAGGGGAGCAGGTGAGTGTCCTGTGCACTGCCTTTCTGAATGTGCATTTTGTCTGACTAGCAAGGCTGAGAGTCTGCACGCCACTGGCTAGCAGGCTCACTGAGTAGTTGTCACCCCCATAGTGTGTAGTGACTTGCACTGGACAGGTATGGTGCAGTGACAGTGCTTCTGAATAGGGTTTTACTCCCCATGCAATGATACCATGTAGTGACTTCTGGAAAACTGTCCATGGGCAGCCGTGCACTGCCTGTGTACACCATGTGCCCCTGTGATTGCGACATGTATATGCAACTGTGTCATGCACGGATATGTTGCATGTGTAGTAATGGCCTTATCACTTTGTCATCCTGACAGGCTTCTGCCCATCGGAAGCATGAGATATGGAAGGACATCGTCCGGGCTGTCCGGTCCGTGGGGGTCTACAAGCGCCGGATCCGCAACTGCCAAAAGAGGTGGCAGGACCTTCGGGGCTGGACCCGGAGGATTGCACGGGTCCAGCTGAAGCTGTCGCCTCCTCGCAGGAGGGGCGGAACACGGACCCTGACCCCCACATGCTCAGGATCCTGGCGGTGGTCTTTCCAGACCTGGATGGGCAGCTGAAGGCCAGAGAGCAGCAAGGAGGGGGTGAGTCAAAGACTGCACTGTGTACTCTGTCTAACATGCTATGTGCCCTCCTCGGGCCTGGTTAAACTGCCACAGTACAGCAGTCATGTTGTCCAGGAGCCATGTCCCTCTATTGTGCACTGCCCACTCCTCATCTGATACCCAGGTGTGGCCCTTACATGCAGGGAATTCTGTCACTTAGGACTGTGTCCTTGCAGTTTGCTTGACTCAAGGTGGGAGACAGCATCTGTTTCCCTGACTCTGTGGTGGGCATCATGGGTGGGTCCATTGCTTACACAATGCCTGTATTCTGACATGTATTCAGCGTGTTACTTTGATCTGTGGTCCAATTGCTGAGCTGATCCACCACATGTGGCTGGGGTATCTGGCACACACCCATGCTGCGGGTGGGAACAATGTTTGGGCCCCAGGAGTATGTATATGACGTGTGTCACACATACTTAGCCAGCTGCCTACAGTCCAGGGCTCATCCCTCATTCATGTGGGGCTGGACAGTCATGCCTACTCCAGGCCATACAATACACTCTGTACTCCCACTCCCGTGTATCAGCTGACACATTGTGCGCAGTGATTTGACCCCTCAGGTGTCTGCCTCTGTGTCAGTGTGCTGTGGATTAGTCGCCAGGACTGCTGTGGAGTTTCTTGGTAGGGGCTCAGCATGCCACTGGAGATGTGACCATAGGAGACGATACTTGTGTGACACATAGGTGTCTGATCAGCTGCCCATGCAGACTGGGGCATGTGAATGTGAAGTTCAGGCAGCTGTTCCCCATGCACAGCAGAGTGTGAGGGGCTCAGGTTCAGAGGGTAGTGTCACAGGTCTACCATATGTCCAATAGGTATGACCTGGACAGATGAGGGTTAAGAGGATGTGTTGTGGGGGGGATGTACATGTGCACTTGTGCAGCTCCAGGACTTGCATTCCCCATGACCTACTATTGTGACACAGTGCAGAGTGTTGTTGTCTGGCTGCAAAGTCATACATCACTGAGACAGTGATGTATGACTTTGCAGTCATGCCTCCGCCATGGCATGTGTCTACTGATTGGTGAGCCTGCAGGGGAGTGACATGTGCTACATGCACACCATAGTGGCGCTGGCTATCAGGACATGGGTGCATCATGGTGTCTGTCGCTGGTATGCATCACATGCATTTCCTATTTGACTCTGGGCATCCCTTTCATCCGGAAACCTGTACTGACTCACTGGCAAGAGTTGTGATGTGTGCATGTCCACATGCCACACCGTGTCCTCTGCACTGTCCAACTACTGTGTACTTGGTGCATGTGTCAACACTGGGGTGTTGCAATCCAACAGACACCAGACAGATGGGTGCAAGGCCATGTGGGATGTGAGTGCCATGCTTGGCATCAGACTGACAATTGACTTCTCCTGTTCAATTAGGGCACTTTTAGCAATGTACAACTGATGATGCCAGGGCTTGCTCTGTGATGTGCTGTGCTCACAGTGGTGTGTGCGTTATGTGCAGGTGACTGATGTCTGTCTGTATCCCCATTGTTTGCAGATACATCCACGGCCACGGAAGGGGACAGCTCCACGGACCAGGAGGAGCCAGAGAGCCAGACTGGGTCAGCAGCCGAGGAGTGGTCGGAGGGACCCAGTGGCACGGAGGGCGAGGGAGCCACACCGAGGAGTCCTCAGCAGCATCCACCTCAGCTGAGGACCAGAGCAACTCGGAGGATGACTCCCTTGTGGAGGCGGGTGTCAGCAGCCACCACACCCCAGCTAGTGTTGCTGTCCCCGCCACCACCAGCACCACCACCGCCCTCCCATCGGCTCCCATTCCCCAGGTCCGTGGAGGCTCCCATGTCCGGGAGCGTGTTTCCTTTGGGCCAGGCACCGCACCCCCTGCCCCTGTGTCCCCTGCTGCCCTGAGTGAGGAGTCTGTGTACCTCCTTCGCCAGCTCCATGTAGGGCAGACAGCCATGCTGAGTGTCCTCCATGCGCACACCGCGCTGTTGACTCAGCTGGTGTCGTTCATGGAGGGCATCTCATCGGGCATGTCTGACCTACAGAGGGGCAATAGGTCCATGGACTCCTCCCTGACGGCAGCAGTGTCCCTCCTCAAACGGTCCCTCACCCCTCCTGCCTCTGCTCCATCCACACTCCCCAGCACCTTACCCGTCCCAAGCACACACACACCGGCACAGGCACACACCAGCACACACACATCCAGCACACTGACACACACGCCAATGACAAAACGCACACGCACGCACATTCAGGGGACTGAAGCCAGACTCACAGGGGATGGGGCCCTGGAACACACACACGCATCCACATGCACTGCGCAGTCCTCAGTTCCCTCTCCCTCCCAAGCACCCTCCCTTGCCTCACATGCAACCCCAAAGTCACAGCAGCTCTTCCTCTGTGACCTCGGCCTCTTCCCCACCGATGAAGCTGCTCCAGCATCCCGGGGGAAGAGGAAGCCCACCCACATGGAGCAGAGTGCCCCTCGCCCCCGGACACCCTCCCCCAGGCGCAGACGGACTGAGGCCCCCACCCGCAAGTCCCCCCGGAATGGTAAGAGCAAGACCCCGCCACCGCCCTGCAGCTCAGGCACAAGGTCTCCGTCCTCCATCCCTCAGGCCCCCACTGCACAGGTGCCCCCACCACACCCGGCCCCAGGGTCCCCCCCCCACAGATATACCATCCCCAAGAGGATCAGGCCTTCTCCCCCTGCCACTTGCTCTCCCAGCACCACCCCCCCCGCTGCGCTTGTCTGTGCCACTGATGTGGTGAGGGTGTCCTCCCCCTCTGTCCAACCCACCTTGCCTGTTCCCCATTCTCCTCCCCTGGAGGTAGGCACTGCAGTGGAGTCCACTACCGCCCTGTCTGACTTGGGCACTGCAGTGGCGGACCTGTCCACCCCATCTGCAGGGTCCACTGCAGTTGTGCCGGCACCCACGACATCTGAGTCATGCCCCCCAGTTGTGCCGGCACACACCATGTCAGACACCTCCACTGCAGTTGTCAGTGGCTCTCCAGCACCCACCACCCCTTCCCTGACTCCCCCTGGTGAGCCCTGATCCTGTCCCTGCGGTGCCTGGCCTGCCCCCCGGTTGCCCCTCCTAGTGGATTGTCCCTGGTTTTGTGCAGGCATGCGTAGGGTGACATCTGCCAGTGTCACCCTGTTTGAACTTTGACAATGGACTGGCCATTGGCCTTTGCTCTATTTTTTCTGGACGTCGTTTTCAAACAACACATATGCTGAATAAAGCAACTTTCTTTTCTCTAGTGCTCATGCTTCAGATGTACATGTTGTTGGTGCTGCTAACCATGCCCTTGCTGCAGTGATGGTGATATCTGGTCTCATGATTATGAAGTGTTACTGTGCAGGAACCCATGTGGTCCAGGGGGAATGTGTCCTATCATGTGGTGTATCCATGTCATCAATAGCAGCATCTGAGGGTGTCATGTGTTCAGTATTTGGCAATGGGTTTCCTACTTACATTGGCAATTTCATATCTGTGGCTTCCACCCCTGCACATCTGTTGTGCCTGCCATCGTTGCATTTGTCTACTTCCCTGACCGTGTTGCCATCTCCAGTGGACATGCAGGTTTGGGCATCAATGGGGAAGGACTCATCCGTGTAGTCAGTGCAACATTGCTATACAAGTGTGTTGGATCTGTGCTGATGATTCTGTTGGCACATCCATGACCAGGCTGATGTGATGGGAGCCCTCATTTGGTGCTAATTGTTGATTGTGTGACCAAGTGCTCAGCTGACATGATGGGGCCCTACTGAGGCAACATATGGCACAGCTTTCCTCACACAGGAGTGGAGTCCCCTCATGGCAGTGTGTACACGTGTGACATTGCCTGCGCCCAAGGTGTGTGTTGTATGTGCATGTCTGTGTGTTCACTTCCATTACATCTGCGCATGCTGTGATCCCTAGTGTTGTACCTGTTTGTGATGCTTGCTGACTTGAGCTATGTTCCCCCAAAGTCTTCTCCCTGTGTTCTCTGTGATGTGGGTGCATGGCACATTACTGGTCATCAGGGTGTCACCCATAGGTGTGTTTTCGGTCAGGGCTGAGTTTGTGTGCAGACGCAGATGGGTCACAGTCAGGTTTCCCCTTGGCACTTGTTGTTTGCCCCTGTCATGTGATTTCCAGTTCGTGTTATCTTTCAGTGATTGTGACACGTTGTGTGTGTGACTGCTGGCACTCCTCAGGGTCCGGGCTGCAATGTTGGTTGTTGTCTATGTGTGTTCTTTGTGGGTGACCTTGGCTTCTTCATTGGTGTGTGACTGTGGCTGGGATCCCATTGGTCGGTGTGGTATCGCCGTCATGTCCATGTACAGCGTAGTGTGCAGTGTGTCAGACATTCAGGAGTCTTGTTGAGTGTCCATGTGTGATGTGTTTCTGCACCTTGGTTCCCACCCACCACCCTGGAATAGTCATGGGTGCATGTGCAATGTCACCAGTGCATGTGTACTTCACTGCTGCACATTGTCAGAGGTCGAGGGGTGTGGTCTTGAGTGTGTGCAGATGGGAGTTGTTGCCCAGCTAGTCCCCTGCCTCCATGTTGGCCTTGGCTTACTGGCCATGCTGATTGATTTGTGCTTGTGTAGGTGTGATGGTAGTTTGTTGCTCAGGACACCTGACTGTGGTTCACAGTGTGAACGACATTTAGCTTTGTCAGCACAGTGGGATTTTTATTCAGCCCAGGGTCACCACATTGTGGGGGCCCTGGGGGTGGTGCTGTGGTGTGTCTGTGTCTTGCTGTGTCAGTTGTTGTTCCTACGTGCCTGTGTGACATGTGTGTTTTGTGCTCCCTCTCACCTGACAATGCCTGCTTGCCCACATAGGGGATTTGGATCCATGAGTTACCTTAGTGTGGCAGTGTATGCACATCTGTATGATTGGTATTCAGCTCTCCTCATGTGTTGTGTGGTTGCCTGGGGACACTGGCACCCCCACCCCTCACCTGCTGTGTATGATGACAGTGTTGGTCTGCCTGTTTGTGTTTGTGCATCTGCACCACTGCATTGGCATATCTTGGGTGTGCCATTGGCTGTATGTTGTTTGGTGTGTTTCCCCTGCTGTCCCTGGGACTCCTAGGTCATCGGTCAGCACAGTGATCATGGTTTGTGTGTCCCATTGCTGCCATGGTATGGTATCTGTTCACCTCACATCTGCTGTCTCCACAGGATATCTGCATTTGTGTGCCCATTGGTGCAAATATGTGGTTCTGCATTCTGATGGTCACTTCTGTCATTGTGTCATTGATGACTGTTGACGGTCTCAGCCCCCATGGGTGTTGTTTGTCTGCACATGGCCAAAGGAATGTTTCATTTGCACTGCAGTATTTGGCTCCCCCAATTTATGTTGCAATGGGACACATACACTACTTTGCCACAGATGAGTTTTTGGTTCTGTGACCAGGAATGATCCATGCAGTTTGGCAGTTGCAGCTCTTTCTTTGTCAACAATTACCTTTTGGTCACTGTGATGATGAGGGTGTAGACCCCATTGCCACAATGGTCAAAATGTGCTTCAGCTATGGACCCCACACTTGCCTTTTGGTCACTGTGATGATGGGGGTTTAGACCCCATTGCCACAATGGTCAAAATGTGCTTCAGCTATGGACCCCACACTTGCCTTTTGGTCACTGTGATGATGGGGGTTTAGACCCCATTGCCACAATGGTCAAAATGTGCTTCAGCTATGGACCCCACACTTGCCTTTTGGTCACTGTGATGATGGGGGTTTAGACCCCATTGCCACAATGGTCAAAATGTGCTTCAGCTATGGACCCCACACTTGCCTTTTGGTCACTGTGATGATGGGGGTTTAGACCCCATTGCCACAATGGTCAAAATGTGCTTCAGCTATGGACCCCACACTTGCCTTTTGGTCACTGTGATGATGGGGGTTTAGACCCCATTGCCACAATGGTCAAAATGTGCTTCAGCTATGGACCCCACACTTGCCTTTTGGTCACTGTGATGATGGGGGTTTAGACCCCATTGCCACAATGGTCAAAATGTGCTTCAGCTATGGACCCCACACTTGCCTTTTGGTCACTGTGATGATGGGGGTTTAGACCCCATTGCCACAATGGTCAAAATGTGCTTCAGCTATGGACCCCACACTTGCCTTTTGGTCACTGTGATGATGGGGGTTTAGACCCCATTGCCACAATGGTCAAAATGTGCTTCGGCTATGGACCCCACACTTACCTTTTGGTCACTGTGATGATGGGGTTTAGGCCCCATTGCCACAATGGTCATGGGCTGCTTGCATTGTGGGTGCCACACACATATATGTGTGGCACATGTGCTAGGGGGTCACATTGTATGTTCAAAGTCATGTTCGGTGTTGTAGGCATTTGACACAGCCTACACACGCTTGTCATGGTGGTGGGGGGATGTCTTAATCTTGCATTCCCTAGGTTGTGGTGTGCTTGTTGTGTCATGCATTGTCCATCCTATGAGTGGGGGTGGTAGTAGTGGTAGGCATCCAGCCCCCCCTGGCTAAGGGTGGTAGTAGTGGTAGGCATCCTGCCCCCCTGGGTGAGGGTGGTAGTAGTGGTAGGCATCCAGCCCCCCCTGGCTAAGGGTGGTAGTAGTGGTAGGCATCCTGCCCCCCCCTGGGTGAGGGTGGTAGTAGTGGTGGGCATCCTGCCCCCCTGGGTGAGGGTGGTAGTAGTGGTGGGCATCCTGCCCCCTGGGTGAGGGTGGTAGTAGTGGTAGGCATCCAGCCCCCTGGCTAAGGGTGGTAGTAGTGGTAGGCATCCTGCCCCCCTGGGTGAGGGTGGTAGTAGTGGTGGGCATCCTGCCCCCCTGGGTGAGGGTGGTAGTAGTGGTGGGCATCCTGCCCCCTGGGTGAGGGTGGTAGTAGTGGTGGGCATCCTGCCCCCCTGGGTGAGGGTGGTAGTAGTGGTAGGCATCCTGCCCCCCTGGGTGAGGGTGGTAGTAGTGGTGGGCATCCTGCCCCCCTGGCTAAGGGTGGTAGTAGTGGTAGGCATCCTGCCCCCCTGGGTGAGGGTGGTAGTAGTGGTGGGCATCCTGCCCCCTGGGTGAGGGTGGTAGTAGTGGTAGGCATCCTGCCACCCCTGGGTGAGGGTGGTTGTGGTGGTGGGCATCATGCCACCCCTGGCTAAGGGTGGTAGTAGTGGTAGGCATCATGCACCCCCTGGGTGTGGGTGGTAGTAGTGGTAGGCATCCAGCCCCCCTGGGTAGGGGTGGTGGTGCGCATTCAGGCCCCTGTGTGCATATGTGGCATTGGTGATGGGCATCCCGCCCCTATGGTGCTGCTGTTGCTGGTGTAAGTATATTCAGAATCCCCGTGTATGTGTGTGATGTGTCGTGTACGTGTTGTATGTGTTTTGTGGTTGGTGTCTGGCTTACCTTCTGCGCCGTACGCGTCCGTGCCTGTTCCGGTAGTAGATGTAGAATATTGGTATGATCGGGACGAAGGGATTCATGGTTGGTTCGTGTCGTTCGTCCTTCTCGTTGCTTCGCGTCGTCCTCGTCGCTTCGCTTCGTCCTCGTCGCTTCGCGTCGTCCTCGTCGGTGCCGTGTTCGTCTCGTAGCCGTGGATCATGTTGTGGCGCGATTCGGAGCTTATGTGCGCCTCTCCCGGATGCTTTAACATGCCGTGCGTAGCGACGGGTTCGGCGCGTACGGGAAGCGCATCGTACTTGTCCGGCCGGACGGGGCTGCATTTTTCCTTCCGTGCGACTCGATTCGGCGTTTCCGGATTCGCCTCGGTCGGAGAACAGGACCTGGTTTGGGTGAGTACGGCTCGGCCGGAATTTTTGCTGTTGTGCGCATCGTACTTGCTCGTTCGGTGTGCTGTACGGATCGGTCGGGAAACAGGCTTTCGCATGGCTTTTTTCCCGGCCGAATGGTATTGGGTGCGCCTCCGACCGAGATCGGAATCGGCCCCTGTGTATGCATGCACAACCTAGAGGTGCCACGCAAAAAAAAAAAAAGAAATTCCTTGGCTCAGGGGTGTTATTGATCTGTACAAATTTATAAGAGTACTCAAATTAAAGGATTATTTTTCAAACAGGCCCTTGGAACCGGGGGGAGCCTTGGCTATTAGGCATCCTGGAACACATACGATTCAGGATATTCGTGATATACAATGCCTATTGTCGCTTAGTGAGGAAGAGGTGTTTGACATTCCATCTCTACTTAATGATTTTGATATCCCTCAGAATCAGAGTGTGAACAGTGGACTTCGTCCTAAGTCTAAATTTACAACCGCCAACTTTTATCATCATAATATTGATGTTTTCTGTAATAAGGTTTTGGAAGATCTTTATAATCTGGAAGTACCCAATAAATTTGTAACGAGGATTAGCCATAACATCACGGCCTCTGAAAGACAAGCTCTAAATAGATTGAGTAAGGATTCTACCATCGTAATCAGGGAAGCCGATAAAGGCAGAAACGTCGTTATAATGAACCATCATGACTATATGCAAGAAATCAATAGACAGCTTAGCAATAACCTTTGCTATAGGGAAATTAATGCTAACCCTATCCCTGACCTTACCAATATAATCAATGCAAGGCTCAATGAATGGAAGGATACATGTCTGTTGACTGAGGAAGAATGCAGGTACTTGTGGGTGGATTGCCCTACTTTCCCCTGTATATATATATCTTACCAAAGATTCACAAGGGAGGACAATTCCCCCCAGGTAGACCGATTATTTCAGGGGTGGGTTCACCCACTGAAAGGTTATCAGAATTTGTGGACCTAAGACTACAGAAGCATGTCCTTAACTTACCTTCTTTTGTTAGGGACAGTAAGGACATTTTAACCAAGTTCAAGGACTTTGAGTGGTCAGATGAACTTATGTTTGTCACATTTGATGTAGAGAGCCTCTATACATGCATTGAGAAAAGATATGGGATTATGGCTGTGCAGTCCTTCCTGGATAGGGAGGATGCAGAACTATATGAGTATAACAAAATGGTGGTGGAAATGATCGATATGATCTTGACTAATAATTACTTTTTGTTTAACAATCGCTAGTTCCAACAGATACAAGGGACCGCGATGGGCTCCAGGTTTGCTCCCTCTTATGCCTGCCTCTTTATGGGGTGGTATGAGAGGGAGCATGCCTGGGGCAGAAGTGCCTCCCCCTGGACTAATTACATCGTGTTCTGGGGGAGGTACATAGACGATGTTATCTGTCTGTGGTCCGGATCAGAGGAACAACTGCAACAATATTTCTCCTTCTTGAACAATAATGTCTTTAATGTTAAGCTTACCTTGTCCTGGAACAAGGAAAGTATAAACTTTTTGGATATTCAATTTTATGTAAAGCATGGCAGGATACAAAGTACGCTATTTAGAAAGGAGACAGCATGCAATGGGATCTTGCATGCTTCTAGCACCCATCCTAGTTCTGTTGTCAGTAATATCCCCTTTGGAGAGATGACACGGATTAGGCGCAATTGCAGCGAGGAAGAGACATTCAATTCCCAGATTGCCACATCTAAAAGTAGATTTGTCAGAAGGGGATATGACCATAGGATTCTGGATAGAGCAGAATCTAGAATCTACTAGATAAACAGAGATGACACACTCAGGAATAAACCAGCAAGTAAGAGGGTCCGTACAACCAGTAACAAGGCTAGGTTCATTACCCAGTATACTACACATAGCAGCAAGATTTTTAATATCTTTCAAAAGAACTGGCATCTCCTGAAAGAAATTCCTGGGCTCAGGAGTGTTATTGATGACAGACCATCGATCACATATAGGAGGGGGATGTCACTGAGAAACTCTCTATGTCTTAGCTATGTTGTTACACCTAGAAACAGAGAAACTTGGTTGCCACAGAAGCCGAAAGGTTTCTTCACCTGTGGGATGTGCAATGTCTGCCCATGGGGAAGGAACAGAACCAAGACCTTTCAATATAATTCATCCAAGCTGTACACAATTGGTCATTTTTTTAAATTGCAATACTACCTATGTGGTTTATGTAATTGGCTGTAAGTGTGGTATTATTTATGTGGGCAGCACAATTCGCTGCCTTAAACTAAGGATACAAGAACATCGTAGGGCATTGATCAATAGGGATGAGAGATACCCTGTTACAGATCATTACTACAGTAAACATCAGGATGATCTTACTTTCTGGTTTCATGCAATTGATCATGTCCCTCTGAACAGATGAGGAGGCAATAGGGAGCGTTTACTAAGGCAGACCGAGTCCAAATGGATTTGTCGCCTTAGGGCTACCCTTTTGGGACATAATACTGATGGGGAGATGCACTATTTTCTGCAAAATTTGTTCATGTGCTGTATCAGAAATACTGATGTGTCTATATGGTATTGCCATATTTAAGCTGAGAACATTATGGGAGTGATATATCGGCCTCCTATTAAAGCTGGTTATCGTAATAACTGTCCTTCCAGATTTAGTACAACTGATGGGGAGATACACTATTTTCTGTAAAATGTGTTCATGTGCTGTACCAGCAAAACTGATGTGTCTATATGGTATTGCCATACTTAAGCTGAGTACATTATGGGAGTGGTATATCGGCCTCTTATTTAAGCTGGTTATCGTAATAACTGTCCTTCCAAATATAGTACAATTGTATAGCATACCTGTTATATAATTTAGGTTATTTAATTACCTTTTTGTGTTTTTATAAATTGTTTCATAATTTGCTGCAATTTTTCTACTTTTCTTCATTCTTTGACCCTTCTTTATTATTTATTGTTTTCGATTTTTATTCATTTTCTTCATTACTTTCTCAGATTGAGTGTATTCGACCTCTATGCGTGATAGTCCGATGAGTGATGCCTCATAGGGATGTGTTTGTATCATGTTTATATTTAATCTTTGGTGGCAATATGAATCCACTGTTTAAAATGAATTGCCATCGCTGCTATGGCAAATGGTCTTTGTACTTGGACAGGTTAGAGAACCAGATAGTAATCCTTCCCCTTTATCCAAGAGATGGTGACCACTCGGCTGAGCTATTTTCCTAGCCCATTGCGTGTGTGAACAATTAAGCGATGACATTACTCATTGTGACGCTGTCGCTTTTATTTTAGGTTTGATTGTTTAATTTATGTTTTGGTGCCACGATAATTTACATACTTTGGTGGCTTATGGAATTTATTTAAAAAATATCACCATTATGATGACTGGGTCTCATCTATATGTACATGCCAGGGATGTAAGCAATGGATTTGAATACGTTCTAAGATGGCGACCGTTTACTCGATGCTGTCTCTTAAAGATTTAGCATTGCTCGCACAACCAACGTAATGACGTCATGTATTACGACGCTGTTTACGTTTTAAATGCGTTCGAACATGGCGCTCTGTTTGAATCTACGTGTGGGACAAGACCTGAAGCATCTTATCATGATAAGGTTGCTGGCTATACACCTGGGTCTGGGCAACATTAGGCAATTGGCTTCTTTTTATGTGATATTGGCACTGGGCATTCATGTAGTGCTGGCGTATACTCTATGCGTGATTTGGCACCAAGCACTGGTAAACGCTGTTCTTTGGGACAATGTTGGGCGCTTTGCGGGCAGCATAGGAATTCTCGTATGGGCAATATGCCATGGCCAGGAAGCTGGCTACAAACATGGAACGGGGCTATACTGGGCCGTTTGATTGCATTTAATCGTGAACACAGGCGCTGAACAGTAGTGTATTGCTGGTTTCTTTTCAAACGTGGTTCTGTGCTGGGCACCGGTTAAGCTGTGCTGTTGCATGGAGTAATGCCGCTTTGCGAGTTGTATATATATCTGGATGAGTCTCTTTCACATATTAGCTGCCATCTTGGACTACACGTCATTGCTCTGTGTGGTATAGAACTTGTGTTCTGGTTATGCAGATGTAGCACATACGGGCTTTCTATTTTATTATTTTTAACTTTGCAACTTACATTATTGTTGCTATTTGGATAATTGGGTTATGTGTCCTTCTACTAGGATATTGGACGGTAACTTGTTTACCCTTATTGTGGGGTTTCTTCGTCAAAGACGATAGGTGCAGAATAGATATCTTTTCGTGCCTTACAGTTAAGGTAAGATGTCTTCCCCTGTTTTGTTTTTTGTAAATTGTCACACACATAGATGTTGTTACTGCTTTAAAATGATCAAGTTTGTATGGTTGACGAGACCCTTATCTGATATGCATCATTCCTCTCCTACACATATGGCTAATGTTATGCAATCTCCTATATTAGGATTTTGGACGTACTTTATTAACTCCTAACTGAGAGACCGTTGATCTTGAGCGCGGAATTATTGTTTCCATTGCTAACAATTGAGGTGAGGAGTGTGGTTATTTGTAAATTTATCATATACTTAATTTGTATATTGTGATCCTCTGGGATGGGCTATTGGACTTGCTGGCCTTTTTGTCTTTGATTTTGTGTTTTCGCACTCTTCTTTTTCTCCAGCCTCTCTGTAATTTTGTCCCTTGCTCCTTATGGGTTTCCTCTCTTTTCTCTTCGCCTTTTATTATGTTTATGAAAACTAAGGTTATTTCTGTAATAATAATATCTGTCCCACTCTGCTGTTTGTTTCATAGAAGTGTCTTTTGCTATATGAAAATCTTGGATGTAATATATTTTAATTCTCTTGTCTTTTTATATATGTAATTTGGTTGAGTGAGCCATTTCGTAATGTTATTGTATGGTGTTGTAATATATATGTATGTGTTATTCTACATGTTTGTTTTTAAATGGTGTGTTTTTAAATGTTGTTGTTGTGATTTATGTTATGTTTTGTATATATGTTTTCAGCCCTGATGAAGTTCCCCCAGTGGAACGAAACGCGTTGGCTGATGTCCATCTTTTACTACCAACTACAATAAAGTGATAATTTCAATATATTTGGAGAAAATCGACTCTATTCTTGGTGCACCTTCCACTCTCTACAAAGACTGTTAATCTGGTTACCAGTGGAGCTTAACAGCGGCAAGCTCTGGAAGTGTTTGCACAGGACTCTTAGGGGCCGATTCCGATTCGGGCCGGAAATCTCTCCGACCGAGCCGGACTCGGAGAGATTCCCGACCGAATCGGACCCTAGCAGCCCGACCGAACGAGTACGATGCGCACGTATGCCATCGGACTCGATTCGGTCGGACTCCCATTGAAGTCAATGGGAGCCTGTCGTACAACGCGTACGCGGGCTCCCATTGACTCAATGGGTGCGAGGTGAACAGGGGCGCCCCCTACAGCGTGTACGCGGCGAAGCAACTCGCGCCGTACAGGCACAGGTAGGGGGGACCCATGGGTCCCCCCTGTGTGCGACTCGCGCGGCTACGCGTACAGGGGGGTCCGACACGGAGCCCCAAAGTACGGCTCCGACTGCTCCTTCGAGCCGGACGGCGCGAGTCGGTCGGACTGCTCGCGGCACGCATCGTACTTGCCCGGCCGGGGAACGTCTCCATTGCGCGGTGCGAGGCGTGTCCGAGCGAGTCGGTCGGAGCGGTCGGCTTTCGCGTACGAGTCGGTCGGTGCGGTTGGGTCTCGCGAACGAGTCGGTCGGAGTTTTCGCATTGTACTCGCTCGCCCGGACGCACGTACGAATCGGTCGGGTAACAGGGCTCCGAATCGGATCCGGTAAAGCCGAATCCGATTCGGAGCCCTACCGGCCGAGATCGGAATCGGCCCCTTAATGTTCACAAAAACTGGGGTGATGTGCTGAACCTTTGGTCAGCCGTTGATGGGAGTGTCTTTTTGTCTTAAAAAAAACAGCAATACCCCCAACTCACTGGGAGAAAACATTGCAGCTTATCAGGAACTTACATTTTTTACATTCTAAATAAAACTCTCCATTTCTGGGATTTATTTTTGGAAAACAAAAAATGGCTATCATTCTACCATGTAGCCATTTAATGGCAGGCTGGCATTGTGCAACTTCACCAAAGTGTTCTTGCTGTTTTTCTGGGGAAGGCATGTCGATAAAAAAAAAATCACCACTAAGCAGAAATAGAACTTCAAAGTGCACAGTCCAGCTGCTTTTGGACCAGTGTAGGAAGTGCCTGCCGTGCTAAAGCAACTTGGTGCCCGGTTTGCAATCTCTAAAGGAGGACCTTAAACTCCAAAGACCTGCTTATATACATGGTACAACACAATACATGCATTGCAATACTACAGTAATAGATGGTCTCTCTCTTCAGCAACAATGTGGTTGAAAGTATTTGCAGTATATATTAATTTATTATTCTTTACTTTTTTTAACTCCAAAGTGTTTATTTTGTTTCTTGAAAGACTTAAAATGATCTCTTTCACCTTGGCTTAAATTCATTTATCCTCAGGTTGTGCTAAATTGGGGGCAGCAACTTAATATATAAGATATTAAGGATGATATGTATCATATAAAAAAGATCTCGAGAATAAAATGCAGTGTTAAGTAACCCTGGGCGTAGTTCGCGAAGTAACGCTTCGTGAAGCTACGCAAAGTGCAGTTCGCACTACGCGAGCTACGCGTAGCACTACGCGAACTGCGTAGTGCGTGTTCGCAATGATTGCACAGTGCCGGATGCTTGTCCGCACTGTGCAATCATTGAAAACGGCATCTTGCACAGTGCGAGCTGTCTTTTACTGCCGCTCGAGTAGATTTTTACTCGAGCGGCAGCTTTCTCAATGCGGACTGGTAGTTTCTCATCGCGAGCGGTCGCGAGCATACGCGACCACTCGCAATGAGAAACCTGACCTCCCCGCGTTGAGAATCTCGCCGGGAGGTTTATTTTCCACGCTCGCGATCGGCAACTTGATGTTGCTGATCGCGAACGAGAAAAAGTCTCGCCGGGATGTCATTTTGCTTGCTCGCGGTCGCCAACTTGACGTTGAGGACCGCGAGCAAGCAAAAATGACCGCTGCACTACGCTACGCGTGTTTGCACTGTGCTACGTGCAATTCGCGTAGTGCGAAGTAGCGCAAACTTCGCAAACTACGCGAGCGTAGCGTAGTTTTCCGCCCAGGCCTAGTGTTAAGTTGACACAGACCAACCATAGAAATTGAAGCATACATGAAAACACGTAATGGCATATGTGGACATTTGCAAATGTACAATGAAGACTGTGGCATGCCCTAACAGTAATATGTGTGCTACCTGGAAACTTGAATTTTGGCTCTTACATAGTCGAAACCAACACATTCCTTGTAACTGGTCTCTATAACTGTTTTTGGCAAAATAAATCAACTCATTCTCCTAACATTTATGACAAGTCAATTATGATGATATGTACTGAATGAACCACATACCAAACATTCACTCATTTCAAGTTTTTGCCTGTTTATAAAATACATCCCACACACAGCTGATTAAACTTTGCAAGAAGTATGCCGCAATCTCGTCTCATTACACATAATTTCCCGACCAAAAGCGTGCCCTCCTCTAAACTGAGCAAAAGCGTGCCCTCCTCTAAACTGAGCAAAAGCGTGCCCTCCTCCAAACTGAGCAAAAGCGTGCCCTCCTCCAAACTGAGCAAAAGCGTGCCTTCCTCTAAACTGAGCAAAAGCGTGCCCTCCTCCAAACTGAGCAAAAGCGTGCCCTCCTCCAAATTGAGCAAAAGCGTGCCCTCCTCCAAACTGCCATGCACCTGGCCTGTGTAAGAGTTATATTCAGCACCTAAATTGACTTCCTCAAGCAAGCAATTTTTTACTGGATTGTTGTGAATGATTTTTGGTATTAGGTTTGCAACAAAAAGAATTTTCGTTATTAATTTGATAAAATTCAATAGACTGTTGGTCCTTTTTGTCGGAGGTTAGAGGTTTCCATCTTGTCATCTTTTATACCACTTCTAAATAATGACAGACATTGCAAGTTTGGGGTCACTTTATTCTCTTTAACCCTGCTATGGCAGAAGAGTACAATTTTCGCATCCGAACCTGTGCAGGCATTACTGTATTTGAACCGCTGACCTATAGTTTGTGTTCTGAAGTTTAAAAGGATAATTGCATCAGGAGTTGAAAATATAACTGCTTCACCTTTTGACTGTGCTCTTAAACTTCTTAATAATGAACTTTGAAAAGTAAAATTATAGCCCTCTGAGATAACTTTGTGAATCACACGAACGAAGCATTACCTGTACAATCCCATATTCCACAACAGCGCCTAGCCCCCACTACCAGTAAAATCAAACTACAACAAAGTACAGTGTTTATTTGGAAAATCATTCACCTTTACAGAGTACTAGATGACAGTTCAAGGTTTATAAGTGAATATGGCCTAGCGACTGTTAGAATAGAAGGATTTAAAATCTCTAAATACATAAAATATACACGAGCAGTATTGCAAAATAAACAATTTGTCATAAAGATGGCATTTCTTTGCATTGGTGTCAAAGAAACCAAGAATTACAATTGTAGAATTATCCATTAACTTGTCATTTCTGATGATGGAATAAACACAATTTACAATAATGACAAAACAAGATATAAAGCTAGTGTACATCCAGTTTTCAACTAACTTGAAGCTAATTCACAGCATATTTATATAGCTATAGTTTACAGCTATATATGTTTTGACTTTCACATCCATTACCTTGCAAAGGTACATACAGGTTTCCAGCTGAAAATAAATGTGTCATGAGTTCCAAATAAAGGGGCCTATTACGATGGCGGTCGGATGTCCACCGCCGGGCCGGCGGTGGTGCCCGCCGGACCGGCGGTGGACATCCGACCGCGATCGCAAGCCAGAAATCCGCAGGTCAAATTAGGATGGCGGTGGTGACCGCGGCGGTGGGAAATTCCGACCGCCGCTTTTCAGCCGGTTGCCATCCGCACTCCTGCCTGGCGGACGGAGCAGGACCGGGATAATGGTGGCGGTGCAGGGCAGGCTCCGCCGGCAGGATTATGATGCCGGCGGTAGCCAGCCTTTCCTCAGCGGTCAGACCGCCATGGAAAGGCATGCGGTGATTGTCTTCCGGGGGCCCGTTGCGGGCCCCAATGTTTTGTCGGGGTGTGGGTGCACTGGGGGGTACCCATGGTCCCCCTACATTTCCCTGTACCAGGTGGCAGGCACTGTGCAGTGCCTGCCACGCAGTGCAGGGAAATGCGGGACATGCTCATTTGGACATCGCTGCGGTGCTGCGGGCAGCAGCGACCGCCGCAATGTTAAGGCCCATGATCCGACTGCTGCGGTTGGATTTCGAGCAAGGAACATCCTAATGCGACCGGCGGTTATGTCGCGGGTCTTGCGGGCGGTCTTTTCCCATTACCATGGCGGTCAGGGAGGTTTTCCGACCGCCATCGTAATAGGCCCCAAAGATTTTGGAAAACTTTACTTGGACAGTGTGATAAAGTGGATTATTAGTTGAAGTGGACGGGAGTCCTCTTCAAGTAATAATGGCACTATTCCTCACTAGGTCCAGTTAGGTCTGAGTAATTTAGACCTGAGCTCAACCACTGGCAGATGTAGCACAGAGCAGACAGGCGTAACGTGGGAGAAATGTGTGAAGCATTTATCGTTACCAAGTAGTTAAAAAGTTTTAAAAAACGCAACACAATAAAAGTACCACTCTAATTTAGGAAAATAGAGGCAGGTGTGATTTTTTAAATGTTCTGATGCTTTTAGTGCCAAAAAGCACAAAACGCCAACCACACATATCTGACTGTGCTAGGCCTAGTCAAAAGTTATGGCTGACTGAGATGGAGCGTGGTTCGGATACAGTGACCAGGTTCATCCCTGTCGAAAGTTTACCTTCTGACTTAGTCATTTTTCTGGAGAAAAGTCCTTATTGACTGAGGCGTCGGCGGGTCACAGTGCAGGCTGGATCCACAGGGGGGCTCATTGGCATTGGCCAGTTGAAGCTTATGACCTTGGTGGGAGCCTCATCTCTTTCGATAAGTATGAGGCTCTTGACATCAACAGCGGAAAAACTCCAAGCAGGCAAAGTTCGAAGACCCAGCCCAGGAAGGTGTCATTGTCTTCAGGGTGCTGCTCGATATTGGTCCCAGTAAAGTCTTCTACGTTAAGACTTAGTGCCTGATTTAGACTTTGTCAGATGGAGTAAGCACCACTGCATTGGAGTAGTACTTTACTTCCGCCATGGAGAGGGTACTCTGCCTGCCGAATGTACGGATGTCCACCAGCTCAGGGGATATCTCTTGCATGTCGCATTCACGGCGGTTTCTGAAAATGCATTGAATGTTTGACAGGATGCCAAAGTCATATATAAAACAGTCAACATTTTTATTTGTTTTAAAAAACAAAATCCCAAAGCCAAATTTTGTTCCTTGAAAATGACAAAAACAATGGCCCCCTCACCATGGGAGTTTTCTCCCATGGGATGTGGGTCATTTTACAGTTTTCTCTGCTTCTTACCACCAGGTTTTACCTGGCAGTGAAAACGTGCCATTTTTCTGCCCACTCTAAATAGAGCGGGTGGGCAAACAGCAAAAATTCCGAAGGCCATTACTCTGTTTGACATTTGGGGCTCTATGTCACGAAAGAAAGAGGCACTTGAACATTTGTATACTTGAATGCTTGCTACTGATTTTTATTAAAGGGTCGGGCGAATTAAGAACATTTTAAGCTTTTAAATAATTGATTTAAATGCAGCACTATTGATTATTTGCTCAGTTGCTCATTTGCACTATTTCTAGTTCACTGCTGCTCATTTTGCAATGCTAAGAGAGGTGTGCTTTGGGTGCTTAGCAGGAGGCGGGCTCTCCTTGGCGTGTTCAGTGCCAGCCCAGATAGCATGGAAGCGGGCGCAATTTTTGTTGCCAGTCCAGGTTTCTCTTCACGCCCGGCTCCTCCTCTATTTAATGAATCCTGGTGCGCGGACGGGAGTAGACACGAAAGTAAGAGGCGCTTGATTATTTGTATACTTGAATGCTTGTTACTGGTTTTTATTAAACTGTCAGAGATTTAAGAACATTTTAAGCTTTTAAATAATTGTTTTTAGGTGCAGCACTATTGATTATTTGCTCAGTTGCTTATTTGCACTAGTTCTATGGCACTACTGCTCATTTTGTACAGCTAAGAGAGGCGTGCTTCGGGTGCTTAACAGGAGGCGGGCTCTCCTTGGCCGTGTTCAGTGCCAGCCTTGAGAGCCCATAGCAGGAGCCATTTTTGTTGGCAGTCCAGCTTTCTCGTCACGCCTGGCTCCTACTCTACTAAATGAGCCCTGGTGCATGGAAGCGCCAAAGGTAAGCCCGTCTGCGCCCATCCTTGGTCGGCCAGGGGCCAGAGTCCCTGCTCCTTTTAGACCAGATTGTATCTACTAAACAATAGACACATTAAAATATCTTAATCACCCACTCAGGGAAACTTGCATTCTCTCTTTGGACCCTGCTAGCTTGCAAAGCAAATGCCAAGGGTGCCTTTATAGGCTTCACTTCCCCGACTTGGTTCCTAATGGTCCTTGGTTGGGCGAAAGCCTCTGCACTTCCACCACAGTTAGGGTCAGGAATGCAGCGAATCACCTGGATGCTCCATGGCCAATGCTCCTCCTGAATTGTAGACCTTTAGTTAAGCATAGCGTTGAGCTTTTTATTTTGCTGGAGGACCAACAACCTGCATCCCTTTTTCTTACAGAAAAATGGCTCAATGAGGACAGCGGACTTGATATAGTGGCTGTCCTCCCCTCTGGATATGTGATTGCCAGGACCGATCAACTGGGAAGAAAGGAGGTGGGGTCACCATTATCTTTAAAAGCACCCATTAATGCCGAATCTCCTCAATAGATATTACAGACTGTAAAAACATGTTGTTTTCGATCAAATTCTCACATTCCTTCACATTCTCAGGCCTTTTCCTTTACTGGCCTCCTGGGTCTGCTACAGACTTTGCATCAGTTATTCCGGAAATTGTAGCTTCTCATAACCTACACTCAGCAAACTTCACTCTGTTGGGGGACCTGAATATTCATCTAGATGACAATAACTGTACAGTACCAACCAACCTTAAGCATGTTCTAGCAGCAATTCAGCTAGTACAGTTAGTTACGCTCCCCCCACACAACAGAGGCCACATACTGGACCCTCTTTTTACTAACTTGACTAACCTGACAGTCTCTAACCCACAACCTGTACTCTGGTCATACCATCTGTTGATCAAATTATCCATCATGAAAACAGGACTGGGCCAACCTGGGACCCCTCAAACCAGATTGTCAAGACTATGGTCCAAATTGGATATTGCTCTCTGGACTGAGGCACTACAGGTCTCAGCTTGGAGCCCAGATGGGGGCATTGACACCGTATATCAGGCTTTTGTGAAATGGATTGAGTCATCGTTAGAGGTGCTCATCCCGAAAAGACTGCAGAAGTCTTCTCAGCCTAATACAAGCATTTCGTGGTTTACACCTGAAATCAGGGAGCTAAAAAGGAGTGCAAAAGAGAAGAGAGGAAATGGAGGGCAAATTACGAAGAGGAAAGGAAGGTAATTTCCAAAAAGGCACTTAAAAAATATCAGTATGCCATCAGAAAAGCCTGGGTAGCAGACTTTGCAGACAGGATTGTCCAGTTCCTACATACCTCGAAAGAAAAGTATGCAATTGTGACCTCTTTCCTGAAGTCGAAAGTTGCGGAGGCAGGCCCCTCCCCCACTAAGGAACACTGCTGTGAGCTGGCCACATTTTGTCTGGACACTACACCTATCGACATTATTTTGAAAAGCAAGGATGCCATATTACCAGCTCTAACCAGCATGTACAACCTTTCACTGGACAGGGAAAATGTTCCAGACCCCTGGAAGCACTCGATAATCAGCCCATTGCTGAAAAACCCTCTCTAGATCCCACTAAGGCTGAGAGCTACAGACCTATAGCCCTGCTTCCAGGTGCCAGTAAGATCTTAGAGAAACTGGTAATGGACATCTGACCGCTTTTCTGGAGGCCCACAATCTGCTGCTTTGGACTTGGACCGACTTCAGACCCGGCTATAGCACCCAAACAGCATTGCTATTATCCACAGAAGTTCTCAGGAAAATCCTGGACTGAGAGGGGGGTGGGAGGCAGCTGCGCTCATTCTACTTGATTTGAGCACAGCTTTTGACACTGTGTCCCACCTTGTCCAAACAACACAGACTGGATGCACTTGGGATAACAGGGCAAGTACTTGAATGGCTGACCTCTTTCCTTGAAAATTGGCACATCCAGGTCAGGGAAGGGCCCTATTTGTCAGAGGATCAACAGCTTAAGTGTGGTGTGTCTCAAGGTTCCTCCCTGAGACCCATGCTTTTCAACATATATGTATGGACTCTAGCTGACATTATCTGCTCAATTGGCTTCACCATGGTGTCACATGCTGACATCCAAATCGTTGTCTCTTTGACACCCAATATCTGTCAAATTGCAGCGAACCCGTCCACCTGTTTGTAATAAGTCAAGAAGCACGAAGAATTGTGGTATAGGGCCTCATACTCTCTCAACTTGACTACTGCAATTCCCTATACTTGGGTAGCCCTGCCTATGTTGTAAAAACACTGCAGATTATACAAAATGCTGAAGCTTGCATCTTATTAAACATTCCTATATCTCAATCTGCACGCCCAGCTCTGGCCAGTCTCCACTGGCTCCCAGTAAAGATAAGGATAGAGTTCAAAGCTCTGTGCACTGCGCAAAAGATAAAATATGCTCAGGGCCCACATATTTTAAGTCAGCTAATCGTCTCGCACAACAGCATGCGAGACTTGAGTTCAAACAACTGGTCCCTCCTGGCCAGTTCAAGAATCAAAAGGGCCAGAAGCTGAGGAAGGTCTTTCTCATATTTGGTATCAAGGTTCTGGAATTCCCTCCCCATACACCTGAGAGCAAACTGCAATCTCACCAGTTTCAGAAATCAATTGAAGACCCACCTGTTCATCTAGTCACTGTACTACTTTGCCATTGCTTTGTCTGTTAGCACAAGGAAGCCCACGTGTTTGTGTAACCACACGCTTTATAAAATCGGGTAACATAACATATGTCAGCAGCGTAGAGAGAGTAGTCTCTGCCTTTGACATAGTGAAGGTCCGCCTGACTCTAATGTTGGGGCGGACCCTCAGTTTAGTTGAGAGGGTACTCTGGCACCTTAACTGCAGAGTACCCTCTCCGCCAAACTCTAAAATCGGCCCCTTAGAAACTTTTCAGAAAGCCAGGGTCCTTTCAGCAGGGCAAACTAACAAGTTGAGTTGAGGCAGTTCAACATCAGCTGCTGTAGCCTCTGGTTCTGTTGGCAAAAAGTTCTGAAAAAGTTTCTAAGTCTCAATCTTGCAAATTTTGGAGGTAGGAAGAGTACACTCTAACACAAGCCAAAGGTCCAGGAACTTTTGGGGACCTCTTGAGTGTTAGAACTCAATCTTCCAGAACTCACCCGCACAGTCCAGGGCAAATCCAGTTGGAACTGGTCAGATGGGCTCAGCAGAGATTTGGGGCTTCCTCTAGCTGTTGTGTTTCTAGAGCTGAAAAGGAGGCTAATCAATTAGCCATTGGGGTCCATTCTTCTGTCCTAGGTACAAGTGGGGAGTAGGTCCATCCCTTCGGTTTTCTCTCCGCAGGTTCAACAGCAGGTGCAGTCCTTCATCTGTCTTCCACATGTCCAGAGGTTTTCTGAGGTGGGTACTAGGGATGCTACATTTATGCCCAGCACAGCCTGTGGATGTGGGAAACTCCTGGCCACTTCCTAACCAAAGGAGTAATAGATTGCAGGGATGCCCTTACACGCTTTTGAAGTACTTCCTGTCTGTTACTTGTAAACTATCTCACAGTGAACCACTCTCTCTGAAACTGGTATGGCAAAACCTTTCTACCCTAGTGAAGAGCTCCCTGGGCTTGCCCAGAGGTTAGACTAGTATAATGGGCAAACCCTCCCCTGTGGTCACCATAAACTTGTTCTGGAGTAGCCCCTCTCCCACTGGGATTTGTGCTTCAGGTCAATGAGCGGGCAGGCTAATTCTGCTTGTGATAGTGCAGAAATAATTTGAAGTTTAATGAAGTTCCAGGGCACAGCCCAGATGGCCATCCTATCGGGGGGGGACCTTTCTTATACCCAGGCCTTTTGTCCACTGTCTGTGAGGAATACACATCTCACCACAGGAGAGCCATTAACTGTCAGATGGCACTGAACACTGGCAGAAAGGCACATTGGGTTAAGCAGGAAAATGCCAACTTCTAAAAGTGGCGTTTTCAAAATAGTAATTTAAAATCCGACTTGACCAATACATTGGATTTTAAGTTACTATTAATTTGAGTCCTTGAATCAATAAGTTACTATTAATTTGAGCCCTTGAATCGTGGTTCTAGATTTCCCAAACTTGAGGTTATGCATTATATGGTGTCATAATGTAACCCATTGCTTTTCTATGGGAAACCTAGCCTTGCCATAGTGAAAAACGACTCGAGATTTTTCACTGTCATGTCATGTAAAACGTTAGTACACATTTCTTACAAATTAAATATCATATGCCCTATGGGCATTTAGGGCCTACCTTAGGGGTGACTTCTAAATATTAACATGCATTGGCAATGCCAATGGGTCTGGCCTATAAGTGATCTATTGGCTTGTCAATGTCTTTTTTAACCATGTTGCACAGCAGCACTGCAGCTGTGCACACGGCTGAGAGTAAAGAAAATGAAAGCGGTGTGATGCAGTCAACACTTGCCACGTCATAGCGCTTTCATTCTTTTTTTTTAACTTTCAGCCATGTTACAAAGAGGCTGAGGCTCCAGGATATATTGAAAGAGAGAGGACTTAAGCACTGGTGTTGATTAGCCTTGCTCTATTTAACTTCGAAACAACAGCAAATATGGCAGATTGAATGAAAGGAATGAAGGAAAGTGAAAGTATAACATATGAGGTCAGAGTATAGGAATTGACAAAAACACTTAATAGGTGGTGCATCAGTGAAGGAAACTTTGGCATTATACTTGATTATCCGTCCAGTTATTAGTGCACCGTTTGGTCGTTATCTATCGTTTTCAAAGGGCTGTCAGGCATTAAGAGTTGTGGTGCGCCTTTATTCACATACAAGCTGGTAAGTTTCTGTAGAAGTTTAATTCCAATAAAATAGACCCATGTCTAGGGTGCGGACCGGTCTGAGCAAGAGGCTTCCTGCAACTGACAGAGGCCTAACGTTGCTTAAAAGCTTGTGCACTGACAATTGCACATAATGAACGTGGCATGTGTAAAGATGAATACATAAGTGAATCATCGGTAGCCACGATCGTAAGAGCAGGTATGTAGAATAAGTCGGGTGAAGTGCCACACAGCTCGTAATTAACAACTTTGCACATGCTCTGCCTGGGAATTTAAAATGACTGCCTGTCCGCCCACACCCATGATGACAAATCAACTTACATAAGAGGAGGGCTAGGGAGGGATAGACGAGTAACCAACACAACGCGGGGGCCATCGATCAGGATGCAGGCCCTAAAATAATGTAATTTCTTACAGTTTTTCAAGAGCTTAAATTATCAATTTGATTTAATTTGTGCGATTTTATTTGCAGACAGTGTTTTGTATGTGTATTGGGGAATACTGTATGCGCAATGTACGTGGATTCATTTGCACACTCACCTTGGTTGTGCATCTGTGAGCCGGTGCTGCAGTGTGAGTATATCTTCTGTGTTAGCTGAAAAGAACATGTTTATGCCCAATAACAATATGGAGGGAGCAAGCAGGCATGGGGAGTGGGGGGGGAGAAATGGTCCTTCAATCACGCCTGAGGCAGCGGACAGGCACTGAATAACTTAGAATCAATCTGTGCTTGGTCCCTGCTCCATTGAAATGATTGGAAATGACATTTCGCCTGGACTGGCCAATTAAGGGGGCTGGTAAAGAAGAGAAAAGTGAAATCAGCAAATGGTAAGCAATGGGCGGGCTACAAGCCTTTTTTTATACAATAGTGTGTTGCAAGCGAGATGCATGCACTAGCTCATGCTCTTGCGGGTTCAACCCTAACAAGCATTGGCATAGCCAATAGGTCTCGCCTTTGGGACCTTATAAGTGTTTAGCCATGCAACAGTTGATGTTGTTGCACCAAGGATATTGTTCTGGATAACTAAACACTTATAAGGTCCCAAAGGCGAGACCTATTGGCTTATGCTGTAAAAATTAAACCTGCTCCATACATGAACCGATTGCAGTAGTGACAGCAGAGAGGTGTACGTTTGGGGCGTTTACGAGACCTTTGAGCTTTACTAATGCCCACTAGACAACCCTATGCTGTGAAAAATGTAGAACAAAAACAGACTCTAAAAGTGCGTGCCCTTTCAGTTTTAAAAGAGGTATTACAAGCGAGGATCAGCAACACTCTCTCTATTTTTAATTTAGCACGCACTTTAGCTGCAGTAAATAAGCATGGAAAGCAATGCGCCGCGTTGCCTACCAGCGGCAGAAACTTAGAGCCACTGCTTTCTCCTGGACCGTGGCCATAGGGGTATCCAGCAGTGCGCTCGGCATAGGTTGCACAAGTGTCTCTGTTACGCCTTAGGAGCACCCCTGCAGAGCGCGCAGGTTACATTGGAATAGAGCAGCAGAAGTGGATGATTTTACTACTCCCAAAACTTCAGTCCTCGGCTGGAGGAGGCGTTGCCGTCTGATGTCATCTTGGCAGTTTATGACTATGCGGTGTGCTTCTTTAGAGCAGTGACTCAGCCCTGGTTTTAACTGTTATCTATTAATAAATAAAACAGGCTGGGGGAAGGTGGGGTGGCGAGAGGCCCGTGTTTTCTAATAAAAAAAAGTTACATTTATTAAAAATAATTCAAACAAAATATTACGTGCACAGAAAAGGGAGAGGAGGAAGGACGAGGGAGGTGGTCAACACAGCTAACAGGAGGGGGGCTGGAGCAAAGTCAACACGGACAATCTGTGAGGCTGAGAGCAGAGCCTAGAATGCAAGCAGGAACAAAGCCATACCACCTTCAAGGCGGCATCGGAAGGCAAGGGTGCAGAGGGTGGGGAAGGTTAACCTGTCCAATCAGCACAGGAAGCACCGGCAGCAGGCTCATTGTTAGGGGGAAGGTGGGGCCGTGCGAGGCCCGTGTATTTTAATGAAAAAAAGTATTATCCCCGGCTGCCACCCTGCACAGACAGCGAGCGCCGCCCGCCCCTGAGGTGGAGGATGCGGGGGACTCTGGCACTTCAGCTGAGGGCCCAGGATGTGCGCCTCACCTCCTTCACACCAGGCCTGTTTTGATCCTGGGCCAGCCAGTGGGGCAGGAGGATGTGGTGCTTCATTGCAAGGTAGCTCAGCGGGCTATGGCGCCTGCCTGTAGAAATCCGCACTTAACCTGAAGGCCACACCTTTTGAAGCCATTCTAGGCCACACCGTTTGAAGCCTTTTAAATGAGTTCCATTGTTACCTGCAGAAAACTCAGACCTCTCCCCTGCACCTGAAACATACCACACTGCCAGGGTTGCCACCTTCCCAAGAGAAACATACCGGCCACTTGTTGTCGGGTTAGGAGTCTGTAAAGGCCCGGGCATGATACTGAACGGGACTTTAAACAAAATCGTATATATTTATTAATAGCATCACTTTACAGCCTTCGTTTCCTTTATTAACCCCGGACCGTTAGCACCTCTGTAAAACACATTTAAAAGTGCTTTCTAGTCATGTTTGCTGTTTGAAGTATGTACAGGCAATGGGGAAAATACCGGCTTTAGGTGATTTTGCTTTTTTGTACCTTCCAAGACGTTAAAATTCCGACGGTGGCTATAGAAATCGGCCCGGGGGCAACCCTACACACTGCCCGCTAGATGAAGTGACGGCTTGATGACCTGTGTCAGAATCGTCACGTATGTATTAGGCTGTTCTCAAAGCTATCACCGCTAGCATGGGTAATATCAAACATTTGGTTTAATATATGTGTGAAAAGGTCAGCATTGAGGTTTGGGTGGAAATGTTCATCTTGCGAGTGAAACAGCGGCTTCCAAACAAAGGATCACAATTAACGGCTAAAATTTCGAAGATAAAAAAAAGTAAACTGCGCGTACGTTTCACAGTAGGGGCCACCCACTCTGCTGGAGCCGTCCGACACGTACGGGGCAGTGTTGGAAGAGAGTGCCCGTTGCTAGGGCACTGTAACACAAACAAGAAGCCACAAGAAAAACAAGCGCGCACACCTCAGCCGTTTATGAAAGAGTGTAGCGGAAAGGCAACGAACGGAAAAGCGACCCTAGAAAATCGAATCGCAACCCCTTCCTCACCTTGCCAAGCCACCTCTACAACTTTCACAGCAACGGATCCCCTTTCGTCGCGTGCAGCAAAGATGAAATCTCCAGACAGCGGAAGCAAAGACTACGATGCAGTGCGCTTGAATTTTCTCGCGCTCGCTTGTTATTGGCTACTGGCATTTACTAAACCCCGCCTCCATAACTACCGTAAATGCAACTGGTAGAAATGAGACACCTTCAATGTGCCCAGGCCTCGTCCGCTCCTTAGATTGGATGGCTTGGTGTTCAGACGGTAGTAGGCTACACTGTACGGGCCAATGGATTGGAAAGGGAAATGTGTTTTTAAATGGTGGAGAATTTACCAGGCAGGTATGAACGGTTCATAAAACGAGCGAAAGAGAGAGAGAGTGCGAGCAAAAGAAAAAGAGAGTGCGAGCGAGCGAAAGAGAGAGAGAGAGTACGAGCGAGCGAAAGAGAGAGAGAGAGTGCGAGCGAGCGAAAGAGAGAGAGAGCGCGAACGAAAGAGAGAGAGAGCGAGAGAGAGAGTGCGAGCGAAAGAGAGAGAGAGAGAGTGAGGGGTTGGCTTGCAGATGGGGATGCGAATATGACATCTGCTCCTAGTCTGGCCATAAGAAGCCACCAACATAATTGGAAGCATTTACCCTGCCCCAGTCAGTCACATTAATTCTGGAGAGGAATGAAGTGGTAGGAGCTATATTTTGCATGCATGCTACCTTGTTGGAGTTTTAATGATGCAGAATTATACAGCAGAGAGCAGACAAAATCGTCATTTACAAAGTTTTATCTATGTGAAAGTCACTTTTATGTGCTGTTGTTCACTTTTTTAGAGTCACAGTTCAGCAACCCAACCAAAAGTGACGTGTAGCGTCACGAAAGCGAAAGAGAGAGACTGCGAGCGAGCGAAGCCAAGAGACAGTGCGACCTAAAGAGAGAGAGAGCGAGAGAGAGAGTCAGGGTGGGAATGCAAAAAAAAAAGCACGGCCCGCGATGTAAGCTGATCCCAAGTGGGGGAGGTGTGCTGTGTCTGCCTGCTGGAATTTGAAGCACTCGTGCTTGTGCTGGCCTCCGCCTGGCGGGAGCGAGGAGTGGCGGCGCGAGAGCCATATGTTTGCAATTAGCACGCGCGCCGCTGCTCGCTCCCGCAAGGTGGATGCCAGCACAAGCACGAGTGTGGGGAAAAGGAGCAGACCGATTTCTAAAGGTCATCTCCTAGGGCAGCGCATGCGCGCTGCCTAGGCGAGACCTAAAAAGGAAGATTCAGGCCTGGCAAAAGGGTTATTTTGCCAGGTCGAATTTGCAGATTTAAAACTGCATTCTCTGCTTGCTGCAGGAGCAGACCTGAAGACTAGCTTTGCCCTTTAGTTGTGGCACAATAGATCCTGCAGTCCACTAGTCACATTTGACTTACAGGCAGTGGGTACACTGGGTACCATATACTAGGGACTTATAGGTAAGTTAAATTTGTCAATCTGTATTGTATTGCCAATTCAACAAGTTTTTAGTGGTCAGAGCACATACAATTAGGCCTGGTTAGCAGGGTCCCAGCGCACAGAGTCCAGACTCAACCGCATCAGTCCAATAAAATGGGGTTCATCATACAAAAAAGTAATTTTATTACAGAGAGCAACCAGGAATCCACATAGAAGGGATTGGAAAAAGAAGCTGACATCAGAGTGCCAGGTTGCAACCTTGTGTGGCTCTGTGGGGTTCTGTCTGGGATCATTGCTGGAGCAAAGGCAAATTGCGGCACCTCTTGCTACCAAGTTGATGCTGGTTTCTGGATCCGGTCTCTAACCTGGAGGGGTTTGGAAGGTGAGAAATCTGCATGTAGGAGTATTCATAAAAAGTAATCAATCTCAAACTCCTGACCCTCAAGATCAGGACTATCAGGCAGTGCAGGAACATGACATATATTATGATAACTTCTTGCAACCTCAGAGCTTAGGAAAGGTACATTAAAATACAGACCAGAACAAGAATGTGCAGAAAACTAAAAACTCTCTCCAGAGGAAGAGCTTGACACATACGGCTTTAGGCCATTCCCTGGACTCCAATACCAGCTTTCGTTGAATGTCAAGTGTCTTGGATTCACTCTAGATTCCAACCTCACACTGAAGGAATATATTGCTAAAAAACAATGAAAGCCTGGTATTAGCTCTCTCTTCTACAGAAAATGAAACTGTTTCTTCCAAAAAGCAACTTCAGTACTGCTGTTCAAACCCTCGTACTCCCGCATCTGAATGGAGGTAACGCCCTGCTCTATGGCCTCCATGGCTCCACATTAGCCCGTCTCAAGTGAATCCAACACACCACAGCATGTCTCATCCAGAGCCTGAAGAAGTATTATCACATCACCCCTCTCCTGATGGAAGTCTGCAGTATCCCCTTGCCAGCCCGCACCATCTACAAAAGCAGTTGCATCATTTAGAAAGCCATCATGGCCAGCACTCCTGCTTATTTTGCAGACAAGCTCACCATCTGGTAGCTGCCAGTACACCCATAGCCAGGACACCTACAGACTGGAGGCTAAGAAATGTTAAAAAAGAAAAACAGGCTTTTTCCATCTACGCACTAAGCATCTTAAAGAACATGCTTGTGTACATTAGACCCACGTAAATATCAAAACTCCCCTTGGATTGTATTACTAACAAAAAAGGCTCCACTCATTACCATTTCATACCTTTAGGTAAGCATAATAATACTATACAGAACATATCAAGTCAAACATTGTGCGGTTTTAATGAAACTGTTTTGTATAATTTTGTGATATATAGAATTTTGTGATATATTGAATGTGAAATGAATTTTTAATGAAACATTGGAAAAAAGGTTTTTTAATAAATAAGAATTCGTGATAACTTGGGAGACTCATTATATGTTTGACTTGATATGTTCTGTATAGTATTATTATGCGTACGTAAAGGTATGACTCGGTAATGAGTGGAGCCTTTTTGTTGGTAATACAATCCAAGGGGAGTTTTGATATTTACTTGCTTAGAGTACCCTATTCCCTTGGTGTTTACAAGGGGTCTCTCTTCCTCTATATACATTAGACCCACCACAAGGCAGCTCCAATTTAAGAAAGACTTAAAGATGCATCTCTTTAAACAACATTACATAACAATGCAGTAAAAGTACACTTCTGGTCTAGAATCCAGTTACCTCTCCTATCACTAGTTGATTGTATGCTTATCTTTGACCTTGTAAAGTGCTATGAAGTATTTTTGGTAAGGGCTATACAAATGCCACAGACATACATACATACAAACCTATGGAGTTGAATTAGAAAATGAACAGGAGTCATTCTTTTTTAGCAAAAATACTGCATCCCGTATAAAGAATGAACAAAATCCTGCCAATTCAATCAAGTGTTCTTCCTCAAGGCATAGAGGCCTTCAAAGTTTGAGCCTATCAATTGCAGGAACCTTAAGGCACCAGAAATAAATGTAAGGCCTCACTTCAGGATCCCAGCAAACTCAATAGTTAATCCAGTCTGCCAAACAGGAAACACACAAAAATTAAAGGGTCTTTACCACATAAAGACAGCAAAAAACCTCATGCTGTGGGCAAGCGTATGGTGAGGGGCTCAACTGAACAAGTGAGACTAGTAAACAACATTGCCTTAAAATGCAGATATGAACTGTAATAGTGGGAGGAAATAGTTGTTTCAAACTGTACTGCACAAGTACTGGAAGAGAACAACATCTCCATTCTCACTTAAAGTCATCTATAATTGCAGCTGATACAGCCAGCAGGCAGTTATGCATAGGCACAACATTTATTAGAGATGTATGGTTTATACTTTAAGGGATTAATCCTGGGTTCCAGGCCAACATTGTTAATACACCCTTCACGGGTGACAATTTGTTCAGTTCAGGGACTTGATGATTCCCTTGAACAAATAAAATTAGAGCTCTCAAGGCTTCAAACTAATTAAAACAAAAATAAGAAGGGCAAGACTTCCTTAATTTGAGGCATCATGAATTTCAAACAATCCAAACAACAAGATCAATTCCCGATGGCAACACAAAGGGCAACCCAGACACTCCTTTTGTGGCTGTGGAAGAACAAAGTAGCTGACTATTAAATGGTATTCTCACAAATTCAGCTGAAATGTCTTGTTGGGATGCCACAACTGCTGCATTACTTTCCAACTTGCCCTACCAGAATCCACAGCCCAAAAGGAATTCACTGCTGGCACGGTGGAGCCCCTAGGGCAAAGTGTATTTGGAAGACAAAAAAGACAACTGGTTCAGATGTATGTCTCACTGGAGTCCTGGTTTTTTAGTCTCTCCTCAGTGAAAATCTTAAATAAAAGAACAGTATTTTACCAAAGCATATGATTGCAACTTTCAAAATTCTCTCATTTGGAACACTGCTATAACTGCAGATTTACATCTATTTTCTCAGCTATCTCTTCTCTATTGTATTAATCAAATATGGCCATCTGCAAAATAAACCTACCCTTGTAATATGTGAACATAATAGAATACACTCATATTGTCAATAAGTGTGTTTACACTAAAGATACTTGAGAGAAAATAATAGGTTTGTAACACAAAATCTTTTAAACAAATAATTCTCTCCCCACACCCAAATTGCCAAGAGTCAGCAAAGAACATTTTAAAATAAATCTCCAAAGACTTTAAGTTCATTCTGTGTCTTTCCAAATGCCATGAATTAGGGCTTTCAATCCTTTCACAACTTCAACAAAGTTAATCTGCAAGTTCAGACATTCTTTCTCTGGATGTCAAGATTTATGGCCTTGGGTACCTCATAAAACTAAACTTCAAACTAAATAATGTTCCCAAGCAAATGTACTTGAAGTTCCTTACCAAACTTAATTATAAGAAAATGGAGCTTTAGGAGACGCAAGAATGTTTTGTCCAGCTTATTTCACTTTAGGACAGCTTAATTGGAACACTTATCAGAAACCTTCCTTTAAATGTCTGCTCCAATTCTGTGCCAAATTTTTTTTTTTTAAATAATCCTACCATGTGTCTTGGAGTCAGCTTACAAACCAAGGTAACACAAAATTATATCTTCTACTTGATAATTCCGTTACACCATACAAACAGTAATGGCAGTCTGGGGAAAGAGATTAACTGGTTAGAGAAGCAAGCAGCTGTTGGATTGTTCTCTGAATATAACTTTCAAAAGGACTACTTCCACCAACATCTCACAAATCTGACTTCCTGAAACACTAGTCTGTGTCTTGTCTTACCACTTTGTCAACTTTTCAGCACCATTGGAAGTATTCTCCTGTCACATGTTAATTAGGAAATCAACTTTCATTTTGTCAAATGTCACAACATGTCTGTTATTTTTACATAGACAAAGTATCGGCCATTTAGTGCAAATATTTCCCTTGTCAGCCACAATATGCAAATTTGCATCTTTATTCACAATACTGACAGGTATGGACAAACAAGTAAGTGCTGCACTGAAGTTAGATTAGATTATATTAGATTAGAATACTTGTAGAGCGCATGGCTGCCTCGGCAATGAGGCGTCCCAGCGCTAAAGCAAAACGAAGTGGGGAGCAAGCGAGGAGTTAAAGTTGAGAGAAAAGCCAGGTCTTCACAAGCCGTCTGAAGGCCTGGTGATCAGAGTTGCCCACACAACCCAAATACCTGTCATGGGCAAGATAAATGAGTTCCTGCATGATCTGCAGATTACTTTTGACAAAGTTTTACAAAAGACCTTAAAGTATGGATATTGCATATAGTTGGAGAAAACGTCACTAACAATCCCTCCAAATAGACAGTTGTATATAAAGAAATCACATCAGACTGCGCCAAAAATAAGTGGAAGAACTAAAAGGGGCAATAGAGAGGCTACCAGGGAAGGAATGAAACAGAGCAATGTACTCTGTATGCTTCCTAATACAGCTCCTAAGCATAAGACTATTTCTAGATCTCAAGGTTGCTAAATCCGTTTGTAAAGACTCAGAATTTAACAATGGCACTCCAGGAAGTCATCCAATTTATGGAAAAGGGTTTCTGGAGGATTTGAACTATAACATCGCTGGGTAGAAGGATCATTGAAAATAACTGTTTGTGATGTGGCTATCCTCTTACCATTCAAAGTGATATATTTGGGTATAAAGTCTGTACCAAACATATTTACAAAATGTCTGGTAGGAGTCGCAACATATTAAGGTGTCAGTTAATCCATGTATTCACATCCAGACGATTGGCTGATAAAGGGGAACTCAATACAACAATGTTGCAAGAGTTTAATTCAGTTGATACAGAAATTATTCAAATTGGGTCTTAGAGTAAATATGAAAAAATTAGCTCCATAGCTATCATGGAAGGAGGTTTTTGGTGGAGCTGATCTATATACAATGACAGTGAAAGAAAGTCCCATAAAAAAGAGGGTTTTAAAACTACTGGAACAAGTTTGTCGTTACCACATGTTACAGTCGTTCACAGTGAGGTATGTAATGTGTCATTGGCATTATCCATCCCACTAGTACCCTTTGTAGGTCTACACATGTAACCCATACAAGAATAGTTCCCAAACCAACCATCACCACCAGAGTAATTGTCACAAGCATATTGCAGAGGGATAAAGTGGTGGATGTAGGACATCTTAGTGAAGGGAAGAATTTTCAAAATGCAATCCACATTCTGCCCATACCCATAGCTGTATCACGTGAGCTGGGGGGTACACACACAGAGAACTGTCTAATATGTGGTCAAGGGATAAACCTATCAGTGTGCAGCAACTCATGACAGTATTTGGCACTTAAAGTATTCCAGATATGAGTAAGATAAATACTAGATGTATTGCTTGGTTGCCTGAAGCAAAAAATAAGAGAAATATACATTATTATGAAGTTAAGAATGTAGAATTTGGGAAACCATCATTTGCCTTATTAAAACACATTCCGCCTCTAGAAGAGAGAGATTATAGAAGCTTGTTTTCTCCAGATCTCTCAGTTCCTAGATGAAAGCTTCTTACACTCAGACTACCAAACAGGATTACGCCCAGGAAGAGACAGACACTGAATCAACTCGAATAGCTACATAAGATGATTTAAAAAATACAGTTGGTAAAAATAGTGTGGCATCACAATTATTTATAGACCTCTCAGCTGGTTCATCATCACACCTTAATTCGCAAACTCAATGAAATCTGCATTGACAGTACAATTGTTGCCTGGATCTCCAGGACAAAGCTAATTTGATAAGTGTGCCTCCCTTCTCATTGACACCCTACAGGCATAAAGACAGAAGTTCCCCACGGCTCTATCATCTTGCCACTTCTTTTCAATATATACATGAAACCATTGCCAAAATAATCAACAGCTTTAACCTTACTTGATACAGTTATTCAGATGACACAAATAATATGCAAACTCCAAACCCTCATCTCAAAACTCAACAACTGCCTCAAAGTCATAGACTGAAGGATGATATCGAACTTCCTCAAACTAAATGCACCCCAAAAATGAAGTATGGAATGAAGAAAGGAAAGCTCCCATGCATTAAACCTCTGGCCGAACGAACAAGGACCACCACTAAAAGTATCTAAGGATGTACAAAACCTTGGACTTACCATAAACTCTGCACTCTCCGTGAATGCCCACATGGCCCAACTAAATATCAGCCTTCCTTAGAATGAAAATCCCTCACCGTATTTTTTAACACTTGGGTTTTCACAAAAGGGTCGAGCAGCAACATTACTCATCCTGTCAAAAGTGGCTTATGCAAATAGACTATATAAAGGAATTAGACTCTCAACCATTGAAAGACTCCAGAGAATTCTGAATTCTGCAGTAAGACTGCTTTTACATGTAAAGATACAAACAGATATCCCTTGTCCTGTCTGCACTGGCTACCGGTTGCAAGAAGATCTTCATTTAACTAGTATGTATCACTTAGAGGCGACAACCAGTAAAGGCTCAGAATTCCTACAAATGAAATTCAACAAATAGCCCTAAGCTAGGTACATTCATTGCAAAATAACTTCATGACAACCGGTTCCCCCTTACAAGAAAAACATCCCTGCCAAATTATGGCACTCCTTTCCTCCAAAAGTAAGAATCACTGACAATCACTTGGATTTCAGAAGAATGGTTAATATCTGGTTATTACGAACCTGACCATCATTGGCCCCCAGATGCACCATCTTCATAAAGAGAGGAGGATTATCCACTCCATCCACATGACAGAAGTTTGATTCAACTTGATAGTCCTTAAGGAAGAACAAAATCAATTCTATCAATGGACAGATCATTTGCTTACCTCTAGTGTATATCAAAAGCATATACTAAAATACTGTATCGAAGGCAAACAATGCCATTATTAGCTCCACCGGACATGCTTACGATTATATGCAATTTAGACAACCCTCCTCTTTTTTTTGCTAAAACCCTGTATGGAAAATTGACTCTGGTTTACAACTATCAAATGTCTCTTCTCCTCTCTCTTCCTACTATAGAACAGCCAATGTCACTACCTAGTATCCACTGTATTCCCTAATCTCACTGTGCTTATTCTACTCTAAGTCAGAAGCCCCTTTGTCTTTATTAACTATTATGTATCTCTGCGACTGCCTACGGCTCTTTTCATAGAACACAACCTCTCCTTTCCTTAAAATCAATAATAGCCAGTCTCTTCTAGCCCTCTATTCATCCCACCAATCATTTAGATTATGCCAGAAAGCATGCATCTAACTCATAGAAACTGAGTTTACCACACAAGAAACTGAAGGAAAAGCATAGAATGTTTTCCCTAAAAGCCAAAGACTAAACCTAATAACCAAGGACCCGTGCATTGAACCAATATCCTTGGGTTCCAGATGGTTAAGCACCTCAGTGCCTCATTACGATGTGAGTTAAACCTTGATTGCACATTCATGCAACCACATATTGAAATCCATATTCAGTGACCTCCATCACCAGCAAAACAAATATTTTAGAGTAATACCAGTTAAGCCAATGAAAAGCTGTCTTTTTTTGTTATCGCTTTCTTCAGCAGAACATTTTCATCAAGCCTCCTGCAGATAGCATAAGTTGTAATAGAATATAGAATAGGACAGTAAAGCATAGTGCTGCCATTTGTGCAACCTGGAGGGTAAAAAGTAACACAACCAGAGCCTGATTCACAAACGTAAATTGACATGTGTATATTAACTCCATGTAATTCTACTACTACATTTTGTAGTGTCTTTTCACTTTTTTTGCTATTCACTTTTTCAAAAAGAAACATTACTTCATCACCTGAATTCAGGGGTGGGGGTTCTGCTACAACAGGATTATTGAGTGCAAAGTTATTACTAGTAGCTTCTCAGGCTTCCATAAAATAATAATGTACAATAATTTTCAATATTTCTTTTAAATCTACAACTAATGCAATGTTACAGCACATTAACTTAAAATGTTATTAAATAATTACTTCGTTTAAATATATTTACTTAATTTATAAATATTGTAAAGACTATTTAAAAAATATCCAACCTACAGTAAAAAGATTATTTTTATTTCAAATGCATTACAAATGATTAAAACATTTGTTCAGAAAAAATTTAAAATATTATTTATTTTTAAACAAACTTTAAAAGTTAATCATTTAAAATGAAGGGAGTTAATTATTAAATTTTGAATTAATATAATGATTATTAATTATATAAACATTGTTTAACATTAAACTGAAATTCATATTATAAACATTGAAGTAATTATTTATTAGCATTATTTCCCATGGTGGGGTGGGGTTAATTTAAATCCATTTCTCATTTGTTTGATATGGGATTGTGTTGCAGTATTTGTGAGTGAGTGGCCATGTATGGTGCTAGATTTACTCCAAGGCTAAGTATGAGTACATTTAAAATGGTTATAGGACCTGTTTAGTTGTAGTAGTTTTAGAAGAGACATTTGTGAGTAAGAATGGGCTTATTCTTTAATGGGTAAATGTTTGCCCTTCCCTAAACCCCTCCTTAGGTCTCCCTAAATCCCTCCTTACTCATCCCCAAATCCCTCCCATTTAGGATCAGGTATTCCCCATTTTCAACACTTTCCCCAAGGTTCCTACTGCATATACTATTATAATATATATCTATGTGTGCGGGGATCTCCATCCCCTTGGCGGGTAGCGCCGCTAGAAAAGGTAGGGGAGTTGGTGGTCTTCGCACATAGGTTTGTGAGTAGCTAACATTTTGCAGTACACAAGTAGTACTATTATAGTACTACTAAGGGCCCAATTCCGATTTCGCTCGGGAGGCCTCCGAATCGGATTTGGCTTTACCAGATCCGATTCGTAGCCCTTGTTCACGACTGAATCGTACACAGGTCCGAACGACCAAGTACAATGCGAAGATCGCGTAAGCGCCGACCGAATCGTTTCCGGACCCGAACCGCTCCGTATGTCTCGTTTGTAGACGAATCGTGCCGCGCAATGGAGCCGATTTCCGACCAAGCGAGTACGATGCACGATTCGGACAGCCGCTTTGCCTCGGTCTCAGCGAGATGAAACGGCTGTCGGAAGCATACTTCAGGGGGCCGTACCAGGCCCCCCTTCACCCGGGGCCCTCCGAATCTATCACAGGGGGTGCCCATGGGTTCCCCCTGATCCAAGCATGCACAGTGTGGCGGGCACCAAGGGGTGCCCGCCACAGGGTGTACGCTTCTCCCCACCCACCCCTTTTCTGCTATGGGAGCCTGTGTACGCGTCTGTACACAGGCTCCCATAGAGTTCAATGGGAGTCCGAGCGAACCGAGCCCGTAAGCATACGGCTGCATCATACTCGCTCGTTCGGACTCCTGAAGCACGTCTCGCTCGGAAAGCCCTCCTGATCTGAGTCGTACGGAGGGCTTTCCGGGCAAGATCAGAATCGGGCCCTAAATGTACTACAAAGTTAAGTTGTTGAATAGGACCCATTATTCCTGATAATTGTCCATCTGTTAGTAATTCTGTGTATATGTCACTTGCAATGGCTAATATTTATGAGGCCAATCGGACTGCAAAACTGCAACATTAAGAAATAAATCACATTTGACCAAAATTAATACATGCAAGGAACCCCCACCCTCAAAAAGAAATGAGTTCTGAGCTGCTGTAACTTTCAATACACTCTAAAGATGCTTGATGGAATAAGGGTGATACCAGGTTTTGTGTTTGAGTTATCATGCGTCTTTTAATATTCTTCCCAGAGATGTCCCCTGCTACCTCATCTTTGGATCTCAGAGAAAGATGTTTAGTAACAAAGGACTTAGGGCCAGATGTACGACCCGTTTTTGCATGCGCAAACGGGATTGCGACCCGTTTGCGCATGCAAAAACCTACAGGGCCATGTACAAACCCTATTTAGGGTTCCCTTCCTAATAGTGACCCCAAATGCCATGTATGACTGTTTTGCGACCGCAATTGCGGTAGCAAAACAGTCTCAGTTTACCACCCTTCATAGAAGGGTGGTAAACCACTCGCAAACGGGCATGGGTCCCCAGGGGACCCCTTCCTCTTTGTGACTGGCTCTAAAAATATTTTTTAAGGGCAGGCAGTGGTCCCAGGGACAGATTACTGACAAAATATCGATGACAAAAATATCGAAGACAAAAATATCGATGAAAAAATATAGAATGCAAAAATATCGACTCCCTATACTTAAACAGGTAAGTACAAAAATATTGAATCAAAAATATCGAAGTAAAAAATATAGATGTACAAAATATCGATTTCAAAATATAAATAACATAACATAAAGTATATTCAATATATTAAATATTAATATTATTTTTAACAAGATAAATTAAATTTAATATACATTTTAATTAAATATATCAAATAAACTTAATTAAAAAAAATATAAACACACAAACAATAATTTATACATATACATATATTTACTTAAAGCTAATTTATTAACTATTATCTTTGTTTAAGTTTTTAAACCTTTACATGATATAAAAATAAAAAATATACATATATCAATAATTTAAAATTAAAAAACAACCATATTATAATTAATTCAAACATTTAACTATTAAAAAAAAATTAAAACGTACATTTCGCAATACAATAAATACAACAGTAGGGTAAATGTTGGATAGCAGAATAATTAAATTTACTATTCCAACTCCAGTGAGTGCAACAGTAGGGAAATTGTTGGATAGCGGGGGAGTAAAAATTACTATTCCCACTCCAGTGAGTGCAACAGTAAGGAAAGTATTGGATAGCGGAGGGGTTAGAATTACTATTCCCACTCCAGTGAGTACAACAGTAGGGAAAGTGCTGGATAGCGGAAGGGTAAAAATTACTATTCCCACTCCAGTGAGTGCAACAGTAGGGAAAGTATTGGATAGCGGAGGGGTAAAAATTACTATTTCAACTCCAAAGAGTGCAACAGTAGGGAAAATTTGGGATAGCGGAGGGGTCAAAATTACTATTCCCACTCCAATAAGTGCAATAGTAGGCAAAGTGCTGGATGGCGGAGGGGTAAAAATTACTATTCCCACTCCAGTGAGTGCAACAGTAGGGAAAGTGTTGGATAGCGGAGGGGTAAAAATTACTAGTCCCACTGCTATGAGTGCAACAGTAGGGAAAGTGCTGTATGGCGGAGGGGTAAAAATTATTATTCCTACTCCAGCAACAGTAGGGAAAGTGCTGGATGGCGGAAGGGTAAAAATTACTATTCCCACTCCAGTGAGTGCAACAGTAAGGAAAGTGTTGGATAGCAGAGAAACAAAAATTAATAATAACATTTAAACAATTGAAAAAATATAAATTATCTTAAAAATAAATAAACAATATTTTAAAATTATCAGATTAAATAAATTAAACATTAACATTAAATATATTAATTACATATATCAAAAATGCACAACTATTATCTAAAATAAATTAATACATATATTTATAAACAATATTTATTTAAAAGAAGCAAATATTAACAAACATTTTTTTTTAAAAACATAAATGTATTTATTTTATTTCCTACCCTATAACACCACACCAATAAAAAAATGCAACATCTTTATTTAAATGTATTACCATAATTAACATAATTAATAATGATTTTTTAAAATTATTATTAATAAAAATAATTAATAAACATTCATTAAATACGCATTCTTTAACACTATAATATACACAACACACACCTAAAATGAATTGCACAATTACCATAATTAATTACTAATTAATTAATTTTAATTAATTAACAACTAATTATTAATTAATGAATTAAAAATAAATTACTTCCCACCCTACCCACCATTTACACCTATAAACACCACAACACACACATAAAATGAATTACACAATTACCATCATTAATTGCTAATTAATTAATTCAAAATAATTAACAACTAATTATTAATTCATCAATTAAAAATAAATTTCTAGCCACCCTTCCCACCATTTTCACTTATAAACACCACAACACACGCCTTAAATAATTACACAATTAACATGATTAATTGGCAATTAATTAATTAAAATTAATTAACAACTAATTATTAATTGATCAATTAAAAACTAAATTACTTCCCACCCTTCCCATCATTTTCACCTATAGACACCACAACACATACCAAAAATAATTACACATTTAACATAATTAATTGCCAATTAATTATTTAAAATTAATTAACAACTAATGATTAAATAATGAATAAAACATTAATTTACACATTTAACAATATAACGTCTCAATTCAACAAATATTAATAAATAAAAAATTATTCAATACATTTACTATAATCAAATTACTTCCCACCCTATTCCCATATAAAACCACAACCCGCTACGGTACTAAAAACGCAAATTTCAAATAAAAAAAATCAATAACTACTAAAAATAATCAATAAATTTACTATAATTAAATTACTTCCCACCCTATTCCCCTGTAAACCCACAACTCGCTACGGAACTAAAAACACAAAATTCAAACAAAAAACATTTAATAACTACTAAAATTTTAACACATAGGGCTCGATTCTGATCTTGCTAGGAAAGCTCTCGCTTGGAAAGCCCCGGAGGGCTTTCCAAGCGAGACATGCTCCGGGAGTCCGAACGAGCGAGTCCGAAGCTGCAGTATGCTTATGGACTCGATTCGCTCGGACTCCATTGAACTCTATGGGATCCCGTGTGCAGACGCATACACAGGCTCCCATAGCAGAAAAGGGGTGGGTGGGGAACAGCGTACACCCTGTGGTGGGCACCCCATGGTGCCCGCCACACTGTTATTGCCTGGATCAAGGGGACCCATGGGCACACCCCCGTGACCGAATCGGAGGGCCCCGGGTGAAGGGGGGCCCGTACGGCCCACGAAGTATGCTTCCGACAGCCGTTTCGTCGAGGCGAAGCGGCTGTCCAAATCGTGCAACGTAATTGTGATTTATTTCTTAATGTTGCAGTTTTGCAGTCCGATTGTCCTCATAAATATTAGCCATTGCAAGTGACATAAACACAGAATCACTAACAGATGGACAATTATCAGGAATAATGGGTCCTATTCAACAACTTAACTTTGCAGTACATTTAGGGCCCGATTCCGATCTTGCCCGGAAAGCCCTCCGTACGACTCGGATCCGGAGGGCTTTCCAAGCGAGACGTGCTTCAGGAGTCCGAACGAGCGAGTATGATGCAGCCGTATGCTTACGGGCTCGGTTCGCTCGGACTCCCATTGAACTCTATGGGAGCCTGTGTACAGACGCGTACACAGGCTCCCATAGCAGAAAAGGGGTGGGTGGGGAGAAGCGTACACCCTGTGGTACACTGTGCATGCTTGGATCAGGGGGAACCCATGGGCACCCCCTGTGATAGATTCGGAGGGCCCCGGGTGAAGGGGGGCCCGCTACGGCCCACGAAGTATGCTTCCGACAGCCGTTTCGTCGAGGCGAAGCGGCTGTCCAAATCGTGCATCGTACTCGCTCGGTCAGAATACGACTCCATAGCGCGGCACGATTCGGCTACAAACGAGACGTACAGACAGGTTCGGGTCCCGGAAATGATTCGGTCGGCGCGTACGGGATCTTCGCATCGTACTTGGTTGTTCAAACCTGTGTATGATTCGGTAGTAAACAAGGGCTACGAATCGGATCTGGGAAAGCCAAATCTGATTCGGAGGCCTTCCGAATGACATCAGAGTGCCCATATAATAAAAATACAAACAATTCTTATACAAAAAATACATGCATCACACACATATAAAATATGTACTAAAATATATAACATTAATAAAAAATCGACATTTTTAACAGCTATATTTTTGCAAACGATATTAAACACTTCGATATTTTTTGCATCGATATTACTTACCCAAAATCGATATTCTTGACCACGATATTTTTGCCACGATATTTGTACAATTCGATATTTTTTACTCAATATTCTGTCTCTGCATCCCCAGGGACCACTAAATGCCCTTAAAAAATAAAAGGAAAACGTTTCATTTTTCTTTTTTTAAATGCATCCCATTTTCCTTTAAGGAAAACGGGCTGCATTAAAAAAAAAACTGCTTTATTTAAAAGTAGTCCCAGAGATGGAGGTCTGCTGAGCCCAGCAGGCCACCATACCTGGGAGGGCCAGCCATTCCCAATGGGGTCGCAAATTGTGAGTGCCTCATGAATATGCATGAGGCATGAAATTTGCGACCCCATTGGGAATTGCCATCAGTGTCGCAGACACTGTAGTACATACCAATTTGCGAGTCGCAAATTCCTTGGTCGTACAACTGGCCCTAAATGTACTAAACAATTTTGCAGCCCCAAAGCCTACAATTTGCAAAATCACAGGCTTTGCGAGCACAAAAAAGGAAGTTGCAATAAAAGTTACTTTCTGAATCAGAAATGTATTTCTGGCTTATAAACACCTTGGGCCCAATTCACAAAAGTAATCTGAGACAAAATCCTAACTTTACGACTTTCGGTATTCACAAAGGGCATTTAGGAGTAGTAAAGTAAGACTTTACGACTTTCGGTATTCACAAAGGGCATTTAGGAGTAGTAAAGTTAGGATTTTGTCTCAGTTAAACTTAAGTTTTGGTCTTAAGTTAAACTTAAGACCAAAACTCAAACTTAAGACCAAAACTTTGGGGGTCATTATGATGTCGGGCGGATCACCACCGGCCGACCGGCGGTGGCGATCCCCCCTTCATCTTTCCCCACCCGCCCTCCATTTACCCCCCCGCCATATTACAATGGCGGGGGGACAGCGGCGGACGTAAAGACCGTCCGCCGCATTTCCGCAGTCAGGCAATCGTTCCGATTGCCTGCCGGGCGGAACACAGGCCTAATATGGTGGCGGTGTCTGGAAGACACCGCCATCCATATTAGGATGCCTGGCAGTGAAGGCCTTTGCATGGTGGCATTGCCGCCATGGAAAGGCATGCGGGAATTGCTTTGGGGGCCCGTTGCAGGCCCCTGGGGGGTGGGTGGCTGCACTTGGGGGTACCTATGGTTCCCCCCTACATTGGCATGCACAAGGTGGCAGTCACCGCGTGGTGCTTGTCACGTTGTGCATGCCAAAACACTGCATGCACTTTTTACATTGCGGCGGGTGCTGCTGACAGCACCGCCTGCCGCAATGTAAACAATGCGGGATGCGACCGCCACGGTGGCGGTCGCATCCTAATGGGCACAGCGGGACAGCCGCACCTCTGGCGGTAGGTCCCGTTTACCGTTATGGTGGTGGGCGGACTTTGTCCGCCCGCCATCGTAATGGGCCCCTTTGTCTCAGTTAAACCTAAGTTTTGGTCTTAAGTTGAACTTAAGACCAAAACTTAAACTTAAGGCCAAAACTTTGTCTCAGTTAAACCTAAGTTTTGGTCTTAAGTTAAACTTAAGACCAAAACTTAAGTTTAACTGAGGCAAAATCCTAACTTTACTACTCCTAAATGCGCTTTGTGAATACCGAAAGTCGTAATGTTAGGATTTTGTCTCAGATTACTTTTGTGAATCGGGCCCCTTGTTACTCATGAGAGCTCATACAACCCCCCCCACCCGTCACACAAATCCCAAAAACATTGGAGGGTGGCACAATTAAGTGGACAGGCAGGGAGCTCGAAACCATGAAGTGCAATTCTCAATGAGTGTAATTAAGAGCTTTTAGCTCCTTCCTCTCTCGCGCTATGTGAGATATTCCCTCTGTCCATCTGATTGGGGAGGGGGTAGATGCAAGCATTGAAGCATTGAAGCATTGAAGCATAACTTGACTATACAAGTAATTATGGTTGAGTTGTGGGCTGGAGCAATGATGACCATGAATTTTCTGTTAGATGAATATATTTCTTAGGAAAATAATTTAAGTTCAGTTTTTCATGTTTTAAGTCAATCTTAGATTCACTTATCGGATCAACGTTAGAGGTGGAAGAGCCTCTAAAAGCGAGTCTGAGGCCTGGATCAGGCTCAGCTCGAGGTCTTTTTGAAACCTCGAGCATAAAGTGAACCAAGTTTTCAGAGAGGCAGTGTAGCCTTATGGCTACAGCTACTGATCATTTATTATCATGGAACAGGGTTCAAATCCTGGCCTCAACTCAACATCCAGTGATTCTAGCCAAATCTTCCCTCTGCTGATCAAAGTGGGGCATATTTATGAGAGGCTTGCATTGCATTTGCACCTCGCAACATGATACATGCGTGCCGCAAGCCTCTAAGTCCGATTTTTGAAGCCACGCAAAGCCACTTTGTGTGGCTCTGAGTGGCTTCAAAAATCTGGACTAACGCAACGCAGGGCAAATCACTGTGTTGCATTACGCTGCCCTAAGAAGGCATTCCATGGGCACTGCATGGGTGTTCCCATGCAACTCCCATGGTTTTTGACGCATTCCCAGATTTACAAGAACTTGTAAACCTGGAAATGCACAAAAACCTTGCACTTTCCCAGGGGCGGCATGACAAGGAGAAATTTCTCTATTTCTCCACGTTTCTTACTCTTTCTATGTGTGCTGCAGGAGGAATATGCCTCCCAAGATTGTTTTTGTGCAGGAAGCTACTCCTTCCTGCACACAAACAATCGAGGGTGTAACACAGGAACCCCGTGCACCATGTTGCGCTTGTGCCCACATTTGCACTAGACAGCCAAGAGGGCGCCAGTGCATGGGAAAGGACAGGAATGCGCTGAATTGCCTTAAATATGCTGCATTCCAGCCTTTTCTCTCTCATGCAGTGCAGCGCAGCAAGGTTCCTTGCTGCACTGCATTGCTTGATATTCTCATAAATGAGCCCCTGGGTGTCTGATGTGTGCACTCTCATGCCCTTGGGCAAACTTCACACTGAATAAAACTGTCTGAAATAATTTCTGGATTCTGCCTGCCACCTGCGTTCTAATCTCACCTTCCAAGAATTGAGGACAAAACATTAGCCTTTGAAGTCAGAAAGAGAAATTCATGCAGTAGCTGAATTGCAAAGTGTGAAACTGAAAAATCTGTGAATAATCCCAGTTTCCCTACTTGACCAAATTGTGTGGTCCTGGGCAAATACTTTATTCCACAGAGCCTCCTTTATCATTATTACATTTGATAGCACCATCAACAGTGGCGGCTCCTCCGTTAAGGCGGAGGAGCGTCGCCTCACTGACTCAAAAGGAAAAATACAATGATAATAACGTATCGTTATTATCATTGTATTTTTACTATTGAGTCAGTGGCTCGTGGGGCTGGGCGGGGCTGGCCAGAGCAGTGCAGGAGTGGTTTAGTCTCCTTAAGTGCGCAAGACTGCTTGGCCAGTCATCTCGGGCCAGCCAAACAGTCCTGCGCACTTTGCATTTTCCCCACCAGGCTTGCTTTACAGAACCTGGTGAGGAACATGTAAAGCCTCCCATTACCTCTCTGAGCGCCATGGTTCGGCGCTCAGACCAATTGCAGCATTGTGATTGGCTATGGGGAGCCTGAAAGCCGGTGCTTCCTGTTGCTTCCTGCTGCCGGTGGAGACAGGAAGAAGAGGACGGAGGAGAGGTGGCGGCCGGCCGGCCGAAGTAAGTGATCTTTTTTTCTTTATTTCCTTCCCACTCCCCAAACACCCCCTCCCCTCCTCCTCCACCCCCACTCGCGATCGGTAGCAGCTGCTACTGACCATCAAATACGTGAGTTCAGAATGTGCACTGTACAAAAACCTCTTTTGTGTTTAATGGCCCATAATGTTGTTCTCTATAATAAGAATTGAGGCCAAAATTATGATATATATGGCAACTGACTATCCTCTTAGTTCACTAGGATGCATCCTTAAATAAGCGGGGGCAGGAATGTTTCGTAGTTCATGTTTAAAAACTTACACTTTCAATTAATACACTTCAAGTATTCTGTGATGTTGTGAAATCAGTGTATTAAAGAAATACACTTTCATATTTAACACGTAGGGCTCGATTCACAAAGGTAAACTTAGACGTTTGGTCTAAACTTAGGCTAAACTTCTAAATTTACGACTTTTGGAATTCACAAAGGGCAAATGCAAGTACTATCTTTATGTCTGCACTCAAGCTGTGTCTCCACCTCAAGTGCGCACATACAGATAGTACTCGGAAATGCCTTTGTGAATTCCCAAAGTCGTAAACTTAGACGTTTGGCCTAAGTTTAGCCCAAACGTCTAAGTTCACCTTTGTGATTCGGGCCCAAAGTTTTTTGCATGATTTGTGTGCCTAATATTTTCAGGGCTCAACTCATGCATGGGCTCAGAGGGGGTCATTACGATGGCGGGTGGATCGCCACCGCCGTGCCGGCGGTGGCTTCCGCCGGCCTGGCGGGTGCTGTTTTGCCAACCACGGTCGCGATTCCCCGACCGCCATATTACGATGGGCAGACATAGCCCAAATCCCTACCGCCGTGGTGTTTTTAGTTCCGCCAGTAGTTTGGTTCTGCGACGAGAGGGGACGTAGCCAATAGTGGGAGACCGGCGCGCGGAATGACGTGTAGTCCGGCGTCCGAATCACAATGCCTCAAATAGGCAATCGGACCGCAACGGAGAAACCACCCATTGAAACACGGCGGAAGCAATACTGCGGAGGAAACTGGGAATCCCAGACAACTCCACGCGTTCGCTACCACTATGGATCCTGCTCTACAAGCCCTACCGCTGCTGTTCCTGATCCGCGATCAACAAAGATGACGCCGCCGTCGCCAACACCGCAGGTACGTCAATGACACACATCCGCATACAACACCAACACACAACACCTGACCTGTAAATGGCCACCTGTCCACAATAGACATTCTGTTGGTCACAGGACCATATCCACCAGGGTCTTCATAAGGTGCTGCAAATCGTGAAACCACACCTCCGCATCGGGGTCATCCATCAAGAACGTCATCACCGCATCATCCCGGTCACGTCACCGCAGCGGTGAAGACGTGGGAAAAGTTCCGCACAATCTAGTAGGCAGGTCCAGCGGCACGCATGGGCAGTCTCAGGGATGTGTAAGGATTGTGTTGGCCCTGGGCCAAATGTATATTGTGTGCCTCTGTTGGTAGCAGCTGTCATTACCTGATACCATCACAGCTCCTACCATCCCACCCTGTTCAACATCAAAATGTGTGCCCATCTGATATTCAGGGATAGTGATGTATGTGAACAAGTTCAGAGGTGTATTGTGGCAAAACAACACCTGCGTAGTAATGCCAAATAGGTGCTTGTGGTGTTAAACCCCCTTCCTGCTAGTGCCAAGATGAGTATTAGGGTGCAAAACAACACCTGCATAGTAATGCCAAATAGGTGCTTGTGGTGTGAAACCCCCTTCCTGCCACTGCCAAGATGAGTATTAGGGGGCAAACCCCACCTGCATAGTAATGCCAAAAAGGTGCCTGTGGTGTTAAACCCCCTTCATGCTAGTGCCAAGATGAGTATTAGGGGGCAAACCCCACCTGCATAGTAATGCCAAAAAGGTGCTTGTGGTGTTAAACCCCCTTCATGCTAGTGCCAAGATGAGTATTAGGGGGCAAACCCCACCTGCATAGTAATGGCAAAAAGGTGCTTGTGGTGTTAAACCCCCTTCATGCTAGTGCCAAGATGAGTATTAGGGGGCAAAACAACACCTGCATAGTAATGCCAAATAGGTGCTTGTGGTGTGAAACCCCCTTCCTGCCACTGCCAAGATGAGTATTAGGGGGCAAACCCCACTTGCATAGTAATGCCAAAAGGTGCTTGTGGTGTTAAACCCCCTTCATGCTAGTGCCAAGATGAGTATTAGGGGGCAAACCCCACCTGGAACATACACGTGTGTAGTTGGCATGTTCAGGGCCACATACACCTCAACACCACTGACAAGGACAGGCCAAGCACACTGTGTGACCACTCAACTGCACACATCCAAATATACCCATGTGAGTATGAAGACAGGCCTACACAAGATTACCACACACACACTGCTGTTCACACATCCAAACACATCACACAGACATCACCAACCTTGGACACCCCGCAAGTTAGACTGTGTGTAGAATTCACCTGTGTTGTGGTATAGCCCCCTAACATGACATGTGTACAATCAAACTAAAATCAACAGCGAATGATGATTGCAAGAGTACATCAACACCAACAAACATCATTGCACCCCCAAACCTCAGAGTCAAGCAGACCAAAAGTGTGTGTTACGTTTGCCAAACAATGACAAAGTGAATGAAGTAAATGGCAATGTGGAAGTGCCATGCAGAGCATGTGGCACATGTATCCATACCCACACATTAAAATGTTTAATTAAGCAAGGGCAGTAACAAACTAAACGACAGGAGTAACAGTGTTTATTGCAAAATATCCTGATAGGCACAAAAATTCAAACAAATAAAAGGCCATTGGCCAGTCCACAGTTAGAACAATGCACATGTGTGCATGAAAATGTTTACAGTGAATGTGTAACACCGTACACTGCCATGTGAATGACCAAAGCACCGGGGATATCAAAGCTCAGTCCAGGCACCGCTGTGGGAGAGATGGGTATGGGAGGGGGTCTTTGCCTCAGACTTGCCTGTCAGTTGGACTGGGAGGTGGCTGATTGTCGTGGCCAGTGGCGGAACTGGACCTGGGAGAGAGAGGATCATCAGAGTCAGAGTCAGCAGTGGCTGTGGCAGGCGTAGGGCTGCTTGGACCGGGTGGCATGGTGGCACGTGGAGGCGGAGAGATGCTGCCGTGAGACACAGAGGCAGTAGTGGCTGTGGCAGGTGTAGGGCTGCTCGTACCGGGTGGCATGGTGGCACGTGGAGGCGGACAGATGCTGCCGTGAGACACAGAGGCAGTAGTGGCTGTGGCAGGTGTAGGGATGCTCGTACCGGGTGGCATGGAGGCATGTGGAGGCGGAGAGATGCTGCCGTGAGACACAGAGGCAGTAGTGGCTGTGGCAGGTGTAGGGCTGCTCGGACCGGATGGCATGGTGGCACGTGGAGGCGGAGAGATGCTGTTGTGAGACACAGTGGGTGAGGGTGAATGTTGAGGGCTGCCTCTACACTTCTTGGGTATCCGATATTGCAGAAGTGTCTTGGGAGTAGTGGGAAGTGTGGCCGGCACAACAGAGTCCCTCTCCACCAAAGGTGTAACAGGTGCAGGTGGCCCTCCTTGTGGGGATTTGCTGGCTATGGACTTAGCCTTGGTTTTTGCTTGCCTTTTGCCCTCCATCCCCTGTAGTCCTGGTGAACCCCTCACATTGCTCTCCTGAGCACGCTTCACAGGGGTGTGGGTGGGAGTAGAGGTCCTGGGTGAAGCAGTCTTAGGGAGCTTTTGGGCTTTTCCTTTAGAGGCACCAGCACCACAGCAGGCATGCCAACTGTTTGTCTATCACTTGGAGCAGTTGTGTGGATGGGAGGCTCTTGTGATGGGTGTAATCTTGTGGACCGTGAGCTAGAGGCCTGCTTCTTTGCCTGATGCCCCTGAGTGTCATGTGAAGGGCTTTTTTCTTTGTGTCCCTGTGTGCCTGTGTTAATTTTTGGGGATGGTGTCTGTGGTCTGGCATGCTTGGAGCGCTGCTGTCGTGTGCTGCGTGTCGACGAGTTGGGGCCTGAGGGCTCAGTTGTGTGGTCACTCTCCTCAGGGGTTGCCACTGGCAGGGTGGTTGTTGAAGGCATTGGGGCTGGACTTGGATGCTGTGATAGCTGAATGGCTGCCGTCACGGTGGAGGACAAACCCTGGACAGTCCTGTGTAGCCCACCCATGTCCGAATGAATGCCCTCCATAAATGCCAGAACCTGTCCCAACTTCTTGTCCTGATCCTGGAAAGCATTTAGGAGAGCTGTCTGACCCACACACAGCTGGCGCAAGAGTTCTACCGCCTCAACACTGAGGGCAGCAGGGGAGACAGGGGCAGGGGCAGCGGTGCCTGGGGTGAAGGCGACTCTACCCTTAACAGCCCTGCGGGCATGGACAGCACTACTGGTAGTAGCCGGGATGGTGGGCACTGACCGATGTGTGGTGGAGGAAGAGGCAGCATTGTCACTCCCTGTGACCACCATTGTTGCTGACTCCCCACTGGAGTCAGATGATGTTGAGGTTGTGCTTTCTGCGCGCGAGTCCTCAAGGACACTCCTGTCCCCCTCTGAGGCACTGGTCACCTCAGTGTCAGTGATCTCATGGCTATCATGCGTGCCACATGCTTCAGCACTGGTGTCCGTCTCATGGCCTTCCGTGCACTCGGTAGATGCTGCAATGGACAGAGACATGGGTTCAGTACAGTGCCATACACACAAACATCAAATGCAAGCACAGCACTAAACTAGATAATGACAACCCCAAGTTCCACAACACCCTGTGCAGTCTGCATGTGCAACAATCATGCAAAACACAGAATATGCATGGAAATATGCATTGTTCACATCAATGAGCCATGTGAGGTTCACACAGGCAAATAGCAGGTCCCTGCCTCCTTGTAATCCAACATAAACATCTCTGCAAGCATACCCACGTGCCTGTCTGTGAGAGACGCATACATCTCAGCATGTTGCCTCTGTCACATATGGAGTCACTGTAAGGGGACAACACAGATACAGATTCAAATTTGTACTTTAGAATGTCCATGAGCTACTGTTGTCTAACAAGTTGAGCAATTCATCACGCAGACTGTTGCACGTTGGTGTCAGATGTGTAGTTCACACCATTTACAAGTCCTGCAGTGCACACATCGTTAAATGCACACTGACATGATGCACACTGCTGTACACTGCCTGGTGATGTCCATGACACCCAGAATGCAGAAGATGTCATAAGGCCACATCTCATCATGCAATGTCAAGGGCCATTGTATGAAACACATGATAAAGTCCATCTAGGGAAAATACATGACACCTGCACTCAACACATAGGCCACTGAGAAGTATTTCATCAAAATTGACACATCAGCAAGATCAGCAATGGCTCCCGGTCGCCATTCATGCAGTCACTCACACCCAAAGTCAGCCTACGCAGAATACTCACCACTAACTCCCTGCTGATGGTCCCTCAAACGTTCATACAGCTCTGGCTGTGTCACAGACAAGATGCGGGACATTAGTGGAGTCATGGTTCGGCCCGCCAACCTGCCACTTCGAGGGAGCAGCCCCACCGTCATCTCTGCCACGGTCCTGCTCAGACGGGAGATGTCATCCCACCTCTTGTGGCAGTGTGTGTGCCGTCTGTTGAATACACCCAGAGCCCGCACCTTCCGTGCAATGTTCTTCCATGTGGCCTTACGCTGATGGACCTTCAGCTGCAGGCATGGGATACAAGAAAAGGAAGTATCAGAGACCCTGTGTCATTCACACTGTGTGTCAGTACAGGAGAACATAAATGCATGGCACACAAATCGCTACATCTTCATCAGAGGCCATACAGCATGACACATAGTACATGTTCATTACAATACTACATAGAAATGAATGCATGTATGACGCGGCACACAGTACATGGCCATCTCATACACATGCACAATGGCAGCACAGACAGCTATGTGCAGAAGGCCCTCATCTGTGATGCAGTATGTGAGTGAGCATGACATGCAATACAGTGCTAATGAAGTGTAGTGGCAGACTCACTGTGTCCACCACTACACACCCCTCAGCCCTTGGCCTGTGAATGGCTCAATGCATTTTTCTGGAAACATATTGGGACATAATCTGAATTATCACGCCCTTCTCACAATGTTAAGTCCTCTATTGTGCAATTCTCAGGAATATGATGGCTCAGTGAGTATTAGGTGTGTGGACTAAACACATGTTTGACTCAGTCCAGTTAGGCATGGCTCAGAGTAACATTGGACAGTGTCTGTGCAGGCCAGAGGAACTCACACTGCGGTTCAACATGGTCCCTCAGATAAATCACATGGATGTACAGCATGAGAGGGTGAAAAGTGCCAACACATGCGAGACTGAACACATGTTCAAATCAATGTAAGGATGACATCTACTACTTACATTGATGTGAAGTGTCATAGTTGCATTAACATCAAGTGGGTTCCACTCATGCATTGGACTATTGTGCATGATGGTCACATCAACATAGTGCACTTAAGAAATATACAACACACATAAGTCATTGGTCCATTCCAATATACATTTCAACAGTCACATATGAGGTTGTGAAGAGTGAGTGGACAGTTACATAACATGGCACAGTAAAAATTAGTCCTGACTTGTACTGTTTCAAAACACCATCGTATCTGTGTGGCTGTTTAAACAATGCATGTCTCCCCCTACCTTCAATCAACTTATGTATGTGTGGAAATAAGCCTACAGATACCATTGACATGAAGTTAGCATGCATGGCAGTGTAACACACATTTACATCACCTAGTCTCAGACCAACATGTTTATTAAGTTTGTGCAAGAATGGCTGTAGGAGTGTCCATTTTCTACACATTATCAAATGCAATTTCCACAGAACATGTATGGAGCATGCCATGGTAGCTATTAGGATGCCTGTACATCGACTTGCGCTCACAGGCACATACTACTGCACAGCAACATCATGGTATCATTTTGATCACTCTCACACTTGGAATCAGGAACACTTACCAGTACATCTGGTGCACCAAAATGCCTCCCATACTGTGCAAGGACCTCGTCCACCAGAAGCTCCAGCTCCTCTGTAGTGAAGGGACGGGCCCTGACATTTTCTGTCCTCGCCATCACTGGGTCCAGGATACAGTAAATATGCAGTTGTAGAGGAATGGCAGTCAGCAGTGTCTGAATGCATGTGAAATGTGTGGCTCTCCCACAGAGATTTATAGGCCCCTGGAGTGGTATCAGTGGCAGTCAGCTGCTGCAATTGGTCCACCTGGCTGGCATCTTTCAAGTGTGGCCAATGAGCAGACCCGCGGTGGCGGTGCACGCCTACCGCGATTTTCAAAGTAGCATTTCACTACCGCGATCGCGGTTCCCATTGTCTGCAATGGCATTGGTGGTGTCACACCGCGGAGGCCAGGCAGTCGCTTCCCCTATGCTGCATCTTTCAAGTGTAGCCAATGAGCGGACCCACGGTGGCGGTGCACGCCTACCGCGATTTTCAAAGTAGCATTTCATTACCGCGATCGCGGTTCCCATTGTCTGCAATGGCATTGGTGGTGTCACACCGCGGAGGCCTGGCGGTTGCTTCCGCTATGCTGCATCTTTCAAGTTTAGCCAATGAGTGGACCCGCGGTGGCAATGCACTCCTACCGCGATTTTCAAAGTAGCATTTCACTACCGCGATCGCGGTTCCCATTGTCTGCAATGGCATTGGTGGTGTCACACCGCGGAGGCCAGGCGGTTACTTCCGCTATGCTGCATCTTTCAAGTGTAGCCAATGAGCAGACCCGCGGTGGCGGTGCACGCCTACCGCGATTTTCAAAGTAGCATTTCACTACCACGATTGCGGTTCCCATTGTCTGCAATGGCATTGGTGGTGTCACACCGCGGAGGCCAGGCGGTCGCTTCTGCTATGCTGCATCTTTCAAGTGTAGCCAATTAGCGGACCCGCGGTGGCAGTGCACGCCTACCTCGATTTTCAAAGTAGCATTTCACTACCGCGATCGCGGTTCCCATTGTCTGCAATGGCATTGGTGGTGTCACACCGCGGAGGCCAGGCGGTCGCTTCCGCTATGCTGCATCTTTCAAGTGTAGCCAATGAGGGGACCCGCGGTGGCGGTGCATGCCTACCGCGATTTTCAAAGTAGCATTTCACTACCGCGATCGCGGTTCCCATTGTCTGCAATGGCATTGGTGGTGTCACACCACGGAGGCCAGGCGGTCGCTTCCGCTATGCTGCATCTTTCAAGTGTAGCCAATGAGGGGACCCGCGGTGGCGGTGCATGCCTACCGCGATTTTCAAAGTAGCATTTAACTACCGCGATCGCGGTTCCCATTGTCTGCAATGGCATTGGTGGTGTCACACCGCGGAGGCCAGGCGGTCACTTCCGCTATGCTGCATCTTTCAAGTGTGGCCAATGAGCAGACCCACGGTGGCGGTGCATGCCTACCGCACATATGGACACATTATGCACTAGCAATGGCAATAGTCAAATTTTACAATTGAACACTATGCCTCCATAGTGTCTTACTGCACTTGTTTTGTACAATGAATGCTAGTGTGACATTCAACTCACTGATGCCTACACATGCCATGTCTGTGGAAAATGTGACATGCATTGCCATACACTTACTCACGTCACCTATGATATGTGTGTGGATGTACATCTATTGGTTGTATGATGTTGTCTCAGGTTTGAAATCAACTCAATGTGTGAGATGGCTAATCAAACAACAGTAATGATTGCCTGACCACATAATGGTGATATTTTACTGTGCCCATAGCTGATTCTTGGTGGCCCCCGGCCCTGGGCACCGCGCCCAAGCCAACGGACCACGCACGCAACCTGGGCTTCATCCTGGACTCCTCCCTGTCGATGACCAGACAAGTCAACGCCGTCTCATCTTCGTGCTTCAACACCCTGCGCATGCTCCGCAAGATCTTCAGATGGATCCCCACTGAAACCAGGAAGACCGTCACCCAGGCACTCGTCACCAGCCGACTGGACTATGGGAACACCCTCTACGCCGGAACCACAGCCAAACTTCAAAAAGACTCCAGCGCATCCAGAACGCCTCCGCACGACTCATCCTGGACATCCCCCGACACAGCCACATCACCGGACACCTGAAAGACCTGCACTGGCTCCCCGTCAGCAAGAGAATCACGTTCAGACTCCTCACCCACGCACACAAGGCCCTCCACGACCTGGGCCCCAAGTACCTCAACGACCGCATGACCTTCTACACGCCCACCCGCCAGCTACGATCAACCAGCCACGCCCTCGCCACCGTACCACGCATCCGCAGAGCCACCGCCGGAGGAAGATCCTTCTCCTACCTGGCAGCCAAGACCTGGAACTCCCTCCCCACTCACCTTCGGCGAACCCAGGACCATCTCTCCTTCAGGAAGCAGCTCAAGACCTGGCTGTTCGAGCAGTAACTTACCCCCTCCCCCAGCGCCTTGAGACCCTCCCGGGTGAGTAGCGCGCTCTATAAATGCCGTGATTGATTGATTGATTGATTGATTGATTGATTGATTTAAGTAGGATATGTGATCAGCTTACACACACTGTGCACATTGTGATGATAACTAGAGGTCTGTGCAACTTAAGCAAGAAGGTGTGGCAGGTAAAGCAGCTACATATGAGTCAGCAGTGTTGCTGTCTCATACATCTGCTGTGTCACCTACTCCTAGGACTGGGGACACCAGATGTATTGGTGTACCATTCACAACCTCTGATTATGTTTTTGGGGTAGTCAGTATGTACAACATGACCACTTGTAAAAACACATGGGTGAAGGTGTCTCTGCATCTGAGTTGTGGATTAAGCAATTGTTGGAGTACATTCATTGTTTCTGCTGCGTGAGTCAAGATGTGAGAAGTCGGACACATCTCATTGTGTAATTTGAATAACATTAGTCCTCTTCCATTTCATGTAGGCGACGACCAAATGTGCACCGGCCTTTCACAGTCCTGGAGGACATGGAGGATGTGGACATCATCCGGAAATTTCGTCTGGATCGCGTTACACTGCAAGAGCTGTGTGCTCAGTTGGAGCCCCATCTGAGGCCTCAACGAACATATCCAACTGCCCTATCCCCAACAGTGAAGATCATGGCAGCGCTGCATTTCTTTGCTACGGGCTCTTTCCAATACACGGTGGCCAGCGCCGGTGGGATGTCGCAAGCCACATTCAACATGGTGCTCTGGGATGTGGTGTCCGCAATGATGCTATACAAGGACCAATACATACGATTCCCAAATACAGCAGATTTGCCAGCTGTGAAGGCTGGTTTTTATGCCCTTGGCCACATTCCTCATGTAGTTGGTTCCATTGACGGCACACACATTGCCCTTGTCCCACCACAGGCACGTGAGCAGGTGTATAGGAACAGGAAGCACTACCATTCCATAAATGTGCAGGTGGTATGCCAAGCTGATATGATCATCATCCATGTTTGTGCGCGATTTGCTGGCTCCGCCCATGACTCCTACATCCTGCGGAACAGCATTGTACCCCGGCTGATGGAAAATCTACATCCAGAGCGTGCATGGCTTGTAGGTGAGTACACTGAGTCCAGTAGTGTGCTGTGTGTGACATGCTGTTCTCGTCAACTGTTTGTATCACAACATTTCTCTGTGTATGTCACACCTAGGTGACTCAGCGTATCCCAACAGGCCGTGGTTGCAGAGCCCACTGCGGAATCCAAGTACCCCGGGTGAAGTCAGCTACAACGAGGCACATGGTAGGACACGACGTGTGGTGGAGCGCACTTTTGGCCTCCTGAAGTCCCGATTCCGGTGCCTGGACAAGAGCAGAGGTGCACTGTTGTATTCCCCACGAAAGGTGTGCCGGATAGTTGTAGCATGCTGCATGCTACACAACCTTGCCTTGCGCAAAGCCGTTCCGCTGATCCTGGATGACGATGAGCAGCAGATGCCCCTCCTGCACACCCACACACTTCCAGTGCGGATGATAGTGGTGAAGAGGAAGGTGTTGACCTGCATCAACAGCTCATTGCCAACTACTTCCCTTGAATGTAAGTGACTTTGTAGAACAGTGACATTGTGTGTTTGCTTGGATGTTAGTATCAAGGCATAGAGAATTTAAACTGCTGGCTGTTGTTGTGTGTGTAATAAGGGCTGATGTGTGTGGCACACGGTATTTGTATCCAGGTACATCATGTGTATGTTGAGGTTGTTGACCATTGCTATGTGTGCTTGTTTTTGTACCTTGATGCCTAGTGTTGTGTTTCAGCTGTAATGGCGTCACCTGATAAGTAAATGTCATTCTCTTGTGTCTTTCTAGGTTCATTCACCCTGTCAATGCCTCCTCTCCTTCAGAGCTGTTGGAACATTGAAATCTGATTTGTCATTGTACATACTGGAATAAACATGTAGCTCACACAGACATAGGTATGTGAAGAGTGTTTATTTAAAATTAGTTTTTGTGCAAGTGAAGGGAATATGTACATAAATGTGAACAGTGAATAAAAGAGTTGTCAGTCATGGTAGATGAGACAAACAGTGTAGTCACCACAAAGCTGAAGTCACACAGTCCAACAGACTCAGGCCATCAACATGGCAATGTGGGCAAGGATAGTCAACATAGTCAATGCAAAGGGGAGCAACAAGATACCATCATGGCTGGCTCTGTGAGTGGCGTTGGTATGGTGGCCTGCCACCAAATCCTCCCCTGTGGATTCTCGGATGGCCCCTGGTGCGTTTGGGAGGGGGGGCATCTGCTGCAGGGTCAGTGGTGTCTTAGAACTCACTCTCCTCCTGCACACCCCTCTCTGTGGCTGCAGCTGGAATGGTGGGCTGCACAGCAGGCAATCCACTGGAGGGGGTTGAGCTGCACTTGGGGCTGGGAGTCTGTCCCTCAGAACACCCACTAGCTGGCCAACAAGGTCGACAAGTTGGCCCATCCGTGTGTCCATGGACTGCTGTAGCAGGCGGATCTCATGCATGTCTTCAGCAAGCTGGCTCATTACTCCATGGTTCTCTTGGTAGGCACCAAGGACTCTTGCAATGGTGGCCAAAGATTCAGGGTCATTGTCCTCCTGTGTCTCTGCCCCAGTTGTACTCCCACCTGCCCTCCTGACACGGACCTGTGGCATAGTCCCCCGACGCACTGCCACACTCTCCCTGGCATGCTGTGATTGTGTGGTGGTGTTGGTAACCACCGTGGCAGGGCATGTGTTGCAGGCAGCAGTGGTGATGGTGGTGGTGGAGGCCACACAGGTCGTAGTGGCAGGGGGCAGCACAGTTGTTCTTGCCGTGGTGGTGATGGTGGAGGCCACACAGCTCGTAGTGGCAGGGGGCAGCACAGTTGTTCTTGCCGTGGTGGTGGTGGTGGTGGAGGCCACACAGCTCATAGTGGATGGGGGCAGCACAGTTGTTCTTGCCGGGGTGGTGGTGGTGGTGGGGACAATGAGGGCTTGAGACATGTTAGTCCCTGCCACACCAGAGGGGCCAGCTTGAGAATCCTCGTCCGAGAATGTTGGGGAATCTGCATCCGAGAGTTCACGTTCCAGGGGTGGAGACTGGCTCTGCATGTTGGTGTCATCCTCTGCAGTTAGTTGTTGATCTCCTGTTGAACAGAGGTCATATGGTAATTGAGTTGCACGCAACAAGCTTGATGTTAGACAATTGTTTGAGACATTTGATACAACAAACACTTTACAATGCAATGACTTTGTATGCCTGCTATATACTGTGCACCATGACATGACGTTGAGGTACATACCTTAGTAGTCCATGGTGTCCGTTGTGAATTAAAACTTGGTGCAGTGTACAGATAGTGTAACTACACGGACATGTTCTCATCTACCTAATTGCGTGACATCAACTTTCTGTTGTGCGTCTTTTCAGTTAGCTGTTCATGTAATCTATTTCAACAGAGCTAGAAGGAACCATTGTCATGTTATACATAGCTTTGGAATCACATGTACTTTCCTTTATTTTCATGTAGACCATGCATGTTTGGTGTTGAGATGGGCCTTCATGCTCAGACACCATGGTACTTCCACATTGCATTCTCTGCTGTGCATGATTGTGGGATGCATTTGTTTCACTTGTGACTTGGTGAGTATGAGTTCAAAATATGCGACAGTTACGTGCACTTAGATGTCTGCACACTGGATATGGCATTTAAAACTATGCCAAGTTGGCTGACATGTTAGTGCTGATGTGGTTATGTGGCTACATGCATTTAGAAAAGGATGGCGGTGTGCATGCAGTCACTACCTACGTGTAAGTTTTGGGAGAGCAATGCGATAGTTACCCCATGCTTGTGGGTGTGGGGAATGCTCCATCCTGCTCAGCTGTGGGACAAGGGGGCCTGTTGGGAGTTGTAGTGCAGACTTCCCAGCCACAAAGACCATTCCCTGTTGAGATGGCTACCTACCTGTAAGGTTACACATTGGAGGGAAATGGCTAGCCCATGCTTGGGGGTGTGGGGAATGCTCCATCCTGCTCAGCTGTGGGACAAGGGGGCCTGTTGGGAGCTGTAGTGCAGACTTCCCAGCCACAAAGACCCCTCCCTGTTGAGATGGCTACCTACCTGTAAGGTTACACATTGGAGGGAAATGGCTGGCCCATGCTTGGGGGTGTGGGGAATGCTCCATCCTGCTCAGCTGTGGGACAAGGGGGCCTGTTGGGAGCTGTAGTGCAGACTTCCCAGCCACAAAGACCCCTCCCTGTTGAGATGGCTACCTACCTGTAAGGTTACACATTGGAGGGAAATGGCTGGCCCATGCTTGGGGTGTGGGGAATGCTCTATCCTGCTCAGCTGTGGGACAAGGGGGCCTGTTGGGAGTTGTAGTGCAGACTTCCCAGCCACAAAGACCCCTCCCTGTTGAGATGGCTACCTACCTGTGAGGTTACACATTGGAGGGAAATGGCTGGCCCATGCTTGTGGGTGTGGGGAATGCTCCATCCTGCTCAGCTGTGGGACAAGGGGGCCTGTTAGGAGCTGTAGTGCAGACTTCCCAGCCACAAAGACCCCTCCCTGTTGAGATGGCTACCTACCTGTAAGGTTACACATTGGAGGGTAATGGCTGGCCCATGCTTGGGGGTGTGGGGAATGCTCTATCCTGCTCAGCTGTGGGACAAGGGGGCCTGTTGGGAGTTGTAGTGCTGGCTGCCTGTACATGTGCCCCCATGTAAATATTGTTATGTACCTTTGTGGTGAATGAGAGGAAGTTATTGTGGGATCTGTGAGACATGTTTGGGGGGAGTGTGGTGGACATGAGTACATTTGGGCCTAGGAGGTGTTGCTTTTTAGTTGTGCAAGCTACTACATAGCAGTGTTATGGCAGACCTTTGTTGGTACTTACCAGCCTCCATTCCCCCCTCAATTCCAGTGCAACTCTCTGGGTGCAGTATGCCAAGCACCTTCTCCTCCCATGCGTTGAATGTTCTTGGTGGAATGGGAGGGCCACTGCCAGTCCGGTTTGCTAGCTCACGGTTCTTGCTGTTCTTCTCCTTGACCTTGCTCTTGAGGTCAGTCCACCTCTTCCTGATCTCCTTCCTGTTGCGTGGAACTTGCCCTACAGCATTGACTCTGTCAACTATCCTTTGCCACATTTGATTTTGCCTGGCTGATGGGGTCTGTTGGACCCTGCTTCCTAAAATATATGGCTCAACTCTTATAATCTCATCCACCAGGACTGACAACTCACCATCAGTGAATTTGGGCATCTTCTGTGCCATGGTGTGTAATGTGCTGTGTGGTTAAGAGTGCAGGTGTGAAGGTGGTGGTGGTGGTGGTGATATGTGTGGTGTGTGTGTTTGTGATGGTGTGATGTGTGCAGTGTTGCCTATCCTTTGTGTGGTATTGTTGGGCCCTACAGTTCTGGAGTTGTGCAAAGAATTGTGGTCATGCAGGGGCTGGTTTTATGCTCTGCTATGTGGGTGGGTCCAAACGGAGTATTCATGTCAGGTGTGTTGTCTGTGTTGAGCTGGGATTTGTAGTTTTTATTTGCCAGGGGCATGTGTCAATGGGGTGTGTTAGCTGTTTTTATTGGCTGAGCCAGATACACAGCCACATTTGGTAGTTTTGTGGTGTAGTTGCTTTCGACCGCCATTACTATTTCCGTGCGAACACCGCGGTCGGACTGCAATAGTCCTTCCTCCGGCTCTCCCATTCATCATTGATGACAATCGCGGCGGTCGGAAACAAGCGGTCGTACCGCAGGCACCGCTGTAACATCTTGATTGCACTCGTGGCAATTCCGCTTGTGTATCGGCAGTTTGTTGGCTTTCCACAGTGAAACCGACCGCCATGGACGGAATTTCGCCTTTTCCGCACGTGCCTGGCGGTGTTTCTTGGAATCCGACCGCGGCGGTCGGATTTTTCCGGCAGTGCATCGTAATGTGATCAGCGGTGGTGCCGCAGGCCATGCGGGCTGTCTTTTCCCATTGCCACGGCGGTCGGAATGGTTTTCCAACCGCCATCGTAATCGGCCCCTAGGAGCCAAGCCAGACCTTTTGCTCGGCTCTCCCTGTTAATTTGTTGGCTCGCCTACCTGTAGTCAACGTAACAGGTGTAATGGTGAAATGTGGTTGTAAAAGTCAGCCAAGTTTTTTTGTAAATAAATATGGCTCATATTTTCAAAGAATGAATTATGTGGGTTGTGTGAATTTTTCAGGGAGGGCTCGAGTCCATGCCTTGCCAGTTTACAGTCTATTGCGAATTGAAAAATGGTGGGGGCATAAAAGGGGTATCCCTCCTTTTGACACTGACATGTAGCAACGTGAAAGGAAGTGCTACTAATTTGCAAAGTGGACGCTGTCATCGACAGATAGCTACCACTCTGTGTATCTCTACTGGGTAATTCAGGGAGAGCAGACAGTCATCCGAATGACCATTGTCTGCTCCCACCATGCAATTTGCGCATTGTCTATTTTTCAATTTTTGATTTCAACCTTGTGCCTTTAAGGGGCAGGAACATGAAAAAAAAGTAGGCATTCTGGAAATTAGATTGCAAGACTGGACGTTTGCTGTCCCTCAAAGGCTTATATCCTTTAATTTACAGTACTTTGCAATGAGCCACAAAAGGAATACTACCTGATTCATATTGTTGAAGCAGGACGTTTGTGATGCCGTGAAAACTGTGGTTTTGTTCTGTGTTTGGTTCACAGCACAATGCTAACAACAGGCGACAAAGCAGTCGAAGTGTAAAAAACTGTGACTGCTTTGCAACCTGACATTTCTAAATTAGGCCCAAATAACTTTAGAGACTTGGGGCCAGATGTAGGTGGCGAAATATCGGTCGGTAACGCCGAAATTCAGAGAATTTCAGCGTTACCGACCGGTATTTGGCTGAGTGCAATGTAGGTGAGTTCATACCTACATGCAAAATAAGGAATCGCAAAATAGCGATTCCTTATTTTGCTCTTGCATTTAAGGAATCGGAAATACCGATTCCTTAAATGCAATGTACGTAGCACTAAAAATAGTGCACTTGAGCCTTAAAGAATCGCTAATTACCACCAACTGCAAGTTGGTGGTAAATAGCGATTTCCTTTAAAAAGCACTTTTTGCTTTTTCAAATGTGCCATGTGGCACACATCCATGCCCTTAGGGCATGTATGTGCGCCACATGTGCACACATGCACATTTCAGGGGTGCAACAGGGTGTCCTTTGGACACCCTGGCACCCTTGAAATACCTCCCGCTATTAGCGATTCGGTAATACCGAATCGCTAATAGTGAATATCTTCCCATTCATTCCTATGGGCCTCCTAGCCCATAGGAATGAATGGCTAGGTATTCCTTAATAACGAATCTTAATTACCGATTCGTTATTAAGGAATGTTAAGGAATCGCTAATATTTTAGCGATTCCTACCTACATTCCATTTAGCGAGTCCTTAATAGCGATTCGGTAAAAATCGCTATTAAGGACTCGCTAAATTGAAGTTACCTACATCTGGCCCTAGGTCACATTATTAACAGGTACTTACTGCTACTCTAACAACTACCATTTTAATATAGCACCAGGATACCCTCTCAGGTGATTAGTGCACTATACAAATCACCATTAACATAACATAAAATATTGGAGCAGGACATCTTTCCAAGCGTGTGAAGAACAAACATTAGACACAACACACTGTTCCACTAACCTCCAAACAACTTGTTCAAATTTTCACAAGAAAGTCAACATCCTCAGTCATATAGCTTCTGATAAGAGTCCATAGACCTTCTGACCCAAAAACCCGACTGCAATGTGCTCATCACACTTTTGGGCATATTTATGAGAGGTTTGCGTCATGCTTGCACCACGCAACATGGTACATGCGTGACGCAAACCTCTAACTCAAATTTATGAAGCCAGGCAAAGCCAGTTTGTGTGGCCTCTAAATGACTTCATAAATCTGGAGTAATACAATCCTGCTCAAATTGCTGTGTTGCATTACTCTGTACCAGGGAGGCTTTCCATGACCATTGCATTGGTGTTTCCATACAACTCTCATGGTTTTTGATGCAATTCCAGATTTACTACACCTGGTAAACCCAAGAATGCGCCAAAAAGATAACGAGCAGAAATATGTTTATTTCTCCTTGTTTTTTACCTCTTTCTATGTGTGCTACATTCTGCAGGTTTTTTCTCTTTCTATGTGTACTGCAGAATGCAGCACACATAGAAAGAGGAAAAAACCTCTCAGTATTGTTTTTGTGCATAAAGGTGCTCCTTCCTGCACAAAAACAATCCTGCATACAACACAGGCACCCTTGCACTATGGTGCAATGGTGACTGCATTGGCATTGGGCTGTCAAAATGGTGCATGGGGAAAGGACAGGAATGCGCTGTATTGGATAAATACAGTGCATTCCAGCTCTTCCCCTGTGTTACAGGGCAAGACAGCTGTAAAGTTGTGTGCTCTAGGCCCACATACTTTGTAAATAAGTGAGACACACACACTTGGGTATAGTGCTTAGAACTGGCCACAAGCACATGCACTCAGGCTCTTTTATTGGCAGGGTCACCTGACCAGTGAAGCCTGTGTTGGATGGGTGTATGGGCTAGCCCTCAGGGAAGATGCTGGCATAAACACTAGACTGTGTCCAGCAGGTCACAACAGCAGCAAGGTGACTTGCTGCGCTGCCCTGCGCCACAAATGTCATAAATATGCCCCTTATTGCGTAACATACCCTTCACCAATGTGCCCTGGCAGATAGCAGCATGGTAAGCAGCAAATACGGTGCACTCAATAAAGCCACTGCAGGCAGGATGCATGAATTCAAATCTCAAAATATACTAGGTTAAGGTGCCACCTCAGTGGTTAGTAAAATGCACTGGGTCTGGTGTAGCGATCCAAAACGTGCACTGCATGAGCTCATATTCAGTACCAACACTTCACTTTCTGTATGCAGCAGTTATTTTGCAGAAGGTGTGTAGATTTCATAATGATCTTGTATTCCTCAAAATAGTTTAAGGATTTCAAATAATAAACTCACAACATCAGAAAGTCTATTTTGCAGCCTGTTAAAGTTCTGACTTTGTGAAAGGTATTGGTTCTGGCTTTGAAGAAGACAGGAGATTTCTTCAATTGTGAATGAAAAAAATAACTTGCTTCAACCAAGGTTTTTCTCTGCTGCTTGACACAGACCTAACACCTACAGAAGCATCCTAATTTAGTAGATAATGCATTTCTAAAGCAAACACTTTAATTTTGAAATGTCGTGTCCTTCCTTAAAAGAGTGAAGGTAACCTGCAGGCAGTAAGCAGTGCAAGGGGTCACATCACAAAACGTTTCAAAAAAATAAAAACTTAAAAAACTTACCTGAACGCCGCCGCCATCTCCCACCGTATCGCGTTCTTCCTGCTTCCGGGCACAGACTCTCAGACTGCGGCCAATCCTGACGCTGCATGAAAGCAGCGTCTGGATTGGCCTGAGCACTGGCAACTGGCGCTCCCAGGCAGACTTGGAGCCTGTGCCTGCTCTCTCCAGCCCCAGCAACGCAGCTAGGGCTGTAGAGAGCTTCACTGCGCATGAGGGTTTGGCCAGCCTGAGACAGCCGGCCAAACCCTCATGCGCAGTGAAGGGAGTGCACTACCACTCCCCTACCACCAGTGTCATTCCCTGGACCTGCCCCAAGACTCGTCAGAGTCCTGGGGGCGGGTCCAGGGGATTAAAATAAAACGATAACAAAACAGGTTTAAAATCTGTTTCATTTGAGCGTGGTGGCAGGGGGTGCAGAGCTCTTCCACTCTAACGGAGGGGCCGCCGCTGGTGTGATGCCTTAAGTTTGTAGTTTTTTAGGTGGCAGTATTTTATCTGTTTGCTTTATTAGTCATTTTCGGGTTAAAGAGCACTGAAGTACAAGAAGAAATCACTACAGAACAATCGATTGTATCAAGTATATATTTCAAAGATGAAAAAAAGGCATTTTGAAAATGTTCTCCATTGTTTACTAAGCTGAATGTAATGAGGGAGAGAGCTCAGCACAAAAGATTTGATGACCTGTGCCTAGAATATATAAAATGTGATTTGTACCTGTGTTATTCTTCTACAGTTATAATACATATATTGAAACCCTCTGTTTCGCATAAGTGACTAATATAATAAACAAGCAGCATGGTTCTGTCTACCGCAGGCTGCTTCCAATTATATCTGCTATTGTGTGGTAGTAGTTAATGAAGTAATCCATCTACCTGTGAGCACATTATTGTGACTATTGTAAATTCGCTGCTCTTGGTAATTGGAACCTAATGGTTTTAGTTTCATCTGTTTCTCCCTAAACTTTGGTATCTTCATTAGGCCTAATGGCAGCAATGGAGATCAGTTTCTGTTACTCCTTAAGAAATGTAATTGTATTTGCGCCAGTTGAAATGGGGCATGGAAATTTGAATGCACACATTTTACCGCATACTTTTTACTGCTTTTCCTTCATTAAATTTTTTAGCTCATAACAAATGATAACAAGTTAATATGAAATTAAATACCTAACACATCATTGCCCCTTTAATCAAGACATTTCACCCTGAAATAAACACTGACAATGACAATAGGCTTGACCTTTGTATTGTGAAAGCACGAGGGCAAAAATGCATATATACCTGCACCCAGACCAAAACACTACTTTCATACAGTATAGTAAACGTAGCACACGATGCACATGAACTAAGAATAACACAAAACCAGGTGCAGAAGGGGAGACAGGTTTACATGCATCAGAAGAGAACAGAAAGGGGCACAAGGTGAAAGGCAACAGGAAAATCACGTGGAATTGTGCTTGAATGCACCGCTGAGTGTTGTGCACTAGGTGAGCACTGGGGAGTAAAGGGTGATCTACAGTTCAAGTGCACAGGGCTCCCGCGCATTATAGGAGGTATTAAGTGGCATGCTGCAGAGGGTGATGTGAAATGGTGGTACATGGCTATTCACAAAAGGAGGAACATATTGATGTGCTATATGTCGTGCTGTACTCTGAGACACAGTGGGGTCGATTCCGATTCGGGCCGGAAAAAGCACTGATTGACTCGGAGCCGGAAATTATACCGACCGACACGTACCTGTGGCGCCCGACACGCCAAGTACGATGCAAGGCGTGCAAAATCCGACCGACACGTACCGAACCCAAGCCGAACGACCGAGCCGCACGGAAAACAGCAATCCGGACGGAAAAACACGCGAATCCAACCGACCGACACGCACCCGGAACAAATCCGACCGAAACGTACACGCGAACTCCAAACCGCAAAGTACGATGCAAGGCGCGAAAACCACGACCGAGTCGGACGGAGGACAAGCCGTACGACCGACACGCATACAAAACCGAGCCGAAGCAAAACAAAACACCGCGACCGACGCGTACACAGCATAGAAAACTGCACAAACACAGCGTGAGCGAAACGGAGAACACCGTACGAGACAAATGCAGGGTCCGACTTGGTCACAAGAACGTTTCCAACATGCACAGACAGTACAAAGGAAAAATCACACAAAAAAGGCCAAACAAGCAATTACAAAGCCAATAAATACTGGGGGGGTGGGGACAGAGAACAAAGACACACCCACAACTCCACCCATATAAAGGACACAAATCACAACCATGATCCTTTGCAAATGCCATTCCACTGCCAGCACCCAAGAGACAGCAACCACACACCCACAGCTCATCCCTCACACAAGCCACACACCATCAGCACACCAACAAATACCTACCTCACATACACCCAGCAAAACACACACTCACACACCCTCACCTGCACACCAACACACACATCACTCACCATCACCACCCATCACCATGCCCCCAAGAAGAATCACAAGTTCCTAGATTGTGAATTGGAAGTCATGGTGAGACGAGATCCTCAGGGTAGAGCCACAGCTGTTTGGCACACTGGTCCAACAGACCCCCATCTCCCAGAAAACCAAGATGTGGGAGAGGATCATCAACAGGGTGAACGCACAATCACCATGTCTGCGCACAAAGAGCGACATCCAGAACAGGTGGTATGACGTGCGCAGGAGGGTGCGGGACCTGCTCAAGAAAGACTACATCATCAGCCAATACACCGGCAGTGGCCCTCCTGCCAAGCCAATATACCTCAGGCCCTGGGAGGAGAAGGTGCGGGCCATCCTTCCGCCAGTGAGCGTATATGGACTAGAGAACATCCCAGAGCCTGGTGAGTACACAACAAATGTACACAATATTCTGCCACAAAACACACACACATCACTGTCAAGGGGAGAGTCAAACCATGCACTCATAGCAATGACACAGCAACCAGAACAGAATCATCCCAAAATGTGTATGTCAGTCAGATAAACACAACACATGCCATCAAAAAAGTTACATCCAACTGTGCCATCACATGTACAAACACAACTACAACTACAGCTAGGCAGTGGCACAAACAGAACTAACAAACACATCCAGACATGTAGCCACCACAACAACACCAACACACAGTGAAGACCACTCAAAGGAAGGAATTCTGTGTATGCTGGCCAAGTCAGTGTAGCCAATAGCATCATGGGAGTCGCAGTCACACATATTGCCCCCCACAACCGTCCCATCAACACCACCATGAACCATGCGCACATCACAGGGAGTGGAGAAGGACTCACAAGATGGCTGACACTGGCAACTGCTGTGGGGAGCACAAGGCCCTGCTGGGAACTGTGCACCAACAAACAGCAGGACACCACTGACTGACATCCTGAGAGACAACTTCCACTCCCTGCAATGCAAGCACGTTCCATGGTGGGATATCTGGCTGGCTGGGTGGGAAGGAGGACTTGCAGCACTGACCATAGTCACAAGCACCTCCCCTCACACCCCCTCAACACAAACTCCACAGAACCCACCTGGTAGAATGCAATGCCTCCCATCTTAACTCAAGATCCCACAAAGAACCACCACCCTGGGTTATGTTGTGTGAAGCACAGGGACACTCTTGGGACTTTTAGCCAAACAACTGCCAGGACAACACTCCCAGCCATCCTGTCAGCACAGCCAGCCCACCCCACAGGGAAGCAGAGTCAAAGGAAGGAAGCATGGGCATGCTGGGAAGGGGGTGGAGGCAATAGCATGATGGGAGTCGTAGTCACAGCTCTACATCTCCCACCACATGGCCCAGCAAGCTCACACTCACGCATGCACATCCCACAGAGAGTGGAAAGGCCCATCAAAGATGTCTGACACTGTTGCTGTGTCGTGGGGAGCACAAGGGCATGCTAGGAACTGCACACCAACCAACAGCAGGACACCACTGTCAGCCATCTTGCCATTGCTCACACACCCACACATACTGAACTCCCCACAAAAGCAAGTAAGTTTGGGAATGCTGGCAAGTGGGGTGGAGGCAATAGCTTGAAGGGAGTGGCAGTCACAGATATTGGTCACCCTTACAACTGGCCCATCAACACCACCCTGAACCATGCTCACATCACAGGGAGTGGAGAAGGACTCACAAGATGGCTGACACTGGCTACTGCTGTGGGGAGCACAAGGCCCTGCTGGCAACTGTGCACCAACAAACAGCAGGACACCACTGACTGACATCCTGAGAGACAACTTCCACTCCCTGCAATGCAAGCACGTTCCATGGTGGGATATCTGGCTGGCTGGGTGGGAAGGAGGACTTGCAGCACTGACCATAGTCACAAGCACCTCCCCTCACACCCCCTCAACACAAACTCCACAGAACCCACCTGGTAGAATGCAATGCCTCCCATCTTAACTCAAGATCCCACAAAGAACCACCACCCTGGGTTATGTTGTGTGAAGCACAGGGACACTCTTGGGACTTTTAGCCAAACAACTGCCAGGACAACACTCCCAGCCATCCTGTCAGCACAGCCAGCCCACCCCACAGGGAAGCAGAGTCAAAAGGAAGGAAGCATGGGCATGCTGGGAAGGGGGGTGGAGGCAATAGCATGATGGGAGTCGTAGTCACAGCTCTACATCTCCCACCACATGGCCCAGCAAGCTCACACTCACGCATGCACATCCCACAGAGAGTGGAAAGGCCCATCAAAGATGTCTGACACTGTTGCTGTGTCGTGGGGAGCACAAGGGCATGCTAGGAACTGCACACCAACCAACAGCAGGACACCACTGTCAGCCATCTTGCCATTGCTCACACACCCACACATACTGAACTCCCCACAAAAGCAAGTAAGTTTGGGAATGCTGGCAAGTGGGGTGGAGGCAATAGCTTGAAGGGAGTGGCAGTCACAGATATTGGTCACCCTTACAACTGGCCCATCAACACCACCCTGAACCATGCTCACATCACAGGGAGTGGAGAAGGACTCACAAGATGGCTGACACTGGCTACTGCTGTGGGGAGCACAAGGCCCTGCTGGCAACTGTGCACCAACAAACAGCAGGACACCACTGACTGACATCCTGAGAGACAACTTCCACTCCCCTGCAATGCAAGCACGTTCCATGGTGGGATATCTGGCTGGCTGGGTGGGAAGGAGGACTTGCAGCACTGACCATAGTCACAAGCACCTCCCCTCACACCCCCTCAACACAAACTCCACAGAACCCACCTGGTAGAATGCAATGCCTCCCATCCTAACTCAAGATCCCACAAAGAACCACCACCCTGGGTTATGTTGTGTGAAGCACAGGGACACTCTTGGGACTTTTAGCCAAACAACTGCCAGGACAACACTCCCAGCCATCCTGTCAGCACAGCCAGCCCACCCCACAGGGAAGCAGAGTCAAAAGGAAGGAAGCATGTGTAGGAGAGTAGGATCTGCTTCACAGGGGTACCCCCACTTTTTGCTGATACTTCACTGGTTTTCGACATTAGTCTGGCTGGGGCCCTGCTATTCAGAACCCCAGCCTAGCTGTTTCCTCTTTAAAAGGGTCTCCATGTGCCTTAGGCACATCACTGATTGGGATCTGGAGTGCCCTTGTAAGTCCCTAGTATATGGTATACTATGTACCAAGGGCATAGGTACCTCAGAGGCCTGCCAGGGGCTGCAGCATGTATTATGCCACCCCTGGTAGGCCATCCAAACTGACACCACAGGTCTGCTACTGCAGCCTGGGTAAGGTGGTGCATGCACCCCTTGCTGTGGTATAGGTTACCTATATCACTAAAAGCATACACACATATAAACCTATAAGTCACTCCTAAGGCAGGCCTTATCAATCCTAAAGGCAGAGTGCATGGTTCCTATGTGAGAGGGTGCCCCTGCATGAGCAGGGCCCCTCTGCAGCATTCGGAGACCATCTCTGATGCTGTTTGTAGTGCAGCCTGACCATATACTCTTAAACGCATTATATCCTCGCGGTAAAATGCTAACTATGGAATGGCTGCACCTAAACATGTCGTGTTTGGTGTCAAACATCTTGGAATACTACCCCCCGCCAATCCTGGTGGCGGGGGTAGCATTCCACCCTTCTAGAGGGAAAGGCATGTTAACTCTGACGAGTCCGGTAACTTCTTTCCAGAGCCCTGGCATCACAAAATGGATGCTGCTGCCACAGACACGAGTCTGGCCTCCTGCTGCTGGACGAAACTCCGGCAGGGGAGGCCTGGACAATAGGTTTCCTGTCCCAGGGAGGTGTGACCACCTCCCCAGACAGGACAATGTGTATTGGGGCTGGGCGGGAGCACTTTCGGGTGCTTTGAAGTCCTGCACTGGGGGCACATTTGGTGTCCCTGTGCATACCCCAGTTCAAACCGGATCAGGGGCTTGCAGCCCCTGCTTTGGCGCGAACTGGACAAAGGGAAAGGGGTGTAGCCACCCCTCTGCCCTGACCCACCCATAGGTGGGGCCACAGAGTAGTCCATCCCCTATTTTTGGAATAAAGGTAGGAACCCAGTCCTTAGGACTTTAGATTATACCTGGACGAAACTCTGAAACAGAATCCTGGACCTTCGACGCTCTACTCACGATTAGAGGACTGAAGAATCTCCCTTGGGGTCAAGGAGTGACTCCCCTGCTTGGCAGGCACCAAAGAAGCATCTGTCCGGTTCGCATTACTGAAGCTCCCGTCGGACGCCGAAGTCATCGCATCACCAGAGGTGGATTCTCAGACTTCCCCGAGGCTACCCTGAGTCCCCAGCAAAGCTGAGGCCCGTGGCTATCGTGGGTGACTTGAGACCGTGACCCCTGGACACCGAGCACACTTGCAAGTGCACCATCTTCTGGGTCTCCCAAGAAGTCGTGCTTTGGGCTCCGAGTAGCCCTAGCCTCCAGCACCACCTGCACCGAAGATCACTGGCCCCCACTCCACGAGTGTCCTGTAAGCCAGCTCCACGTGCGGCGTCACGAGGCTCCTTCGCGGTCGCTAGCCCGTTGGCTAGTAGCCCTTACCGAAGGCCAATCTTTTCTTTACTTGGCAGTCTGGTTGCTCCAGGCCTGCCCTCACTTACCCTTGCTGGGTGAGTTCCCCAGACCTTGCTGGTCTGCATCATCGACGATCTACATCTTACTCGAGACTTGCCGTTGCCAAGGCCTGTTGGGTCCAATCTGGTCGCCGACACCTCTGCACTCGACAGACATCGAGCAACAGCCCGAATCCTGCTCCTGGTCGCCGACAACGCCTCCCGGACCTCGTGGCTGAAGAGTCAAGACGACCGTCAACGAACTTGAAGCACTCGACATCGGTGGGCATCTGTCCATCGCCCTCCTGGTCACTGGCTAGTGACCCAGACTCTGTCCCCTCTGCTTTCAGGTTCTTCAGAACTCCGATCCACTCTTGGATCCACCCGGACACTTTTCTCCTGGTCGCCAGCAGCACTTTGCAGCAGATCGCCATAAGAACCGACGACGAAACCCGACCCCGAAAGGCACCTATGCACCCGGCTTCCCTGGGTGAGGTAACACGAGTACTCCGGTGCTCCCGTGGGTAGAGACTCTTCAAAGTCCTAGATCTCAAAGGGTTTTGTCCTAGTCCTCTTTAAAGTGTCCCTTTCCTCTATTTTCCCGATCCCGACTTTCTCCATAGAAGTTAACGGCGTATCGCGGTTGTGTATTTACACTGCACGCGTCTCCCGTGGGTCCCCTGTGTCACTACCTTGGGTGGTTCCTTGTGGTCCAAGCACTTCTAGAGGCTCTAGGCCTAGTGTCTAGTTCAGTCGTGGTTCGCATACCACTTTATTGGTATATGGTTTGGTACGCCCCTAGGGCCCAAACGTGTATTTGTGCTATTACTGTGATTTAAGATCTTATAACCTATGTACTTCGAACTCTAGCCTCATAAAGAGACTAGAGGGGTGTGTTTAGTAATAAATACATATATTTTGAATATATACCTGGTGTGGTGCTCTTTCATTTGGTCACTCAAGAGATTATAGACTGGTAAAACAAGCTGCTTTACATTCCTTCAAGACTTAGCCTGAAGGCTGCTCTCCATAGCTACCACTAGGATAGCTTTCAATAAGGTTGTCTTTAACCTACCTACCATAAGAGTCGATTTGGACTGGTGCACGGTGCCCACTATAATTAGTGGACAGCATATGCCAGGCCAACTTCTCACATTGGTGTGCAGCGTGTGGGATTCCAGCTTGCTATTGTTTTACCAGATAATCTCAATTGAATTGATCAACTGAAAACCACTAAAGGTACCTAAGGTACATATAATTTAAGCTTAGAATATCAGTAAGTTCTACTGAACTTAGAGTTGTGTGTTAAGGGATAGCACAACCCTTTCTACAACTCAAGAGAGTTTAGTAGGCCACACTAGAGTAGGTAGTGCATACACCACACCACACTAGTAATGTCTTTAAAAGCAGGATCTAGAGATGCCCTGCAGGAAGCCATTGAGCTTCCCCCTCCAAGTATGACACACTCCCATTCTTGGAACTGAGAGCTTTGTGTAACGTGAGGAAATTAAGGACAGGCCAAAGTCCCACCACCCAACACCTCCAGGAGATGTTGGTGGCTTATGATCTTAGTAAGTCCTCAGAGACTGAAGGGGTAGGAGCAGAGGGTGGGCCAGCAGATGAGGAAGGGGCCAGGGGTACTACTACCCCCAGCCCCCCTCTGAAACTGACCAGGAGGGTGACAATGACCCTGACCTGGAAAACCCAATCCCTTCTGGGGAAGATGAAGATGAGGATCTTGAGAACCACACCTTTGTCCCCCCAGGAAGGATTATGAGTGTGCTCAGAAAGTCTAGGTCTCCTTCTCAGGAGTCTAACCACTCTGGCACCTCAATAGGGAGCTCTGTTTCTTCTCACAGGAGGGAATCCTCTCATGAGAGAAGAAAGAGACTGGTCCAGTATGAGGAAACTCAACTGGAGATCAGGAAGAAGCAATTGGCTTTAGATAGAGAATCCCTAGATCTCCTTAGAGAGAGAAGAAAGTTGGGACTAGAGTCCCATGGTGGCAGCCATGTCCCTAGAGATAGGGAAAGGTCCTATGACCATAGGAACCTGAGCAAGATTGTCCCTCCCTACCAGAGTGGGGATGATATCCACAAATGGATAACTGCTTTAGAGAGGGCCTGTAAAGTACAGAAGGTCCCTCAGGAGCAGTGGGCAGCAATCTTGTGGCTCTCCTTTGCTGACAAAGGTAGAGACAAGCTCCTCACTGTTAGAGAGGAGGATGCTGACAATTACAAGGTCTTGAAGAGTGCTCTTATTGATGGGTTTGGCCTAACCACTGAACAGTACAGGTTGAAGTTCAGAGACACCCAAAAAGCACAGACTCAAGACTGGGTAGACTATGTGGATTGTTCTGCCAAGGCTCTGGAAGGCTGGTTGATGGGCAGTAAGGTGTGTGACTTCTCAGGATTGTATAATCTGATAATGAGGGAGCAGATTCTTAATAACTGTCAAAACCAGCTGTTGCATCAGTACCTGGTTGACTCTGATCTGACCTCTCCCCAAGAATTGGGAAAGAAGGCAGACAAATGGGTCAGAACCAGGGTGAAGCAGAAGGTACAGAACCAAGGTGGGGAAACCAAGAAGCAAGATGCTAAGAACTCTGACAAGGGTGGGGAGAAGGGTAAAGATCAAAAGTCTTCATCAGGCCCCCAAAAATCTTCTTCTGGTGGGGATTCCCAGTCTACCAAGGGTAAAGGCCAAAGAAAACCATGGTGCAAGGTCTGTAAGCAAAAGACCCACTGGACCAGTGATTGCACCAAGTCCAAAGACTCCAGTCCAGCACCCACCAATGCCCCTAAGGCACCTGTTCCCCCTAGTACAGTTGGTGGAAGTGCTCCAGCAAAGGGTTTAGTAGGGTTCACCCTGGGAACTGAGTTGGGCTCTGACTTAGTCAGGGAACTGACTCAGGCTGTGTTAGTCTGTGATGGAGGCATGGATGTGACCTCCACTGTGAGTCCCAGTAATCTGGGCAAGTACAGACAACAGCCTTTAATCAATGGACGAGAGGCTTTGGCATTTAGGGACACAGGGGCAAGTGTCACAATGGTGACACAAGACCTTGTGCTACCTGGGCAAGTTATACTTGGTGAGATGTACCAAGTGACCAATGCTAGCAATGTCAGAACAGACCATACTCTGGCAGTTGTTAACTTCTCCTGGGGAGGGGTAACTGGCCTTAAGAAGGTTGTGGTAAGTGCAAACCTACCAGTCGAATGCTTGCTTGGCAATGACTTAGAGACTTCTGCTTGGGCAGAAGTGGAGCTCAGGACCCATGCAGAAATGCTGGGGATCCCTGCAGATGTGTTTGCTGTGACCAGGTCACAAGCTAAACTGTCTAAAACTGAACAGGCCTTGGATTCTGGAAGAATGGACCAAGTGCCTTCCAAGAGGAGGAGTAGTAGGGTTAAGGCAGTGCCTTCCCCCTTGGCTCAGGAGGAAGATCAGTCCCTTGAGGGGGATGATCTCAGCCCTGAAGAAGGAACTGTCCCAGAGGAACTTGAACCTGACCAGGTTGAGTTCTTGGGGACAGGGGGACCTTCTAGGGCAGATCTGAGCCAGGAGCAGCAGAGCTGCCCCTCCCTTGAACCCCTCAGACAGCAAGCTGCTGCTGAGGCTGCTGGGAAAGCTAGTGGTCCCCATACAGTGTATTGGGATGATGGACTCCTGTACTCAGAGAGTAGAGACCCCAAGCCTGGTGCTACCAGGAGGTTGGTAATACCTTTGAAGTTCAGGGGCTTCCTATTGACCCTAGCCCATGATATTCCCTTAGCAGGACACCTGGGCCAGAACAAGACTTGGGACAGAATTGTCCCTCACTTTCACTGGCCCCACATGTCTGAAGACAGTAAGGAGTTTTGTCGCTCCTGTGTAACCTGCCAAGCCAGTGGCAAAGCAGGTGGCACTACAAAGGCCCCCTGATACCACTACCGGTGGTGGGGGTGCCCTTTGAGAGGGTAGGGATTGACATTGTTGGTCCCATGGATCCCCAAACAGCATCTGGGCACAGATTTATACTGGTGGTAGTGGATCATGCCACCAGGTATCCAGAGGCTATACCCCTTAGGACCACTACAGCACCTGTGGTGGCAAGGGCCCTCCTGGGAATTTTCTCAAGAGTGGGCTTTCCTAAGGAGGTGGTATCAGACAGGGGTGCAAACTTCATGTCTGGGTACTTAAAAGCAATGTGGAAGGAGTGTGGAGTTACTTATAAGTTCACCACACCCTATCACCCACAATGCAATGGTTTAGTTGAGAGATTCAACAAAACCTTGAAGGGCATGATTAAAGGGCTCCCAGAAAAGCTTAGGCGTAGATGGGACATACTCTTGCCCTGCCTTTTATTCGCATATAGGGAGGTGCCTCAGAAGGGGGTTGGTTACAGCCCTTTTGAACTTCTGTTTGGCCACCCTGTGAGGGGTCCACTGTGCTTGGTGAAGGAAGGATGGGAGTTACCTCTCAAGCCCCCAAAGCAAGATATAGTGGACTATGTACTTGGTCTCCGCTCCAGGATGGCTGAGTACATGAAAAAGGCAACCAAAAACCTTGAGGCTAGCCAGGAACTTCAAAAGGCCTGGCATGACCAAAGAGCTGTTCTGACTGTTTACCAGCCAGGACAGAAGGTGTGGGTGTTGGAGCCAGTGGCCCCAGCAGCTCTCCAAGACAAATGGAGTGGACCCCACACTATTGTTGAGCAGAAGGGTGAGGTCACTTACTTAGTAGACCTGGGAACACCCAGGAGTCCCCAAAGGGTTCTCCATGTCAACAGACTTAAGCCATATGTGGACAGGGCAGACATGGGCTTGCTCATGGCTACTGATGAAGGGCAGGAGGAAGAGAGTGACCCACTCCCTGACCTGCTCTCACAGAACCCTGACGATGGGTCAGTTGATGGTGTAGCCTTGGCAGGCAGCCTCACTACCCAGCAACAAACTGATTGCAGGCAAGTCCTCAATCAGTTTAGACATATGTTTTCTCTGACACCCAGTCAGACCACCTGGTGCACTCATGAAGTGGACACTGGGGACAGTCTGCCTATTAAAAACAAGATTTATAGGCAACCTGACCATGTCAGGGACTGTATCAGGACTGAAGTCCAGAAGATGTTGGAATTGGGAGTGATTGAGCCCTCAGATAGCCCTTGGGCTAGTCCAGTAGTCCTAGTACCTAAACCTCACACCAGTGGTGGGAAAAGAGAGATGAGGTTTTGTGTAGACTACAGGGGCCTCAATGCAGTCACTAGGACTGATGCCCATCCAATACCCAGGGCAGATGAGCTCATAGATACTTTGGCCTCTGCCAAATATCTCAGCACATTTGACCTAACAGCTGGCTACTGGCAGATCAGACTAGCTGATGCTGCAAAGCCCAAAACAGCATTTTCAACCCCTAGTGGGCATTACCAATTTGTGGTGATGCCCTTTGGTCTGAAAAATGCACCTGCCACTTTCCAGAGGTTGGTGAACACAGTTCTCACAGGACTGGAGGCCTATAGTGCAGCTTATCTAGATGATATTGCTGTCTTTAGCTCCACCTGGGAGGATCACCTGGTCCACCTCAGGAATGTTTTACAGGCCCTGCAAAGGCAGGCCTGACTATCAAGGCCACTAAGTGCCAGATAGGGCAGAGTCAGGTTGTGTACCTGGGCCACCTTGTGGGTGGAGGCCAGGTTCAACCTTTGCAGAGCAAGATCCAGACCATCATGGACTGGACTGCTCCCACTACCCAGACTCAGGTGAGAGCCTTCTTAGGCCTGACTGGGTACTATAGGAGATTTGTCAAGGGGTATGGATCAATAGTGACACCCTTGAATGACTTAACTTCTAAGAAAATGCCCAAAAAGGTTCAGTGGACAGTTAGCTGTCAAAAGGCATTTGATGACCTCAAGCAGGCCATGTGCACTGCTCCAATTCTGCAGAGTCCTGATTACTCCAAGAAGTTCATTGTTCAAACAGATGCATCTGAATTGGGGGTAGGGGCTGTACTGTCACAATTGAATGAAGAAGGTCAGGATCAGCCAGTAGCTTTTATTAGCAGAAGGCTGACCCCTAGAGAGAAACGTTGGTCAGCCATAGAGAGGAGGCCTTTGCTGTGGTCTGGGCTCTGAAGAAGTTGAGGCCATACTTGTTTGGTACACACTTCCTGGTTCAGACAGACCATAAGCCCCTCTTATGGCTAAAACAAATGAAGGGTGAAAACCCCAAACTGCTTAGGTGGTCCATTTCCCTACAGGGGATGGACTTTACAGTGGAACATAGGCCTGGGAGTAACCATGCGAATGCAGATGGACTCTCTAGGTATTTCCACTTAGAACATGAAGACTTAACTGGGCAAGGTTAGTTTAATGTCCCTACGTTTGGGGGGGGTTGTGTAGGAGAGTAGGATCTGCTTCACAGGGGTACCCCCACTTTTTGCTGATACTTCACTGGTTTTCGACATTAGTCTGGCTGGGGCCCTGCTATTCAGAACCCCAGCCTAGCTGTTTCCTCTTTAAAAGGGTCTCCATGTGCCTTAGGCACATCACTGATTGGGATCTGGAGTGCCCTTGTAAGTCCCTAGTATATGGTATACTATGTACCAAGGGCATAGGTACCTCAGAGGCCTGCCAGGGGCTGCAGCATGTATTATGCCACCCCTGGTAGGCCATCCAAACTGACACCACAGGTCTGCTACTGCAGCCTGGGTAAGGTGGTGCATGCACCCCTTGCTGTGGTATAGGTTACCTATATCACTAAAAGCATACACACATATAAACCTATAAGTCACTCCTAAGGCAGGCCTTATCAATCCTAAAGGCAGAGTGCATGGTTCCTATGTGAGAGGGTGCCCCTGCATGAGCAGGGCCCCTCTGCAGCGTTCGGAGACCATCTCTGATGCTGTTTGTAGTGCAGCCTGACCATATACTCTTAAACGCATTATATCCTCGCGGTAAAATGCTAACTATGGAATGGCTGCACCTAAACATGTCGTGTTTGGTGTCAAACATCTTGGAATACTACCCCCCGCCAATCCTGGCGGCGGGGGTAGCATTCCACCCTTCTAGAGGGAAAGGCATGTTAACTCTGACGAGTCCGGTAACTTCTTTCCAGAGCCCTGGCATCACAAAATGGATGCTGCTGCCACAGACACGAGTCTGGCCTCCTGCTGCTGGACGAAACTCCGGCAGGGGAGGCCTGGACAATAGGTTTCCTGTCCCAGGGAGGTGTGACCACCTCCCCAGACAGGACAATGTGTATTGGGGCTGGGCGGGAGCACTTTCGGGTGCTTTGAAGTCCTGCACTGGGGGCACATTTGGTGTCCCTGTGCATACCCCAGTTCAAACCGGATCAGGGGCTTGCAGCCCCTGCTTTGGCGCGAACTGGACAAAGGGAAAGGGGTGTAGCCACCCCTCTGCCCTGACCCACCCATAGGTGGGGCCACAGAGTAGTCCATCCCCTATTTTTGGAATAAAGGTAGGAACCCAGTCCTTAGGACTTTAGATTATACCTGGACGAAACTCTGAAACAGAATCCTGGACCTTCGACGCTCTACTCATGATTAGAGGACTGAAGAATCTCCCTTGGGGTCAAGGAGTGACTCCCCTGCTTGGCAGGCACCAAAGAAGCATCTGTCCGGTTCGCATTACTGAAGCTCCCGTCGGACGCCGAAGTCATCGCATCACCAGAGGTGGATTCTCAGACTTCCCCGAGGCTACCCTGAGTCCCCAGCAAAGCTGAGGCCCGTGGCTATCGTGGGTGACTTGAGACCGTGACCCCTGGACACCGAGCACACTTGCAAGTGCACCATCTTCTGGGTCTCCCAAGAAGTCGTGCTTTGGGCTCCGAGTAGCCCTAGCCTCCAGCACCACCTGCACCGAAGATCACTGGCCCCCACTCCACGAGTGTCCTGTAAGCCAGCTCCACGTGCGGCGTCACGAGGCTCCTTCGCGGTCGCTAGCCCGTTGGCTAGTAGCCCTTACCGAAGGCCAATCTTTTCTTTACTTGGCAGTCTGGTTGCTCCAGGCCTGCCCTCACTTACCCTTGCTGGGTGAGTTCCCCAGACCTTGCTGGTCTGCATCATCGACGATCTACATCTTACTCAAGACTTGCCGTTGCCAAGGCCTGTTGGGTCCAATCTGGTCGCCGACACCTCTGCACTCGACAGACATCGAGCAACAGCCCGAATCCTGCTCCTGGTCGCCGACAACGCCTCCCGGACCTCGTGGCTGAAGAGTCAAGACGACCGTCAACGAACTTGAAGCACTCGACATCGGTGGGCATCTGTCCATCGCCCTCCTGGTCACTGGCTAGTGACCCAGACTCTGTCCCCTCTGCTTTCAGGTTCTTCAGAACTCCGATCCACTCTTGGATCCACCCGGACACTTTTCTCCTGGTCGCCAGCAGCACTTTGCAGCAGATCGCCATAAGAACCGACGACGAAACCCGACCCCGAAAGGCACCTATGCACCCGGCTTCCCTGGGTGAGGTAACACGAGTACTCCGGTGCTCCCGTGGGTAGAGACTCTTCAAAGTCCTAGATCTCAAAGGGTTTTGTCCTAGTCCTCTTTAAAGTGTCCCTTTCCTCTATTTTCCCGATCCCGACTTTCTCCATAGAAGTTAACGGCGTATCGCGGTTGTGTATTTACACTGCACGCGTCTCCCGTGGGTCCCCTGTGTCACTACCTTGGGTGGTTCCTTGTGGTCCAAGCACTTCTAGAGGCTCTAGGCCTAGTGTCTAGTTCAGTCGTGGTTCGCATACCACTTTATTGGTATATGGTTTGAGTACGCCCCTAGGGCCCAAACGTGTATTTGTGCTATTACTGTGATTTAAGATCTTATAACCTATGTACTTCGAACTCTAGCCTCATAAAGAGACTAGAGGGGTGTGTTTAGTAATAAATACATATATTTTGAATATATACCTGGTGTGGTGCTCTTTCATTTGGTCACTCAAGAGATTATAGACTGGTAAAACAAGCTGCTTTACATTCCTTCAAGACTTAGCCTGAAGGCTGCTCTCCATAGCTACCACTAGGATAGCTTTCAATAAGGTTGTCTTTAACCTACCTACCATAAGAGTCGATTTGGACTGGTGCACGGTGCCCACTATAATTAGTGGACAGCATATGCCAGGCCAACTTCTCACAGCATGGGCATGCTGGGAAGGGGGGTGGAGGCAATAGCATGATGGGAGTCATAGTCACAGCTCTACATCCCCCACCACATGGCCCAGCAAGCTCACACTCACGCATGCACATCCCACAGAGAGTGGAAAGGCCCATCAAAGATGTCTGACACTGTTGCTGTGTCGTGGGGAGCACAAGGGCATGCTGGGAACTGCACACCAACCAACAGCAGGACACCACTGTCAGCCATCTTGCCATTGCTCACACACCCACACATACTGAACTCCCCACAAAAGCAAGTAAGTTTGGGAATGCTTGCAAGTGGGGTGGAGGCAATAGCATGAAGGGAGTGGCAGTCACAGATATTGGTCACCCTCACAACTGGCCCATCAACACCACCCTGAACCATGCTCACATCACAGGGAGTGGAGAAGGACTCACAAGATGGCTGACACTGGCTACTGCTGTGGGGAGCACAAGGCCCTGCTGGCAACTGTGCACCAACAAACAGCAGGACACCACTGACTGACATCCTGAGAGACAACTTCCACTCCCTGCAATGCAAGCACGTTCCATGGTGGGATATCTGGCTGGCTGGGTGGGAAGGAGGACTTGCAGCACTGACCATAGTCACAAGCACCTCCCCTCACACCCCCCTCAACACAAACTCCACAGAACCCACCTGGTAGAATGCAATGCCTCCCATCCTAACTCAAGATCCCACAAAGAACCACCACCCTGGGTTATGTTGTGTGAAGCACAGGGACACTCTTGGGACTTTTAGCCAAACAACTGCCAGGACAACACTCCCAGCCATCCTGTCAGCACAGCCAGCCCACCCCACAGGGAAGCAGAGTCAAAAGGAAGGAAGCATGGGCATGCTGGGAAGGGGGTGGAGGCAATAGCATGATGGGAGTCGTAGTCACAGCTCTACATCCCCCACCACATGGCCCAGCAAGCTCACACTCATGCATGCACATCCCACAGAGAGTGGAAAGGCCCATCAAAGATGTCTGACACTGTTGCTGTGTCGTGGGGAGCACAAGGGCATGCTGGGAACTGCACACCAACCAACAGCAGGACACCACTGTCAGCCATCTTGCAATTGCTCACACACCCACACATACTGAACTCCCCACAAAAGCAAGTAAGTTTGGGAATGCTGGCAAGTGGGGTGGAGGCAATAGCATGAAGGAGTGGCAGTCACAGATATTGGTCACCCTCACAACTGGCCCATCAACACCACCCTGAACCATGCTCACATCACAGGGAGTGGAGAAGGACTCACAAGATGGCTGACACTGGCTACTGCTGTGTGGAGCACAAGGCCCTGCTGGCAACTGTGCACCAACAAACAGCAGGACACCACTGACTGACATCCTGAGAGACAACTTCCACTCCCTGCAATGCAAGCACAGTCCATGGTGGGATAACTGACTGGCTGGGTGGGTGGGAAGGAGGGCCGGCTGTCAACCAAACACTACCAATGCAGACCATGTTCACACCCCAACAAATACATAGAAATGCCCAAATAATGCAGGACAATGTGCCACACCAATATCAACCCCTGACTGTGACGACTTAGGACAATGCAATGTACAGGCCCGCACCCAGAGGCACAGTCACAACTGTCATGTGTGTCAACCATTGATGCCTGCAGAAACATAACATACATTGTGTGTGTCTCCCAAAAACAGGTGATGATGGAGACACAGCAGCAGACACTGAGGAGTCCCAGTCCCAGGCTCAAGAGGATGCGGAGCTCACTGGTGTCGTACAGCCTCTGCCCTCCTCGGACGAAGAAGACCAACCTGGCACATCCGGTGCAAGTCTACATGCAGCACCAGCAGGACCACCAGCTGCAGCACCAGCAGGACCACCAGCTGCACCCCTGCACCCACCCCTCCAACGACTGTCAACACAAATACCATCCCTGCCGACATGGACAGAACAAGGAGCAACACCAGCACAGGGACCCTGGACCAACCTGGGACCATGGACACCACCACCAACCTCCAAGGTGGACCAGGGTCATCTGTGCGTGCCACTGCACGCACTGCACATGTCAGCAGGGGTGGTGGGAGGAGTGGGAGACAGAGGTCGCTGCTTGCAGAGGTTGCTGGTGTGCATGACGACCCACAACTGGTACGCATAGCTGATGCGTACCAGTCCAGCACCGGAGACCTCAGCCAGGTAGTGGGGCTCCTCAGAGACATGAAACAGCAGCAGGCTGCCCATCATGCCCGCTTGGACTCTCACATGTCCCACGTGGAGTCACACATGTCCCGCGTGGACTCACACATGTCCGCGTGGAGTCCAAGTGGGATGCACTGCATGAGATGACGGCGGTGCACAGGGACATTTTACAATGCCTCCGCCAGATGAACAGCAACGAGTCCACACCTCCCTGTGTGCCAACAACATCTGGTGCTGCCCAAACTGCAACTGCCACAGGGAGGGAGGATGACTCTGGCGGAGAGTCCCCTGCACCGCAGCAGCCTGTACTTGAGGGGCCCCCAAGAAGAGGGGTCGTCCGAAGAGGGGCAAGTGAGAGGCCGATGGCCAAGCGCAACTCCCAGGAAGCCTGAACCTGTTCTGGATGTTCACCTTTGTGCTCAGACTGTTCACCCTGTTGACGGCAACACTACTCCCACACATTGCATGGGGAGTACAAGTTGGACCAATGTCTCAGACAACTGTGGCCCCGATACTGGGGATTCTGTCTACCAGGACTTTCAATTCACCTAGGAACTTCTGATTGCAAGATTTATGTACAGCACTACCCATCCTATGCACTATTCACACAAATGTATCACAATAAACACACTAATACACCATACTTGCCTCTGTTGTGATTCCAACGTGGGTGCTGTTATGGAGATGATGAACTGCAAAATTACACTGTGTATGCGAACTGCAACAGCAAGTACAACACAGGCATGTGAGTAAAGGCAACGTGACACATATGAGGGAGACACACCACCAGGGCTACACAACACATACACACCTAGGCCATCTGACTCATTGCCTACACTGATGTTGCCAGGGAAGACGGTGCAATGCACAGACACCACACCCATTCCCAGTTGTAGTCAAGTAGCCCACAGGTGCAGTAAGCAAATGGCAGTCAAATGTGTGACCACAGACAACGCACATCACAAAGTGAAGCACAGGTTTATTACACAGTTGCAACATGTCGTAACCACTACAGATGCAAGGTAATCCCACCTGGCAGCGGGCACACAGTCAACAACTGTAGACGGAAGGAAGTCCATGGGTGTGGCACACACCACCTGTAGGGACACAACAGCTACCACCCTGGAAGTGCAATCACGTCGTCGGTGGACACAGTTGACCAAACAAATCTGAAAGTACCCTGTGAAGGACAGAAATGACACACAGTCAAAAGCAATGGAGTACAGGACAGAACAGCAAAACTCATGCACAATACATGTTACAAGATACCCACCCAGAACCAAGTTAGCATGTCAACACTGTTGGGAGTACAGCCCACCTGTAAGCACACATCGCAACACACATCCAGTCAAGTAGCCCATGGACACACTCCAACAGCACCAGAGCACCACCTACACATATCATGCCAACTCACATCATTGACATGACACCTCAGGATACTCACATTCAGCTAAAGAAGTTGGTGATGAGCTGTGTGCGGACATCACCCTCATCATCATCATCATCATCGTCACTGGCATCGTGGTCCAGGCCAGGATCCTCCACAGGTGGCGGATGTTGGTCATTGTCATCCTGGATGAGAGGCAACTCCTTCCGCACTGCCAGGTTGTGGAGCATGCAGCAGACGATGATAATCTTGCACACTTTCGCAGGGGCATATGGGAGGGACCCTCCGGTCTTGTCCAGGCAGCGGAAGCGGCTCTTCAGGAGACCAAATGTCCGCTCAATCACTCTCCTGGTCCGACCATGTGCCTCATTGTAGCGCATCTGGGCTGGTGTCACAGGGTTCCTGAGGGGTGTCAGCAACCACGGCATGTTGGGGTATCCCGAGTCACCTACGGACAGACAAGTGCACATTAGCTGACTTGGAAAAGTGGGCGGAATACTACAGATCAGATCACACACAATGGCACAAAGTCAGTACACACCGACAAGCCAGGCACGCTGGTTCTGCATCTGTGCCATCATCCTGGGGATGCGACTACTCCTCATCACAAAGGCATTGTGTGCTGAACCAGGAAACGGGCACACACGTGTGTGATGGTCATGTCTGCAAGACACACCACCAGTGCATTGACCGAGTGGTAGTGCTTGCGGTTCCTGTAGGCCTGCTCCTGGGCCTGTGGTGGTACCAAAGCCACTTGTGTCCCATCAATGGAGCCAATGACATGCAGCATCCTCCCCAGGGCATAAAAGTCACTCTTCACGTCAGTGAATCGTCGCAGTCTAGGGAAATAGATGTACCGGTTCAGGAATAGCAACATTGCCGCCAAAACATCGCGGAGCACACGGCTCAACATGGTCTGTGACATCCCACCAGCAGTCGCCACAGTATGTTGGAAGGTACCGGTGGCAAAGAAGTGTAGGGCTGCCATCACCTTCACCTTGGGGGTCAGCGCTGTAGGATACGGCCGGCCAGGCTGCAAATGTGGGGACAACTGCACTGCCAAATCCTCAATCAGCTGCCTGGTGAAGCGGTACCGTCGGATGCTGTCCCGTTCCACCATCGTTGCCAGGTCTGGGAATGGTCGATGGACAGCAGGAGCCCTGCAGTGCAGAGGAGAAGTAAGCAAGATTGTCAGTCACTCCACATATGCGGCATTGAACACACTCAATATCCCAACATACATCATTATGAGGCACAACTACATGAAGTGTGCAGTTCCGTAAGGACATGTATGGTACATACATGGCCAACATCTGTCAACACGGTCCAACAAGTGGCATCAATAAGTCGCAGGTTGGCCCATTGGATATCATGAGGCCGTGTCACAGTTCCCATCTCCTGCTGCCATGTCACAATCACCCCCCACAGTGACATGTGAGGACAGATGTGCCCCAGGCACCACAGCTCAACGACAGGTACATTCCCAGGGACCCTGTATTGCCACATGGACACTGGCATCACATGGAGTATCATGTATACACCACAGCAAAACAACCATGACCCCCACAGGTAGTGGTCCCACTTGCCACGGCAGGACAGACATGGACGTCTGTGACACACACACGCACAACATCAAAGTCCATGCACACACAACGTGGATGTGGAGACTGTCTCCCATTGTGCACATGAAATCAGAGACATTGTAAACACTACATGCACACAGACTGTGGAGGACCATCACTATTGTGCCACTGGGACACCCTGGCTCAAACATACCGTCCCACATGGGACTCACGGGGTATGTGACATGACATACACATACACCACCATGAACTGTGACCATGGCACATGCACAGATATGAACAGTTGCACATCACAGTGGTCATGTACACGTAACACCCAGGATCGTGTCCCCATGAACACGTGCACAGCCTGGGGGTGGCTGCCCACAGGTGACACCCACAGGACAACATGTACACCAACATACACACAATAGGAAATGCAGCCTTACATGCCTTATGATAAAGTTTGGACAGGCTGTCATGATGTAGGTGTGCCCCTCACTCCCTGGGAGCTATCTGTGGCTGGCATATGTCCATCTGAGACAGGCATGGTGACATATGCCAGTCACATGTACAGTGATGCGTTGAACAGCAATGGACCGATCGGTGCCCCCGGCCAGCCCATTGCATTCAATGTGTGCGGGTACGCGTTGTACCCCTGTACGCGTTGTACTGCAATGGACCGATCGGTGCCCCGGCCCGGCCCATTGCATTCAATGTGTGCGGGTGCGCGTTGTACCCCTGTACGCGTTGATCAGCAATGGACCGATCGGTGCCCCGGCCGGCCCATTGCATTCAATGTGTGCGGGTGCAGCGTTGTACCCCTATGCAGCGTTGTACTGCAATGGACCGATCGGTGCCCCGGCCGACCCATTGCATTCAATGTGCGCGGTGCAGCGTTGTACCCCTGTGCGCGTTGATCAGCAATGGACCGATCGGTGCCCCGGCCGGCCCATTGCATTCAATGTGTGCGGGTGCGCGTTGTACCCCTGTACGCGTTGTACTGCAATGGACCGATCGGTGCCCCGGCCGGCCCATTGCATTCAATGTGTGTGGGTGCGCGTTGTACCCCTGTACAGCGTTGATCAGCAATGGACCGATCGGTGCCCCGGCCGGCCCATTGCATTCAATGTGTGCGGTGCAGCGTTGTACCCCTGTACGCGTTGATCAGCAATGGACCGATCGGTGCCCCGGCCGGCCCATTGCATTCAATGTGTGCGGGTGCAGCGTTGTACCCCTGTGCAGCGTTGTACTGCAATGGACCGATCGGTGCCCCGGCCGGCCCATTGCATTCAATGTGTGCGGGTACGCGTTGTACCCCTGTATGCGTTGTACTGCAATGGACCGATCGGTGCCCTCGTCCGGCCCATTGCATTCAATGTGTGCGGGTACGCGTTGTACCCCTGTGCAGCGTTGTACTGCAATGGACCGATCGGTGCCCCGGCCGGCCCATTGCATTCAATGTGTGCGAGTGCAGCGTTGTACCCCTGTATGCGTTGATCAGCAATGGACCGATCGGTGCCCCGGCCGGCCCATTGCATTCAATGTGTGCGAGTGCAGCGTTGTACCCCTGTACACGTTGATCAGCAATGGACCGATCGGTGCCCCGGCCGGCCCATTGCATTCAATGTGTGCGGGTACGCGTTGTACCCCTGTATGCGTTGTACTGCAATGGACCGATCGGTGCCCCGGCCGGGCCATTGCATTCAATGTGTGCGGTGCACGCGTTGTACCCCTGTATGCGTTGATCAGCAATGGACCGATCGGTGCCCCGGCCGGCCCATTGCATTCAATGTGTGCGAGTGCGCGTTGTACCCCTGTACGCGTTGTACCGCAATGGACCGATCGGTGCGCACCCATTGACAATGGCCTTGCCTGGCAACGGACGCGTTTTCGAATTTCGAGCGAGTCGGTTGCTGGAAATTCAGTTGGTCACCCACAACAATGTTGCAAAATCATGTATGTCATGAAGCTGAAGATTTGAAGGATGCTGTGGGCGTGTATTGGTGCTGCTATTCCATGGATTGGCCAGATTCAGAAGATGCAAACGACTTGGACCTATCACTTTGGACACAAGGGACAGTATCTGCCTCTCCAGCACATATATATTGCTGGCTGTTCCCCTGAGAGCTCACTTGCCTGCACTACATGCTCCAGGACGACATCTGCCACTGCACTGCTGCTGTCTCTGCCCCTCTGGACCCTGCAATGGCACGTGCTGTGGAGAGAGCCCCAGCCTTCAGCCTTGAGGAGAACCAGGCCCTGCTGGACAGCCTACTTCCACAGTACAGCAAGCTGTATGGGACACCAGGGGAGCAGGTGAGTGTTCTGTGCACTGCCTTTCTGAATGTGCATATTGTCTGACTAGCAAGGCTGAAAGTCTGCACGCCACTGGCTAGCAGGCTCACTGAGTAGTTGTCACCCCCATAGTGTGTAGTGACATGCACTGGACAGGTATGGTGCAGTGACAGTGCATTTGAACAAGGTTTTACTTCCCATGCAATGATACCATGTAGTGACGTCTGGCAAACTGTCCATGGGCAGCTTTGCACTGCCTGTGTACATCATGTGCCCCTGTGATTGAGACATGTATATACAACTGTGTCATGCACGGATATGTTGCATGTGTAGTAATGGCCTTTTTACTTTGTCATCCTGACAGGTTAATGCCCATCGGAAGCAGGAGATCTGGAAGGACATCGTCCGGGCTGTCCGGTCCGTGAGGGTCTACAAGCGCCGGATCCGCAACTGCCAGAAGAGGTGGCAGGACCTTCGGGGCTGGACCCGGAGGATTGCACGGGTCCAGCTGAAGCTGTCGCCTCCTCGCAGGAGGGGCGGAACACGGACCCTGACCCCCACATGCTCCAGATCCTGGCGGTGGTGTTTCCAGACCTGGATGGGCAGCTGAAGGCCAGACAGTAGCAAGGAGGGGGTGAGTCAAAGACTGCACTGTGAACTCTGTATTACATGCTTTGTGCCCTCCTCTGGCCTGGTTCAACTACCACAGTGCAGCAGTCATGTTGTCCAGGAGCCATGTCCCTCTATTGTGCACTGCCCACTGCTCATCTGATACCCAGGTGTGGCCCTTACATTCAGGGAATTGTGTCACTTGGGACTGTGTCCTTGCAGTTTGCTTCACTAAAGGTGGGGGACAGCATCTGTTTCCCTAACTCTGTTGTGGGCATCGTGGGTGGGTCCATTGTTCACACAACGCCTGTGTTCGGACATGTAATCTGCGTGTTGCTTTGATATGCGGTCCACTTGCTGAGCTGAGCCACCACATGTGCCTGGGGTATGTGGCACACGCCCATGCAGCGGGTGGGAACAATGTTTGGGCCCCAGGAGTGTGCAGATTACGTGTGTCACACATACATAGCCAGCTATCCACTGTCCAGGGCTCATCCCTCATTCATGTGGGGCAGGACAGTCATGCCTACTCCAGGCCATGCAATGCACTCTGTACTCCCACTCCCGTGTATCAGCTGACACATTGTGCGCAGTGATTTGACCCCTCAGGTGTCTGCCTCTGTGTCAGTGTGCTGTCGATTAGTTGCCAGGACTACTGGGGTGTTTCTTGGTAGGGGCTCAGCATGCCCCTTGGAGATGTGACCATAGGAGACGATACTTGTGTGTCACATAGGTGTTTGATCAGCTGCCCGTGCAGACTGGGGTATGCAAATGTGAAGTTCAGGCAGCTGTTCCCCATTCACAGCAGATTGTGAGGGGCTCAGGTTCAGAGGGTAGTGTCACAGGTCTCCCATATGTCCAATAGGTATGACCTGGACAGATGAGGGTTAAGATGATGTGTTGTGGGGGGATGTACATGTGCACTTGTGCAGCTCCAGGACTTGCATTCCCCATGACCTACTATTGTGACACAGTGCAGAGTGTTGTTGTCTGGCTGCCAAGTCATACATCACTGAGACAGTGATGTATGACTTAGCAGTCATGCCTCCGCCATGGCATGTGTCTACTTATTGGTGATCCTGCAGGGGAGTGACATGTGCTACATGCACACCATTGTGGCGATGGCTATCAGGACATGGGTGCATCATGGTGTCTGTCGCTGGTATGCATCACATGCATTTCCTATTTGACTCTGGGCATCCCTTTCATCCGGAAACCTGTACTGACTCAGTGGCAAGAGCTGTGATGTGTGCATGTCCACATGCCACACCGTGTCCTCTGCACTGTCCAACTACTGTGTAGTTGGTGCATGTGTCCACACTGGGGTGTTGCAATCCAACAGACACCAGACAGATGGGTGCAAGGCCATGTGGGATGTGAGTGCCATGGTTGGCATCAGACTGACAATTGGCTGCTCCTGTTCAGTTAGGGCACTTTTAGCAATGTACAACTAATGATGCCAGGGCTTGCTCTGTAATGTGCTGTGCTCACAGTGGTGTGTGCGTTTGGTGCAGGTGACTGATGTCTGTCTGTTTCCCCATTGTTTGCAGATTCATCCACGGCCACGGAAGGGGACAGCTCCACGGACCAGGAGGAGCCGGAGAGCCAGACTGGGTCAGCAGCCGAGGAGTGGTCGGAGGGACCCAGTGGCACGGAGGGCGAGGGGAGCCACACCGAGGAGTCCTCAGCACCATCCACCTCAGCTGAGGACCAGAGCAACTCGGAGGATGACTCCCTTATGGAGGTGGGTGTCAGCAGCCACCACACCCCAGCTAGTGTTGCTGTCCCCGCCACCACCAGCACCACCACTGCCCTCCCATCGGCTCCCATTCCCCAGGTCCGTGGAGGCTCCCATGTTCGGGAGCGTGTCTCCTTTGGGCCAGGCACCGCACCCCCTGCCCCTGTGTCCCCTGCTGCCCTGAGTGAGGAGTCTGTGTACCTCCTTCGCCAGCTCCATGTAGTGCAGACAGCCATGCTGAGTGTCCTCCATGCGCACACCGCTCTGTTGACTCAGCTGGTGTCGTTCATGGAGGGCATCTCATCGGGCATGTCTGACCTAATGAGGGGCAATAGGTCCATGGACTCCTCCCTGACGGCAGCAGTGTCCCTCCTCAGACAGTCCCTCACCCCTCCTGCCTCTGCTCCATCCACACTCCCCAGCACCTTACCCGTCCCAAGCACACACACACCGGCACAGGCACACACCAGCACACACACATCCAGCACACAGACACACACGCCACAAACAAAACGCACATGCACGCACAGTCAGGGGACTGAAACCAGACTCACAGGGGATGGGGCCCTGGTACACACTAAGCCTGGGCAAAGCACTACGCTACGCTCACGTAGTTTGCGAAGTTTGCGCTACTTCGCACTACGCGAATTGCACGTAGCACAGTGCAAACACGCGTAGCGTAGCGGTCATTTTTTGCTTGCTCGCGGTCCTCAACGTCAAGTTGGCGACCGCGAGCACGCAAAATGACATCCCGGCGAGACTTTTTCCTCGTTCGCGATCAGCAACATCAAGTTGCCGATCGCGAGCGTGAAAATAAACCCCCGGCGAGATTCTCAACGCGGGGAGGTCAGGTTTCTCATTGCGAGTGGTTGCGCATGCTCGCGACCGCTCGCGATGAGAAACTACCAGTCCGCGTTGAGAAAGCTGCCGCTCGAGTAAAAATCTACTCGAGCGGCAGTAAAAGACAGCTCGCACTGTGCTAGATGCCGTTTTCAATGATTGCACAGTGCGGACAAGCATCCGGCACTGTGCAATCATTGCGAACAGTGCACTACGCAGTTCGCGTAGTGCTACGCGTAGCTCGCGTAGTGCGAACTGCACTTTGCGTAGCTTCGCGTAGCGCTACTTCGCGAACTACGCCCAGGGTTAGTACACACACACGCATCCACGAGCACTGCGCAGTCCTCAGTTGCTTCTCCCTCCAAAACACCCTCCCTTGCCTCACCTGCAACCCCAAAGACCCAGCCCCTCTTCCTCAGTGACCTCGGCCTCTTCCCCTCCGATCCAGCTGCTCCAGCATCCAGGGGGAAGAGGAAGCCAACCCACACGGAGCAGAGTGCCCCTCGCCCCCGGACACCCTCCCCCAGGCGCAGACAGACTGAGGCCCCCACCCGCAAGTCCCCCGGAGTCGTAAGAGCAAGACCCCGCCGCCGCCCTGCAGCTCAGGCACCAGGTCTCCTTCCTCCATCCCTCAGGCCCCCACTCCACAGGTGCCCCCACCACACCCTGCCCCAGGTTCCCCCACCCACAGATATACCATCCCCAAGAGGATCCGGCCTTCTCCCCCTGGCACTTGCTCTCCCGGCTCCACACCCCCCGCTGTGCATGTCTGTGCCACTGATGTGGTGAGGGTGTCCTCCCCCCTCTGTCCAGCCCACCTTGCCTGTTCCCCATTCTCCTCCCCTGGTGGTAGGCACTGCAGTGGAGTCCACTACCACCCTGTCTGACTTGGGCACTGCAGTGGCGGACCTGTCCACTCCATCTGCAGGGTCCACTGCAGTCGTGCCGGCACCCACAACATCTGAGTCATGCCCCCAGTTGTGCCAGCACACACCATGTCAGACACCTCCACTGCAGTTGTCAGTGGCTCTCCAGCACCCACCACCCCTTCCCTGACTCCCCCTGGTGAGCCCTGATCCTGTCCCTGTGCCTGGCCTGCCCCCCCGGTTGCCCCTCCTAGTGGATTGTCCCTGGTTTTGTGCAGGCATGCGTAGGGTGACATCTGCCACTGTCACCCTGTTTGGACTTTACAATGGACTGGCCATTGGCCTTTGTGTTTTTTCTGGACTTTGTTTTCATTCCACACATATGCTGAATAAAGCAACTTTCTGTTCTCTAGTGCTTATGCTTCTGATGTACATGTTGTTGATGATGCTAACCATGCCCTTGCTGCAGTGATGGTGATATTTGGTCTCATGATAATGAAGTGTTACTGTGCAGGAACCCATGTGGTCCAGGGGGAATGTGTCCTATCCTGTGGTGTATCCATGTCATCCATAGCAGCATCTGAGGGTGTCATGTGTTCAGTATTTGGCAATGGGATTTCCTACTTAGATTAGCTATTTCACATCTGTGGCTTCCACCCCTGCACATCTGTTGTGCCTGCCATTGTTCAATTCGTCTACTTCCCTGACCGTGTGGCCATCTCCACTGGACATGCAGGTTTGGGCATCAATGGGGAAGGACTCATCTGTGTTGTCAGTGCAACATTGCTATACAAGTGTGTTGGATCTGTGCTGATGATTCCGTTGGCACTTCCATGACCAGGCTGATGTGACGGGAGCCCTCATTTGGTGCTAATTGTTGGTTGTGTGACCAAGTGCTCAGCTGACATGATGGGGCCCTACTGAGGCAACATATGGCACAGCTTTCCTCACACAGGAATGGAGTCCCCTCATGGCAGTGTGTACTCCTGTGACATTGCCTGCGCCCAAGGTGTGTGTTGTATGTGCATGTCTGTGTGTTCACTTCCGTTTAGCTGTGCATGCTGTGATCCCTAGTGTTGTACCTGTTTGTGATGCTAGCTGAGTTGACCTATGTTCCCCAAAGTCTTCTCCCTGGGTTCTCTGTGATGTGGGTGCATGGCACATTACTGGTCATCAGGGTGTCACCCATAGGTGTGTTTGCTGTCAGGGCTGAGTTTGTGTGCAGACGCAGATGGGTCACAGTCAGGTTTCCCTTGGCACTTGTTGTTTGCCCCTGTCATGTGATTTCCAGTTTGTGTTATCTTTCAGTGATTGTGACACATTGTGTGTGTGACTGCTGGCACTCCTCAGGGTCCGGGCTGCAATGTTGGTTGTTGTCTATGTGTGTTCTTTGTGGGTGACCTTGGCTTCTTCATTGATGTGTGACTGTGGCTGGGATCCCATTGGTTGGTGTGGTATTGCCGTCATGTCCATGTACAGCGTAGTGTGCAGTGTGTCAGACATTCAGGAGTCTTGTTGAGTGGCCATGTGTCATGTGTTTCTGCACCTTGGTTCCCACCCACCACCCTGGAATAGTCATGGGTGCATGTGCAATGTCACCAGTGCATGTGTACTTCACTGCTGCACATTGTTGGAGGTCGAGGGTGTGGTGTTGAGTGTGTGCAGATGAGAGTTGTTGCCCGGCTAGGCCCCTGCCTCCATGTTGGCCTTGGCTTACTGGCCATGCTGATTGATTTGTGCTTGTGTAGGTGTGATGGTAGTTTGTTGCTCAGGACACATGACTGTGGTTCACAGTGTGAACCACATTTAGCTTTGTCATCACAGTGGGATTGTAATGTAGCCCAGGGTCACCACATTGTGGGGGCCCTGGGGGTGGTGCTGTGGTGTGTCTGTGTCTTGCTGTGTCAGTTGCTGTTCCTACGTGCCTGTGTGACATGTGTGATTTGTGCTCCCTCTCATCTGACAATGCCTGCTTGCCCACATAGGGGATTTGGATCCATGAGTTACCTTTGTGTGGCACTGTATGCACATCTGTATGATTGGTATTCAGGTCTCCTCATGTGTTGTGTGGTTGCCTGGGGACACTGGCACCCCCCTCACCTGTTGTGTATGATGTGCAGTGTGGGTCTGCCTGTTTGTGTTTGTGCATCTGCACCACTGCATTGGCATATCTTGGGTGTGCCATTGGCTGTATGTAGTTTGGTGGGTTTCCCCTGCTGTCCCTGGGACTCCTAGGTCATCGGTCAGCACAATGATCATGGTTTGTGTGTCCCATTGCTGCCATGGTATGGTATCTGTTCACCTCACATCTGCAGTCTCCACAGGGTATCTGCATTTGTGTGCCCATTGGTGCAAATATGTGGGTCTGCATTCTGATGGTCACTTCTGTCATTGTGTCATTGATGAATGTTGACGGTGTCAGCCCCCATGGGTGTTGTTTGTCTGCACATGGCCAAAGGTATGTCTTATTTGCACTGCAGTATTTGGCTCACCCAATTTATGTTGCAATGGGACACATACACTACTTTGCCACTGATGTGTTTTTTGTTCTGTGACCAGGAATCATCCATGCAGTTTGGCAGTTGCACCTCTTTCTTTGTCAACACTTACCTTTTGGTCACTGTGATGATGGGGGTTTAGACCCCATTGCCACAATGTTCAAAATGTGCTTCAGCTATGGACCCCACACTTACATTTTGCTCACTGTGATGATGGGGGTTTAGACCCCATTGCCACAATGTTCAAAATGTGCTTCAGCTATGGACCCCACACTTACATTTTGGTCACTGTGATGATGGGGGTTTAGACCCCATTGCCACAATGTTCAAAATGTGCTTCAGCTATGGACCCCACACTTACATTTTGGTCACTGTGATGATGGGGTTTGGACCCCATTGCCACAATGGTCATGGCCTGCTTGCATTGTGGGTGCCACACACATATATGTGTGGCACATGTGCTAGGGGGTCACATTGTATGTTCAAAGTCATGTTCGGTGTTGTAGGCATTTGACACAGTCTACACACGCTTGTCATGGTGTTGGGGGATGTCTTTTCTTGCATTCCCTAGGTTGTGGTGTGCTGGTTGTGTCATGCATTGTCCATCCTATGAGTGGGGGTGGTAGTAGTGGTAGGCATCCAGCCCCCCCTGGCTAAGGGTGGTAGTAGTGGTGGGCATCCAGCCCCCCCTGGCTAAGGGTGGTAGTAGTGGTAGGCATCCAGAGCCCCCTGGCTAAGGGTGGTGGTGGGCATCCAGCCCCCCCTGGCTAAGGGTGGTAGTAGTGGTAGGCATCCAGCCCCCCCTGGCTCAGGGTGGTAGTAGTGGTAGGCATCCAGCCCCCCTGGCTCAGGGTGGTAGTAGTGGTAGGCATCCAGCCCCCTGGCTAAGGGTGGGAGTAGTGGTAGGCATCCAGCCCCTGGCTAAGGGTGGTGGTAGGCATCCAGCCCCCCTGGCTAAGGGTGGTAGTAGTGGTAGGCATCCAGCCCCCTGGCTCAGGGTGGTAGTAGTGGTAGGCATCCAGCCCCCTGGCTAAGGGTGGTGGTGAGGCATCCAGCCCCCTGGCTAAGGGTGGTAGTAGTGGTAGGCATCCAGCCCCCCTGGCTAAGGGTGGTAGTAGTGGTAGGCATCCAGCCCCCCTGGCTCAGGGTGGTAGTAGTGGTAGGCATCCAGCCCCCTGGCTAAGGGTGGTGGTAGGCATCCAGCCCCCTGGCTAAGGGTGGTAGTAGTGGTAGGCATCCAGCCCCCCTGGCTAAGGGTGGTAGTAGTGGTAGGCATCCAGCCCCCCAGGCTCAGGGTGGTAGTAGTGGTAGGCATCCAGCCCCCCTGGCTAAGGGTGGTGGTGGTGGGCATCCAGCCCCCTGGCTAAGGGTGGTAGTAGGCATCCAGCCCCCTGGCTAAGGGTGGTAGTAGTGGTAGGCATCCAGCCCCCTGGCTCAGGGTGGTAGTAGTGGTAGGCATCCAGCCCCCTGGCTAAGGGTGGTGGTAGGCATCCAGCCCCCCGGCTAAGGGTGGTAGGCATCCAGCCCCCCCAGGCTAAGGGTGGTGGTAGGCATCCAGCCCCCCCTGGCTCAGGGTGGTAGTAGTGGTAGGCATCCAGCCCCCCCTGGCTAAGGGTGGTGGTGGGCATCAAGCCCCCCTGGCTAATGGTGGTAGTAGTGGTAGGCATCCAGCCCCCCCTGGCTAAGGGTGGTGGTGGGCATCCAGCCCCCCCTGGCTAAGGGTGGTGGTGGGCATCCAGCCCCCCCTGGCTCAGGGTGGTAGTAGTGGTAGGCATCCAGCCCCCCCTGGCTAAGGGTGGTGGTAGGCATCCAGCCCCCCCTGGCTCAGGGTGGTAGTAGTGGTAGGCATCCAGCCCCCCCTGGCACAGGGTGGTAGTAGTGGTAGGCATCCAGCCCCCCCTGGCTAAGGGTGGTAGTAGTGGTAGGCATCCAGCCCCCCCTGGCTAAGGGTGGTGTTAGGCATCCAGCTCCCCCTGGCTCAGGGTGGTAGTAGTGGTAGGCATCCAGCCCCCCCTGGCTCAGGGTGGTAGTAGTGGTAGGCATCCAGCCCCCTGGCTAAGGGTGGTGGTAGGCATCCAGCCCCCTGGCTAAGGGTGGTAGTAGTGGTAGGCATCCAGCCCCCCTGGCTAAGGGTGGTAGTAGTGGTAGGCATCCAGCCCCCTGGCTCAGGGTGGTAGTAGTGGTAGGCATCCAGCCCCCTGGCTAAGGGTGGTGGTAGGCATCCAGCCCCCCTGGCTAAGGGTGGTAGTAGTGGTAGGCATCCAGCCCCCTGGCTAAGGGTGGTGGTAGGCTTCCAGCCCCCTGGCTCAGGGTGGTAGTAGTGGTAGGCATCCAGCCCCCTGGCTAAGGGTGGTGGTGGGCATCCAGCCCCCCTGGCTAAGGGTGGTAGTAGTGGTAGGCATCCAGCCCCCTGGCTAAGGGTGGTGGTGGGCATCCAGCCCCCCTGGCTCAGGGTGGTAGGAGTGGTAGGCATCCAGCCCCCTGGCTAAGGGTGGTAGTAGTGGTAGGCATCCAGCCCCCTGGCTCAGGGTGGTAGTAGTGGTAGGCATCCAGCCCCCCTGGCTAAGGGTGGTAGTAGTGGTAGGCATCCAGCCCCCCTGGCTCAGGGTGGTAGTAGTGGTAGGCATCCAGCCCCCTTAGCTCAGGGTGGTAGTAGTGGTAGGCATCCAGCCCCCTGGCTCAGGGTGGTAGTAGTGGTAGGCATCCAGCCCCCTGGCTCAGGGTGGTAGTAGTGGTAGGCATCCAGCCCCCCTGGCTAAGGGTGGTGGTAGGCATCCAGCCCCCTGGCTAAGGGTGGTAGTAGTGGTAGGCATCCAGCCCCCCCTGGCTAAGGGTGGTGGTGGGCATCCAGGCCCCCCCTGGCTAAGGGTGGTAGTAGTGGTAGGCATCCTGCCCCCCCTGGGTAGGGGTGGTGGTGCGCATTCAGGCCCCTGTGTGCATATGTGGCATTGGTGATGGGCATCCCGCCCCTATGGTGCTGCTGTTGCTGGTGTAAGTATATTCTGCATCCCTCTGTGTGTGTGTGATGTGTCGTGTACGTGTTGTATGTGTTTTGTGGTTGGTGTCTGACTTACCTTCTGCGCCGTACGCGTCCGTGCCTGTTCCGGTAGTAAATGTAGAATATTGGTATGATCGGGACGAAGGGATTCATGGTTGGTTCGTGTCGTTCGTCCTTCTCGTTGCTTCGCGTCGTCCTCGTCGCTTCGCGTCGTCCTCGTCGCTGGCGTGTTCGTCTCGTAGCCGTGGATCGTGTTGTGGCGCGAATCGGAGCTTATGTGCGCCTCTCCCGGATGCTTTGACGTGCCGTGCGTAGCGACGGGTTCGGCGCGTACGGGAAGCGCATCGTACTTGTTCGGCCGGACGGAGCTGCATTTTCCCTTCCGTGCGACTCGATTCAGCGTTTCCGGATTCGCCTCGGTCGGAGAACAGGACCTGGTTTGGGTGAGTACGGCTCGGCCGGATTCTGTGCTGTTGTGCGCATCGTACTTACTCGTTCGGTGTGCTGTACGGATCGGTCGGGAAACAGGCTTTCGCATGGCTTTTTTCCCGACCGAATGGTATTGGGTGCGCCTCCGACCGAGATCGGAATCGGCCCCAGTTTGAGAAATGGTTGAGGAGGGGTGACACACTACTCAAGGAGCAACCATAGTTCTTGTCAGGGTGAAACGCAAGAAAACCCCTGATTAACCTGCAATTAACCCTCTGGTAGCTTGCACAAAAGCAGTCAGACTTAACAATGAGGCAATGTGTAAAGTATTTATGCACCATAAAAACATTAGCAAATTGATAACACAACACCAGAAAGATCCCACACCAATTTAGAAAAATAGAGTAAAATGTAATAAATTAGTTGACACCAAAAGACAAAAATCCAATTAGTAGATGTTGGAAGTGGAGGTCCCTGTCGCTTACCGCCGCCACCAAATGCTGGAGGCGTGCGCCCTCAACCCCTCGCTTCAACATTAGGCTAAGTAAGGACACCGTCTGAGATAGCCCTGCTCACCCCCTTAGTAGCTTGGCACGAGCAGCCAAGCTTATCTCCAAGGCACAAGTGTTCAGTATGTGCAACAACGCTCACAATAACCCCATGATGTCATCACAAATAGACTCCACACGAGTATTGATAAAAAGAGTATAATCTTTATATAAGAAATTGTACGATATGACCACACGATACAAAATCAACATATAAGAATGAGTAGTATTCTTTCCGGTGGGTTGGTAGGTTCTAATCCCAACCACCGCGTCTAACCAACAGTTAGGCTCTTCTCTAACCGTTTCCCAATAGGTTAGACCAGTCGTATTGCTAGAAACACACACGTTGCATAGGGAAACAATACTGCAATGCGTAACGATATTCTCTTATACTGTGCAACAGAGAAATAATGCCATACGTAGCGCCACAGTCATGTACTTTGCAATTGAAGGAATAATGCAATGCATATCACCACCAGCATGCCCTGTACCAGGAAGAAACAAAGCAATGCGTCACGCTACAATCCTGTGCGGTGCAATAAAGTAATAATACACTGCGCCATGTTATACTCAGATACTGTGCACTGACGAAATCATACAATGCGCCACGTTACAATCAAATAATATGCATGGGAGAAATAACGCAGTGCATAGCGCACCAAGCATAAAGTTCGTTAGGCACAAATGAGGTCAGGCGTCATACGACAGTTCGATAATTCGTTAGCAGCAATAATGCAATTGTGTAATACGACAGTTTTATGTGCTCCAGTAACAGGGCCCCCGTTATGGATCAAATGATGACACACAAAGTACTGCTTCCCACTCCGGCCCCAGTACTGCCCCGTCCTGGGTCAGCATGGGGCGGGATCCGAGCCGAAGCAACAGCTCGCGCAGCTGACTGAGCGGGAGGCCGAGAGAGTGTCCCTCGGGGCCCGCACCCCACCCCAGGTGTTGATCCACGTTACCTGGGGGGGCACAATTCCACTCTCCCCGACGTCAGCGACTTGGGCCTTGATCCAGAACTCCGTCACGGGTTTTGGCGGACTCGGGCCGGCGGCTCAGCTCTTCCGTGGCTGCCTGTCCGGGCCGCTACTAATGGACTCCGAGGGCCCCGATGACTTGGCCCTCACTCCGGCGGACTCGGTCTGCACCGAGACCCGCCCTCAGCACTGTGGAGACTTTACTTCAGTTTGGTGCACAACCTAACCCGGCACTCCTCACCAGCACCTCAGGTTGTACTTCGACACGCACACCGCGCATCCGAGACTTGCCTCTTCTCTGGTGCTCACGACAATCCGGCGCTCTTCACCAATGCTCCGCTTGCACCTCAACACGTACCCTGCGCTTTCGACCCTCGCCTCTTCTCCCGGTGCACATGATGTCGAGGCGCTCTTCCTCACGCCCTGGCTGCACCACGACACGCACTCCTGCGCGTCTGAGTCTCACCTCTTCTCCCGGTGCACACGATGTCCAGGCACTCTTCCTCATGCCCTGGCTGCACCATGACACGCACCCTTGCACGTCGGAGACTCACTTCTTCTTTTGGTGCCTATGAGGCCCAGGCGCTCCTCACCAACACCCGGGCTGCACCACGACACGCACCCAGCGCGTCCGAGACTCACTTCTTCCGCTGGTGCACACAATGTCCAGGCGCTCCTCACCAACGCCCTGACTGCACCACGACACGCACACTGTGCGTCCAAGTCTCGCTGCTTCCTTTGGTGCACACGAGGCCCAGGCGCTCTTCACTAGCACCCAAGCTGCACCACGACACGCACACTTGCGCGTCCGAGCCTCGCCTCGTCTCCCTGTGCACTCCACGACCCACCCGCTATCCAACACTTTCCCTACTGTTACACTCGTTGGAGTGGGAATAGTAATTTTTACCATCCCACTATCCAACACTTTCCCTACTGTTGCACTCACTGGAGTGGGAATAGTAATTTTTACCCTCCCGCTATCCAACACTTTCCCTACTGTTACACTTGGTGGAGTTGGAATAGTAAATTATTCCCACACTCTAGCCAACACTTTCCCTACTGTTGCACTTGCTGGAGTGGGAATAGTAATTTTTACCCTCCCGCTATCCAAAACTTTCCCTACTGTTACACTTGGTGGAGTGGGAAAGTAAATAATTCCCACACGCTATCCAACACTTTCCCTACTGTTGCACTTGCTGGAGTGGGAATATTAATTTTTACCCACCCGCCATCAAACACTTTCCCTACTGTTGCACTCACTGGAGTGGGAATAGTAATTTTTACACTCCCGCTATCCAACGCTTTCCCGACTGTTACACTTGGTGGTGTGGGAATAGTAAATTATTCCCACTCGCTATCCAACACTTTCCCTACTGTTGCACTCTCTGGAGTGGGAATAGTAATTTTTACACACCCGCTATCCAACACTTTCCCTACTGTTACACTCGTTGGAGTGGGAATAGTAATTTTTACCCTCCCGCTATCCAACTCTTTCCCTACTGTTGCACTCACTGGAGTGGGAACAGTAATTTTTACCTTCCCGCTATCCAACGCTTTCCCTATTGTTACACTTGTTGGAGTGGGATTAGTAATTTTATCCCCTACGCTATGCAATGTTTTCCCTACTGTTATAATTAATGTAGTGTGAAATATTATTTTAAAAAAAAAAATAATAATTTAATTTATAATATAGAAAATTAATATTTTTATTTATATTACAGGTTTATTTAGATATATATGTAATTATAATTTAAATTATGTTTTTAACATTTTATAATTCAATTTAATAATTATTTATTAATATTATTAAGTTAATATATATATAAAAAACTAATTTTGCATATTTAATATTGTTTTACATTACATTTATTTTTTATTTATTTTAACATTTTTTAAATAATTCTAATTATGTTTTACTTAATTATATTTATAATATAATTAATTTTATATTATTTTTAAGACATTAAAAAAATCGATATTTTTGTACAACTATATTTTTAACAACGATATTTTGGTTTCGATATTTTGGTACTTACCTTTATGGAGATAGGAAGTCGATATTTTGTCCATCGATATTTTGGCGACGATATTCTGGTACCTCGATATTTTGACTGACGATATTATGTCAGTGATCCATTGAAATGAAATGAAATGACTGGTAACTGATAGACTAGTACTTTTTAATAATGCATGTGACAGTGAATGCAAACACAGATGCACAGAATTTGATAAACACTAAACGCTTTATTCTACTGTGAATATGGCCTATAGGAAACACAACATTTCACAATGATCATTAAGACCTTTTGGTATAAGGGTGCCTAAAAACTTTATCCAAAAAGTTTCCCTTCGAGCTGAGTGTGCAACTCAGTCCCTGTCTGTGCCGTAACTTTCTCTAAGACGGTGAATCTGAGTTGTGGGATCGTGTGATGTGAATTCATCCAATGTACAGCTAAACATGAATTACTATTTTTGGTACGGATCATGCTTTTGTGTTCCCCTCTACGCACTTTGATTTTGCGGGAGATTTTGCCGACGTACGTCAGTCCGCACGGGCATTGGTAGCGTATATTACTCCTTCGGTGTTGCAATCTGACGTATGTTTTAAGCCTATCTTTTTCCCGGTGTGAGGGTGACTAAAAGAGTTCCCAGTCATCACATTACCGCATTGTCCACAGTTGTTCCAGAAACATGAGGGAAATCCTGAAGACAGCACCGTTGGAAGAATCACAAACACATAAAGGAATGAGAAAATGTTGGAAATGTGGACAATGCGGTAATGTGATGACTGGGAATTCTATTAGTCACCCTCACACCGGGAAAAAGATAAGCTTTAAACATACGTCAGATTGCAACACTGAAGGAGTAATATACGCTATCCAATGTCCGTGCGGACTGACGTGCGTTGGCAGAATCTCCCGCAAAATCAAAGTGCGTATAGGGGAACACAAAAGCATGATCCGTACCAAAAATAGTAATTTTATGTTTAGCTGTACATTGGATGAATTCACATCACACGATCCCACAACTCAGATTCACCGTCTTAGAGAAAGTACCGGCACAGACAGGGACTGAGTTGCACACTCAGTTAGCTCGAAGGGAAACTTTTTGGATAAAGTCTTTAGGCACCCTTATACCAAAAGGTCTTAATGATCATTGTGAAATGTTGTGTTTCCTATAGGCCATATTCACAGTAGAACAAAGCGTTTAGTGTTTATCAAATTCTGTGCATCTGTGTTTGCATTCACTGTCACGTGCGTTATTAAAAAGCATTAGTCTATCAGTTACCAGTCATTTCATTTCATTTCAATAGCACTTTGTTGCTCATACTTTGTCTCTCGACATCTATAAAGTTAGTGGCCTTGTGAATATGCTCACGCAGTGCCAGTAGGGGCGGGATTTCAGATAAAAGACTGAGTAGAATTAGCGTTGGGGAGACACGACGGGGTCACGAGGTGTAATTCGCCGCGACGTCACACGCCGGTGAGTTTTACACGATCAGCGTTTTATACGCTGTGGTAGTCTAATCACCACTACAGAGGTTTATAATTATCGCGTTTCTGTTGTTTCAGATTCCAAGCTCAGGCACAGTCTTTAGGTAAGACATCCTTAGGTCCTTATTAGCAGATTATGGAGCTTTGTGTAACTGGGGCTCTTGAACATTTTTCGAACAGTTCTGTTTAGCATTTCAGCAGTGTGTTCATGTTTTCACAGAGCCAACAGTCGTTCAGTCACGAACATGTACTTTTTAGGGGTAAGGAATATTTTTACACCATATTCTGTGAATTATAGAACCATGAATTAGCACTCATGCAGTGTTTCTCTCATAATCCAGGTCACCCACAGGTTTTGTCGAGAACTGCGAACTTGAGCAAAGTGTATCTTTGCCGTAGTCATGTCCTGCATTTTTATCTTGGGAAGGAACACTTTTGATGTAGTTTGCACATTCAGCCCTTTGGACTCCGATTAATCGCACCTAATTTCAGACGGGCACTTTTTGGTTTCTTGGTTGTTTGTTTTAACACCAACTGAGAATGTACACAAACGTCACTGGTACTCGTGCATGCCGGGAAGCATGTTTCATATTCTCCATATACGCATGGTCACAGTCTCTGCAAACATAGATAGTGTTTATTGCTTATATTGGACAATGTTCAAACCACACAATGCGATGTTTTTCATGTTTTCTTCATGTTTTGTTCCGGCAGGAGGCCACAGAAGACTGATGTATATCTTCATAATTGTAGTGCTTGTATAAAAGTTTTTCCCCTGAAGAAGGGTTATCTAACCCGAAATGCATTGGGGTTGCTTTAGATAAAAACAATTTCAGTTTTAAAAAATCATTTCTTTGATTATTGTATTAAATCGGTATGGTTTTGATTACCAATGACAACAATTTGATCGGTTTATTTATTTATGGCTGTCTAATGCATTGTTTCTGTTATATTAATAATCATGAAGTATTGTTTCGTTTACCACATGTAAAGTTTGCATTTTGGAGTAACACTTAAATGTTTAAATGATTTGAAGAAACCTTAGGGACTTGCACCTGTGCGCTGTGAGCAGGAGTGGAGTTTCTCCATCTCCAGTGATTTGCAAATCACTTAATCTCACCATGCCTATAAAAATGAATATGTCCTTGTGTGAAGGAACTGGTGCTAATCTACAGCTCTCCAATACCTTTGGGTGATGTTTGGCTCTATATAAAACTGCACACAAAAAAGTAACTGGTGCTTACGTAAAACACTCCAATACCATTGGGTGGTGTTGGCGCTAGATAAAATTGCACACAAAAAACAGAAAGAATCACAGTGTTAGGCTGGTTTACAGTAGTGAACATCAGGAAATAAATTGCATTGGCAACCACATTAAATGGACTACTTTTGCCATGGACTCTGAGGGGAAGTCAGTCCTTGAAGACATCAAGACTCAGCCTGGCCCTTCGAAGAGAATTCAAGTTAAGCAACAACGGCGCACGGAAACACTTCACCGGTGATTGCGGAAAAAGTAAGAAAGTGTCCTGACAGGAGAAATTTGAAGAAATGGAGTCCCACCCTATGAAATGTGTAGCAACAAGGTGAGACATGAACAGTTCAATCATGTTGCACAGGAGAAACATGACTATGCAATTACAGCAAAAGATACAGGTACTTTCAAGGCTCTAACATGCCAGTGATGACGCATACGATAACGCATATCTGATTCACTTGATGTCTGATTTTCCAGCTATACACACCATTGCTGAACAACCACATACGGTGTAAACACGCACACACCTAGGGGCACATTACGATGACGGGCGGACAAAGTCCGCCCGCCACCTTAGCGGTGAATGGGTCCCGCCGCGAGTATTAGGATGCCACCGCCACCGTGGCGGTGGCATCCCCTATTCCCAAATTTGTGACGGGCGGTGTTCACAGCACCGCCCGCCACAATGCTGGGAATGCACGTCGTGCATTGGCATGCACAAGGTGACAGGCACCGCGCGATGCCACCTTGTCCATGCCAATGCAGGGGGGTACCATAGGTACCCCCCATGTGCACCCCCACCCCCCCAACACTCTGGGGGCCCGCAACGGGCCCCCAATAGCGAAGACCATATGCTTTCCATGGCAGCGTTGCTGCCATGGAAAGGCTGCTCTCCGCAACCATCCTAATATGGATGGCGGTGTCTTGCAGACACCGCCACCATATTAGTGCCCTTTTCCGCCCGGTCACCTGTGTGACTGGCGGAAAACCGGTGGACGGTCTTTCCGTCCGCCGGGCTCCCCCCCGCCATCGTAATGTGGTGGGGGGAAATGGCATGCGGGCTAGGGGAATGGCGGGCAGATCGCCACCGCCATACGGGCGGTGGCGATCCGCCCGTCATCGTAATGACCCCCCTAGTACCCACACGCAAGGAAAATAAACAGAGACTACACGTGTGCCAAGTAGTAGCAGCTGTGCACACGTTCCAATCAGCATGTCAGCTATACACTAATAGGACATTAAAAGGCAGAACACCACTCCTCACTAGAATGTAACAGACTACAATGGGGGTTTAAATCAGTGATGGTGTTGGGGGAGGGGGTGATTCAGTGGACGGGGCAAGCACGTGGAGATGCGAGGGAGCAAGCAGGCAATGGAAGGAAAGAGGTCGTGGAAATAAAAAGCAGCAACAAATGGAAAAGTAGTGAGGGGTCGGCTGAATGGGGTAATCTGTGGATGGGGCAAGCAGCGGGAGGTGCGAAGGAGTAAGCAGTGACAGAAGGGAGGAAGAGGGGGAAATGGAAAGCAGCAACGAATGGAAAAGCAGTGACAGGGAGGGGGTGATTTGTGGACAGGGCAAGCTGCAACAGAAGGGAGGAGGTGGGGAAAGGGAAAGCAGCAACGAAGGGAAAAGCAGTGCCAGGGTTGGGCGAGAGGGTGATCTGTGGATGGGGCAAGCACCAGGAGGTGCGAAGAAGCAAGCGGCAACAGAAGGGAGGAGGTAGGGAAACGGAAAGCAGCAACCAAGGGAAAAGCAGTGACAGGGAAGGGGTGATTTTTGGACAGGGCAAACACCAGGAGGTGTGAGGGAGCAAGCATCCACAGGAGGGAGGAGATGATGAAACCAGGGAAAGTGCAAGAAAGGGAAAAGCAGTGATGAGGATGGGGTGATCTGTGGATGGGCAAGCACCGTAAAGTGCGAGGGAGCAAGCAGCAAAAGAAGGGAGGAGGTGGGGGAAACAAAAAGCAGCAACAATGGGAAATGCTGTTACAGGGGAGGGGGTGATCTGTGGATGGGGCATGAGGGCGGGTGGGAGGAGAGGGTGCTGGTAGAAGCAAGAGCACTGTGTAGAGTGTTGAAAAACAAAAAAGGTAGGTCCTAAAATGGTTGCAAAAACGAGAACAGTGGATGTTTACAAGTACTTGGTCCGTGCTCTCGGAGGAGGGCTAAACACCAGAAGAGGCATGACCATGCATACCAGGGACAAATGGTGACAAAGAATATGAAACAGACAATCGAGCAAGCAAATGGGAAGCCTGTGTGCAGGCTGAAGCCCACAGATTAAACACAACATGTCTCTTCGAGACAGTGCATGCCCTGCCTAGCCAAGACTTAAAAATACATCAATCTAATTACAATTGACTTGTTTTGCTGCTTTCTAAAGAACGAACATGCAGTGAAAGAGCAGCACAAACTTAGTCATTATGTCTCACCCATGCCCCTCAGTGACTGCATCCATTATATATAGAATGTAGATGGGTAACAATGAATTTTGGGGCAGATTTTTGATGAAGGGCACTGAGTGGCATTGCAGTGAAGTGCTCCTTTTTGCATGGTTATCCCCACTTTTTACTAGATTTTATTGCTGGTTACCCTCAAGGATGACAAGCAGCACTCTACAAATCCACCTTACATTGCATTACATTTAACTCTGCACAATGGAGAATTGATGCCCAGTGTATGCACTCTGACCCTTAAAACATCTTGAAATTGGCTCTACTCCTAATTGGCCTATTTAACTTACCTATAAGTCCCTAGAATATGGTAAAAATTGTACCTAGAGCTTGTAAGTTAACTATCACTATTGGACTGGATCACACATTGTGCCGCCACTAAAGTGGCAATGCAAACCACTACTGCAAGCCTGAAACCAGTAACCTGACTGCAGACTTAAACTACAAATTCAACCTGCCAAATTAATCGCTTTTGACAGGCCTAAACCCTCCGTTTAAAACTATATATGTCCTCCCTAAGTAAGCCTTAATAAGTAGGACATGTAAAAGTTTAATGTAAAACATGTCCTTGCTGTGACAAGGACCAAATGCTTTTTCACTGTAGCAGGAATAGCTGTTACATACAAAAGTATTGGAAGTTATTATTAACATCAAATAATGTTATCTCTGCCTAGGAACCAGCTAAAAGGTTAATTCTTTTACTTTTTCCTAAATTTATTCCAAATCCAATTAATTTGTAAAGTTGTATTTGTACTAGACATTTTATGAAAGATACCTTTACCTGCCTAAATCCTCTAGAAGCCCATCTACATGAGCTTCCATTTGTCACCCAGGAGCAGAATAGCACCTTGATGAGGTGTGAGCTTGCTTCCAGAGCTGAGACAAAGGCCTTGGATGAGGGGAGCTGTTCTGTTCCTCTGACAGGATGACCGTCTGGGCAGTACCCATGAACGTAATTATCTTGAAAGAAGCCAACCCTGTCACAGGCAGATGTAGCTAACACCTGAACCTGACCCTTCTTTTGTCCTGTTAGCCAGCCAGGTACAAATTCCAGTGGCAAAGGAGCTGCCCCCAGAAACATTTTTGAGTGACCACAGAGAAGGGTTTGCTCATTTCTAGGGTGGGCACATGGGCTCTGAGCATGGGAAAAAAGGCTCTGCCATCTTGATTTTAGGTAGAGAGGGTCACTGTGGGATTGTTTGCAGTAAGCCACACAAGAACTGCTGCCTTAAAAAGCATGGTTACCCTTGGGAACTTTTTGCCTATTGGTTAGGGCGGGGTCAGGTGTCACCCCCACCCACAGACTAGGGTGATGCATAAATGTGGCACCCCTGGGGACCTTCTTCATAACACTACTGGACCTGTGGAAGAAAGAAAAATGAACGAACCTGCTGTTAAGACCTGTGAGGTGAATCTAAGAGCTGGACCTGCTGCCACTTTCAACGACCCTGCTGGTGGTTTTTGCTACAGTGAGTCTTAACCCCAAAGGTCTGTTCCTGAGGATTTAAGACCCTTGTCTGAGTCAAAGTCTACTTCTAACATCCTGAGAAACTTGGGACTTGAAAACGTTTTGGCTCCAAAGACCTCCGGAGGACTGGAGCAAACCTGCCAAGTCAATCCGACACAGTTGCGTTGCCTCTGGGCCAAAGATTCAAGTTTCTTTCCCTCTGTGTTTTTGTGCACCAGGAAATCCATTTCAGTAGGACATCGCGGAGAAGGTATACTGCCTCAGAGAGGCCTGTTCGTCTACAACTTTTAACCTTGTCCTGCTGGAGGAATCTGAGCTCCACAAAAGTGACTAAGGGCCTGATTTAGTTCTTGGCAGATGGGTTACTCCATCACAATGGAGACAGATATCCCGTCCGCTGAAATATAAATCCCCATAGGGTATAATGGAATTTATGTTTCGGCAGATGAAATATCCGTCATTGTTGTAACGGAGTGACCCGTCCGCCAAGAATTAAATCAGGCCCTAAGTCAGAGGATATAAATCTCCACCGGGTGAAGATGCTAAGGCACATATTTATCATAGTGTTGCATCACCCTTGCACCACGCAAGGAGGCATAAAGGGCCATAAAGGACTATAGTCAGATTTATCAAACGATGCAAGGACACCTTGCGTGGCCCTGCATGGTTTGATAATTCTGGAATAACACAAAGCAGCACAAATTGCTGCCTTGCGTTGCTCTGACCCATGGTAGCATTCCATGGGTGGAGCGTGGGTGTTCCCACGCATCCACTCATGGATTTTGGTGCATTCCCAGATTTACCATTAGTGGTGGACCTAGGAATGCATCAAAATGCTGTGCCTCCCTAGGGGAAGTGTAACAAGGAGAAATATCTTTATTTATCCTAGTTTTTTCCTCTTTCTATATGTGCTGCATTCTGCAGCACACGTAGAAAGATGAAAATGCCTCTGAGGCCTGTTTTTGTGCAGGAAGGTGTCCCTTCCTGCACAAAAATAATCCTGCCTACAATGCAGGCACCCTTGCACCATGATGCAAGGGTGCCTGCATTGGCGCAGGGCAGCACATTGTGTGCCAGTGCAAGGAAAGGACAGGATTGCACGATATAATGTTAAATACAGCGCATTCCTGCCCTTTCACGTTGGGCAGCATGGTGGCTTGATGCGTTGCGCTGTGATAAAGTATGATAAATCTGGGCCTAAATGTATCTGCCCAGTGAGGGACCTTCCTTGGACGTAAATTTTTAATTCATCCGCTCTGAGCTTTCCTGCTAAAAGTCAAAGGACTTTAGTCATCACCTATCCGGACTCTTGGAGCCCTTCTGAGTCACAGCCTGCTGCCTTGCCCCGCTGAGGATGTTTGACCTTTATTACAGAAACCAAGTCAGACGGTAAAACTTCTGACTGGGACGAACCTGGTCTTGGTATCTGACCCGTGCTCCATCCCGGTCAGCGTTAAATGGTGCCTAGGCACCAGTCAAGCGCAACCAGATCACCGCGGTTGGTGCTTAATGCTTTTTGGCACAATTGTTATTGAAAACTTTAAAAGTTCATGTCTCCCCATATCAGATATTTTGTCATTATCGTGTAATTTTGTTCGTTAAAATATTCTCTATTTTTATCATTTGGAGTAGGATTTTTATTTTGCTGTGTTTTGACTTTTTAACTGTTTTGGTACCTCGGAATGCTTCACACATTTTCTAAATTTAAGCTTTCTGCTCTGTGCCATAGCTACCAGGGGTTGAGCTCAGGTGTAAATTACTGAATTATTTTCTAGAACTAACAAGGAAGGTGCCATCATTAGATGTGGTGGGCAACAACCCACCTCAACTAATAATCCACTTTCTCACAGACATCAAATGGACAACAAGAGTGATGCTCAAGCTGTCTACAATGTCACACAGAACCCAGAGGTGAAAAGCATTGCAGTAATTCACTTTTTGTGTATTTATAATTTTATGTTATATCTAGACCCCCCCAAATCATCTGCCCATGTTTTCAGCAGTTACACAGAGGCAGAGGTGTAATGGGAGAAGCATACATAACATGCCTTTCCACCCTGTTACAAATGTAAAACAAATACCTGGCCACCTGTCACCCACTCCAACCATCATACCTCTCAGGGCTCTTCCCACCCCTCTCCTCCAGAAGCTGTGCTAGTTGCTGTCCCATACTTCACTCACAGGCTCTTAGAAAGTCCAGGTAGAGCAGCCTGGAATTCCTTTATGAGGTAGAAACAGTGAATACAATTTTTTGTTAAAAACTGCCGCTACGTCACAGCAGCGAATCACTGGATTTAGAATCCAGTTATTCACGCTGGTGGGTCTATTCCAGAGTCATGCATAACAATGGAGTGTTAAATTCAAGAAATATTTTTTTATCTGTAATCATTAACCCTTGGTCCAAACACATCAAATCTCAATCTTGGCGACTTACGCCGCCTGCTGCTCTGAAAGAGAAGCAAATGCTGCAGTCAGCATTCTAACATCGCAGGGAACCAGCTGAGTGTATGCCATTCCAGGAAAAGAGTTCAAACGTTTTCAAAGCACTTAAAAAGACAATAAAGAAACAAAAGTTTGAAATGTGTTTTCACGTGGGTATAATAATAGCAGCACCCTCTTGAGCTGCAGATGTATATATAGGCTATCTGGCACTTGATTCATGGTGCAGATGTAGGTGTAAATATCTACTGAGGGCACCCTCACCCCTACTGTATGGTTTGAGGCTGTCCAAGGAAAGGCAGTACTCCTCTTGGTGCTTTAGGCAAGAAGTGAATACCCCCTGCATTAGATCTCCTCTTTGCTGCACTTATGGCCTATGAAATCAGGTATCGAATGGTCAATGCCAGAGGTGCCAAGGGAGAAACAGAGGTACCAGCTGTTGCACATGGCAGACCCTATTTCAATACAATGAGGCAGGTTCAATCCTACAGGTAGACTCTGAAGGGAGTGCATGCAAACTGCTGGGGTCTTTTCACGTGTCATAAAAGGTGCATTAGTCACCCTCAGCTGTGCCTGGCGCTTGTGCCACACAAAACTTTGTCCATGCAATAAACTACTGTAGTGTGATGTGTATAAACGCATGCTTGCTGAAACATCATTATTCCCATCAGGAAAAGTATGATCTCACTTTGTTAATGTCTCTGAAGATCGGATTTCCTTTAAACCAATGCCAATGAAGGAAAACAGATATTGCTGGTAAAATAATACAATGCAGACTATTCCATTCCTGCTTTGTCCCAAATCCATCAATTTTGATTCTTGGATCACAGCCCGAATGAGGCAAGATAGCTGGAGAAAGGGTACTCTGCAAAGCTAATCAGAACCCAGCATTCACTTTAGAAGATGACTTTGTGCAGATTAATCGTTTCCTGGAGATTTGCATGATGGACTGCTCCTCTAGTTCTTTAAATGATGGTGTCAAGTAATAGAAACAACCCCAAGAGTCTGATGCTTCTTCAATTGCAATTGGAAATGATCCTTGGTCTTGCATATCTAGATCACTGCCAATCAGTAAGTTAAACTTCACCAGCTGGTACAGCCATCTGCAGCCCATCCCCTTGGGACTACTATCTCCTCCTCTGTCACTTCATGACCACGGACCCACCCCCGTTCAACAGATGGCTCATACACAACAAACTAATAACCCTACTTTAGTTTTCTGTACTGTTTCCTTGAATATGCTCACCTTCTGCCCCGTACCTACGTAATAACTTTATTGATGCTTCTGATAACGCTGATTCTTATCTTATCTCCTTTAAGAATCTTCAGGTCGCCAGGATCTTTTTACCTGCTGAATAGTGTGAAGGGAAGAAAATCCTTTTCAGTTATACGACAAAATTTAGAATCCAGTTTACCTTAAAAGACCACTGACTCCGAATTCAATTTTGTGGGTTTATTACAGCCAAGAATAACTGCACATGCAAACACCTCAACACGAGGTTAAAGAAATAAATGGGCACTAATACAAATAGCATCCTACGCAGGAGTCTCATCCGACTCAGGATAAGAAGAATCGTTAGCTTCAGAAGTATTAGACAAGCGATAACTGCTCCGATCTCTATATTATTCTTCATTTATCTAAATAAACATAAAACCATTAGCTGTCCCTACTCTATCACTAAGGTGGCATACCTACTTAACGAATTTCCCAGGCAAGAGTAAAAGAAAAAGGTGTCAGCTGTGAAGACTTCCTAAGAAGTGCACTCACTTAGCATTTCGAGCTCGTTCTAAGATGCTCCTTCCTAATATTTCTCTCTGCCTTTCTCTCTGGTCTCCTCTACCTCTTCTCTTACCTCCTCCCTCGGGGCACTGTCCCTAATACAAAATGCACATACACTCGAACACGCCCCTCTCACGCCCCTTCGGCCAGGTCTTCCTTCTCGTACTTTTCCATTGAACTCTTACTTCATCCAGGACGGTTACGATGACCTTGAGTCCCAGGCACCTTCTCCGCTGAAAGTATCATCCCTACATTCCATTATACTCCCATCTCCATGCCTCCCACCACCCTAACTCGTGAAACAAAGAGCCAGTCTTTCGCTAACGAGGCATGTGTCCTTGCACCTGCAACAGAAGATACGTTTCAACAAACTGTCCCTCTGCACGAATCTCCCAACTGTGCCCAGAGAGCCTTTCCGAGAGAACCTTCTCTGCCTACAAAATAAGCTAACATAAGAACGAATCAGGCCTTCCCTTTACGTATATGCAGTCAGGCCTTTACACAATTTAAACACACAATTATGATCACTTCTATAAGCATTAGTTCATTACATTTCATATGCGAAAAGTGAACTACACGTGCAACTCAATACGGTACACGTTTAAACTACTGCATCTCGATTACACATGGCCTAATCCATTAATGCATAATTTTGAACACGTTTCAGTTAAGCATTACATTTGCAGGATTATAATAGCACAATTACTCTTCTATTCACTTCAATAATGCAAGTTAAACTACATTTTACTAGCCATTCATTGATATATAACTGGATATATGCGGGTACAGACTAACGATGATTATGATGCACCCCTACAATTTTTACGAGAGCATAGCGCTCTATCAGTTCCCCCCTTTGATGACTCCTGTCATCACATCTTTTCAACTCCCTTGGAGAAAGAACCGACCTAAACAGAACTTGTTGCCATTCTCCCCTGTCGGAATCTCTCCAAACTCTTAATGTTTCGATAGTGACTGTCCTGCAGTCTGGCCATCCTCGTCTCATTTTCTCTCAAGGCCCTCTCAGCTCTGCCTGCTCGATACCACTTGTATGCTCTGATCAGACCCCACAGACAAACCACACCAACCACCACAATAATGAGAGGTCTCAGAACATAGCCAAGGAATCCCTTTCCCAAACTCGCAAACCAGCTCCCTACTTGACCAAATCCTTTGCCAACTTTCTCCCAAACTCCCTCTTCAGTCAAATCCGCTATTTTCGTATGGATCGTAGTGATGTTACTTATATATTTCTCCAGATCCTTGCTGTGGTCTGGTATATAAGTGCAGCACTCTTGAACCTTCAACATTTGACAGACTCCGCCCTCTTTTGCCAATAGGACATCCAAAGCAAGGCGTTTCTGCAAAACCATTGTCCTTATCGACAACATCTCTCCATCCACAAGTATCAACGACTTTGCTGTATTCATCGATAACTCATCGACCACAGTCGCCAATCTCCGGATCTTCACATCATTCAAAATCACTCCCAAACTTTGTATCAATGCTCCAAATATGTCTCTTACTACAGCTCCTGCACTTGCACCTCGCTTCACTCTCGAATGCTTTCCACCTTCCAAAAGCTCCAAATCCTCTGCATGATAAATCTTTGGAAATATTATTCCCAAGTAACAAGTACCATACCAGTTCGCTGGCAACCTCACATAAGCATTCTTTCCGCACACAAAATACACCGTAGGTATCACTTGTACAGGGCCTTGCAGAAAATTCTTTGCTGAATCTTCCATGGTGAAAACATGATCACACGTACTCTGTCCCACAGGGACTTTTTCAAGATAGGTCTGATAACGTCTCACACACAGCTTTCCCCTTTGGCCGATATCCAATGCTATAGGACCATAACTTACTTTTGTTCGGTGCAATCTTTCCTCATCTGTCCAATCTACTGGACTACCTCCTGTGTCTCGTGTCTGTGTTAATTTTCTATATCTATCTTCTACCTGGTCCACAAACTTCTTCTCTACATCCGACAATGAGCATGTCAAATTATGTCGGTGAGCATATGCTGTATCTAATTCCAAAGACGGTATGAAATACTTCCTAAGCCTATTCTCTGACTTATAATAGTCGTATTTATTCAAATGTTTGTAAGCTGGAACTTCAGGAAGCACTACATCGTAATTGGAAAAGAAATACTCAAACTGGCCTTTTCCATAAAATATACTAAGCAACAGACTACATGAAATTCCATACGTCAGTGGAAGATGGTGATATCTAATACCCTCATCCACTGAAGCTGGCAACTGCATACACACATAGCAATCTTTCGCATCTACATACTCATATAGCAGCTTGGCATACGCATTAAGCTTAAAATCACTTCTAGACAAATCTACATGCAATCTACGACTCTCTTCTATTAGCAAAGCTCGATCAGCTCCTATGTTTCCCTCCTTTTTGCTAGGTGTAGTGGTAGGTGTAGGAGTTCCTGGCACCCCTGCACTTCTAGCTTGTGTGGAACCGTATATGAAACTATAACTACTATGATTATAGAAACTATCACACCCCTATAAAGGTGCCTACAATCACTTTGGATCTACAATGTGGATCTCCAGTCTCCATGGTCCCGAAAGTTCTCAAAGTTCGTGATTCCAGCAATGAGCACTCAAAAAGTCTCTGTCTTCTCCACACGTGACTTGCTTAACCAACTCGAGCAACACTTCAAAACCTCTGGAAATCCCCTTTTCAGCTACAGGGTCTTATTTACATAGTCCAGAAAAGGACTTCCCTAAGTTTTCGTTCCTCTTCGGTGGAAAGTCCCTAAGTTTATTCTTCTTCCACTCGGATCTAGGTTATCTTCTTCTTTAGACTTTTTATTTACAACAGATTATATTTCATCCACGATAAGATCATCTGCAAGCGCTTCCAAAACGTGATACAAAAGTTCAAGACGAAGAATTACCATTTCATGTGAATACGGCTCAAATCCAAAAGACGGAAATTCGAGTTGATGCAGAACCAATTCTCGGACCTTACTCAGAAGCAGGGGATTCGGAACGGTGAGGGTCAGTATTCCTTCGACTTCGAGCCCTGGCAACAACAGCACCACCTTCAGTACCACATTCGGGCTCTTGCTGACCACCTGCACAGACCTCAGCCTCCCCGTACTCACTACCCCCTGCATCAGTCACTGTGTAAGTCCACTCTGGGGTAGCGTATCTCTGGCAAGGCACTCTCGTTCTTTTCGACCTCCTCCGACCCTCTTGAGTCTGCTCTCCGTTACTTGCTTCTGATTCAGACGTTTCAGACACTGGAGCAAGATCTCTTTCGGGTGCCAACCTCAGGTTCAGTTGCCTCTGTCTCTCAGGCCAAGCCTCCTCAATTCTGATCGTTCTTCCGCCTTCCCCTTCTATACCGTGTGCAGCACTTCCTTCTTCTGCTGAATTTGACTCCCCTCCACCCACTGCACCACCTTTGTATTCCGAGTCAGAGTCAAGGTTCTGGTTGTCGAAACCCCCTTCTGCTTGCTCTGGTGCACAACCAGCTGCATCAGCGGCCCTCACAGCTTGACTTGTCCTCTCATGTGGCCCTGCCACATCAGCTGGATTTTCATTTACGAGAGGAGCTGTTTCTTCTGAGGGTGCTGAAACTCTGCGGGTATGGGACGCATGCACCCAGTTCAGCAATCCTCCACACTTCACTGCTGTGTTTGTTACCAGTATCACCTGGTATGGGCCTCGCCACCGAACATCCAGACAGCTCTTCCTCACGTGCTTTCGGACAAGCACCCAGTCACCTGGACACAGGTCGTGGCACAGATCACTCGAGGCCGGAACAGCTGCAGCTTGGACCTGCTGGGACACAGAACGGACCACATCAGATAGTCCTTTACAGTAATCGAGAATCAAGTCATCAGTGATGTTTATCAAAGCTGTAGCTGGTACTGCTGGCAACCGCATTGCCCTCCCCATCAAGATTTCATGGGGGGACAACCCAGTTCTCCTGTCGGGGACACTTCGAATACTCATAAGCACAAGTGGCAAAGCATCAGGCCACTTCAGGGACGTTGACGAACACATTTTTGCCATCCGGGCTTTCAAAGTCCCATTAACCTGCTCCACTATCCCAGAAGTCTCTGGTCGATAACTGCAATGGAGTCTCTGATTGACATTCAATGCGGCACAAAGTAACTTCATGATTTCACTGTGGAAGTGTTTTCCTCTATCTGATTCCAAAGAGGTTGGGAAACCAAACCTCGGGATGAGTTCCCTCAACAATAACTTAGCCACTGTGAGAGTGTCACACCTGCGTATTGGGTAAGCCTCCACCCACCTTGAGAATACACACACCACCACTAGAATGTACCTCAACCCATTGCACTTGGGCATTTCCACAAAATCTAGCTGCATCCTATTGAAGGGTCCTCCTGACCTTCCAATGTGACTCAATGTGACTACAGTCTTTTTTCCAGCATTCATCTGTTGGCACGTTACACACCTCTGACAAACTACTTCGGCAACCGCATGAAATCGTGGATTATACCACGTCTGTCTAAACACACGCATCATTGCATCTCTTCCAAGATGTACAGGTCCATGTATCAGTCTCGCCATGGGGCTCAGCATATTCTCTGGCAGTACAGCTCTCCCATCATTGGAAACCCATACATCCACATCCCCTCTTTCACATCCTGCTTTGACCCATCCATTCCGTTCTTGATCTGTCACCTCATCCTGCAGTCGCTTGAGTTCCTCCCAAGTGTCTGCCATGGCCAACATCATGTTGAGCTCGGTTCTTTCTTGGCTCTCTCCTGTGTAACCCTCTGTAAATATTAACCCTGGGCGAAGTACTACACTACGCTCGCGTAGTTTGCGAAGTTTGCGCTACTTCGCACTACGCGAATTGCATGTAGCACAGTGCAAACACGCAGTAGCGAGTCATTTTGCTTGCTCGCGGTCCTCAACGTCAAGTTGGCGACCGCGAGCAAGCAAAATGACATCCGGCGAGACTTTTTCCTCGTTCGCGAGATTCTCAACGCGGGAGGTCAGGTAGAAAGCTGCCGCTCGAGTAGAAATCTACTCGAGCGGCAGAAAACGACCGCTTGCACTGTGCAAGATGCGGTTTGCACTGATTGCACAGTGCGGACAAGCATCCGGCACTGTGCAATCAGTGCGAACAGCATTTTGCACAGTGCACTACGCAGTTCGCGTAGCTACGCGTAGCTCGCGTAGTGCGAAGTGCACTTCGCGTAGCTACGCGTAGCGCTACTACGTGAACTACGCCCAGGGTTAGTAAATATACATCCTTGTTCTGCACAGAAGCGGGCGACTTCGTCCGCATAATTGTTTCCCAGAGAGACAAAATAATCCCCCTTTCCGTGCGCATTGCACTTGACAACTGCGATTTCCTTCGGACATTGCAATGCATCTAACAGTTGTCTTACATGTTCTCCATTCCTAATGGGTGAACCAGATGATGTCAAAAATCCCCTCTGTGACCATAACTGTCCGAAGTCATGAACCACACCGAACCCATACTGGCTGTCCGTGTAGATCGTGATTCAGATTTGATCAGCGGCCAAACAGGCACGTGTCAAGGCAATGATCTCAGCTACCTGCGCGGAGTGTACTCCTTCTAGGCAAGCAGCCTCAACCACTCCTGAAATGGTACATACAGCAAACGCTGCTCTTAGTTGGCCAACACTGTCTCTTAGGCATGAACCATCGACAAAGAAAATTTCATCTGGGTCAGTCAGTGGTTCATCGACAATGTCAGGTCTCGGTTTGGTGCATAGTTCAGTCACATCAAGACAATCATGGTCCTCACAATCTTCATCATCGGTATTGGGTATAGGCATTAATGTCGCAGGGTTTAAGACAGAACACCTTTTCAGAGTCACATTCTCTGCGGCGAGTATGACTTGCTCATACCTCGTTAACCTGTTATTCGTTAGGTGCTGAGTCTTAGTTCTGGTCATTAACAATTCAACCGAGTGTGGCACATAAACTGTTAGAGGGTGACCCATTACTATGCTTTCACATCTTTCAATGCTGACACCTGTTGCAGCAACGGATCTGACACATCCGGGCAACGCAGAAGCTACTGGATCTAAAGTAGCTGAAAAATAGGCAACTGGTCTACGGGCACCTCCATGGTTCGGAGCTAAAACTGCTAATGCACAACCTTCTCTCTCGCAACAAAACAGTGAGAAAGCCTTATTATAATCAGGCATTCCCAAAGCTGGTGCAGAACACAACTCTTCTCTCAGTCGTAGGAATGACATCAAGCACTCCTCATCCCATGGTACCGGATCACTCACATCCTTGTGCGTAAGCCTCTGCAAAGGCTTTGCTCTCAAGGAAAAACTGGGAATCCACTGACGACAATAGCCGACCATTCCTAAAAACATCCTGACTTCCCTTTGAGTGGTGGGCACTGCCATGTTCATTATTGCCTCAATTCGATCTGCGACACCTTCCTCTTGCCTTTTTCCAGTCTGTGACCCAAATACTGTAATTCGTTCAGACAGTACTGCAATTTGTTTGGGGACACCTTGTGTCCATTCTCTGCCAAATGATTCAGTAGGGCTATCGTGTCTATCCTGCAAGCATCTTCTGTTTCCGATGCCACAAGTAGGTCATCTATGTACTGCACAAGAACTGAGTTCTGTGGCAATACAAGACTCTCTAGATTCTTCTTCAAGATCTGATTAAAGATCGATGGACTCTCTGTATACCCCTGAGGGATACAATACCACGTTAACACGCGATTTTCCAGCCGGAAAGCAAAAAGAAATTGGCTTTCCTCGTGGAGCGGTATCGAGAAGAATGCTTGACACAAATCTATGACAGTAAACCACTCGGCTTCGCACGGGATCTGAAACAGTATCACTGATGGATTCGGTACCACTGGACAACATGGGATAACTATCGTGTTAACCCTTCACAGCTCTTGCACGATCCTGAACTTCCCGCTCGGTTTCTGTAGTCCCATGATAGGTGAGTTACATGGGCTACCCCTTATCTCTTTCAGAATGCCTTGCTTGATCATGGACTCGATTACAGGCTTAATTCCTGCGATCGTTTCAGAGGACAGATTGTACTGTGGCATCCTAGGGAATTCGACATTCTGCTTAACCTGAATCTGCACAGGTTCAACCCCCTTGATCAGCCCTATCTCTTCTCCTGTAAAGTCCCACACCTCTGGCGACACAGTGTCTCTCAAGTCCGGTGGAAGTTCTTCCACTGTCACCACTGGATAGCACCAGTGTCAACCAAGAGAGTGGTAGGATGACCATCAATGTCTGCCTCCACAAAAGGTCCTCTCTGGTCTACCTCCAAGACTGCTCCAAGTGTGCAGTCTTCCTCCCCCCTCAGGCACCGTCAGGCTAACGTGTCTGGACTGTACTCATCATACCCTTCAAAAAGGGGCATCTGCTGGTAAGTCCGCATTCCTTGCAAAATTCTTGGTGGCTGGGGGACCTGTACTTGTGGGTTATACGTCCCCCCTTTCATCGATCTGAGCCTCATCACAGTATTAACTACCTCCGGCACAGGTGCCTGAACCACTTCTACCTCCTGCTGCACCTGGTTGGCTGGGTTCAAGGGACACTCGCGCTTCCAATGTCCAATCTGATGACAAAGATGACACGCAGTGGTCTTCTTCAATGTCGCCACATCCACCCCCGTCTTGGGATCTATAGGTTTCCCTTTTCCCTGTCCTTGCCCATTTTGGTTCCCTTGATAATTTCCCTGTCTCCTTCCCAGCGTCCCTCCACTAGGCTGGACCTGAGCTGTCTGCATCTGAACGAGCATCAGCTTGTCCTTTAGCTTCCGGTGCTTCGAGTCTACTTCATCGCTACAGTACCTCGCATACCGCAAGATTTCATCTACCGGCTTGTTCTGCCAACAGATCAAATGGTGCTGTATCATGAGGCTGACCTCTGGTCTCAATCCCAAGACAAACTTTGAGACAAACTGTCCCATATCCTTGGGGTCCAAGGCATCTAATCCACTATACTGTTTAAAAGCTTGCAAGAGTCTTTCATAATATTCATGCACTGTCTCCTTGGGTTCCTGCACAGTTCGATCTATCTTAACCCAATCGATATCTTGAGGTGAAATCTTCAGCTTCAACCATGTAATCACTTGCTCGAATTTTTTCATGACAATGGGTGACGGACCATTCGTAACACCATCCCTTTCAGGTTCAAAGGTCGGCCACTCAATTGCAATTTTACAAGCTGTCCACAAATCTCCTGGTACCACTATATCAAACAAAGTGTTCAAATCAGTCCATAGTACCTTCGAGATTTTAACGAAACGCTCAAACTGTTTGTACCACTCTACGGGTTTTTCCTCAGCCGAGGAAAATCATTTGTAAACGCAGCCAAGTCACCTCTACTCCACGGCACATGCACGTACCCTCCGTTCTGTACTTCCCGTAAGGATAGTTCCCGTCGCCCGTCGCCCCTCCCCGGAGGTGGCGTTTCTCCTACAATTTTTTTGGCAACCTTCTTCTTTGACCACCTTTCCTCCCATTTACTCAACATCATCCATATACGCATCCCTACAATCAGGTCTTTAGTATGCGTCCTTAATCCTATGATCCTTTTCTCCTCCAATTCCTGGTCACTATATTGCAACCTATGTGATCCTTGCAACGATTTTGTTTTATTCAAATCCACCTCGTATCTCTTAGCCAATTCTGTCAATTTCTCATGTGCGGCCCTTGCTTTACGAGTCACATCTTTTGCCACGAAAAGCAACTCGTCTGGCCCATAAATCTCTATTCTCTCCAAAGGCAGGTTCCCATTAATCATTTCGTCTACCTCCGCCTTTAGTCTTACTACATCCAGCAACCTTGCCTGTACTGCACTCCTCAGTATTTCTTGACAAGCCGCACCATTCCGCTCGTCATAATCATTGCTTTGTTCTCGTAACCTGCTCTCTTCTATCGTATTCCTGGAACCTGGTCTGTCTCCTAAGTTGTCTTGCTCCACATCTCTTGGCATCCTATCGCTCTGATTCCTTACAGGTGGTACCCACATTCTTAAGTCTGATCTGGACTTGATCAAGGACCTTGGTCTTACTGGTCTCACATCCACCTGTCCAAAAGAGGAGTCTGCAGTGGCTGGCAATGGCGTGATCGTTTCTATGGGCTTCGGAAAGTGGACCAATTGTACCCCTACGCCATTCCCTCCAACGCTGGTCCCCTCTCCCCCTGTCGTCTGCATTGGACTTCCTTCACTTATTCGATCTGGGTCATATTTTTATTTTATTTATTTTATTTATATATTTTATGTTTTATAGAGCGCGAACTTGACCCGTTAGGGTATCAGAGCGCTTTACAGAATCCTAGGGTTGTACAAAAGGCATGGAATAACAAGAGTAAACAATCGATTGGGAGGGGGCGGGGTGTTGGATACATAAGGGATAGAAGGATACATAGGTACAGTTTACATTGCAGTTACTCAAGACAAGGCCCCAGGTTTCTTGGAGGGGTGACTGGGTCATCCGAGGGAGGCAATAGTCTGCAGTTGATCAGGGTCTCTGTGGTGGTTGAAGGTAAAAAGTTTAACCGAGGAATTTACCCATAAGGAAGGTTTTGGCCTCCTTTTGAAGCGTGCCAGAGAGGGGATTCTTCTTATGACGGGTGGGAGAGAGTTCCATATTCTTGGCGCGGCCCAGCGAAAGCCCGATTGTAAGTTTTTTTTCCTAAAACGTGCAGGCTGGAGCAAGAGGTCTTTGGCGGACCGGGAGTTTCTGATTCCTCCGGATACCACAAGTTTCTGTGCAAGGTATGCAGGGAGTTTGAGTATAAAGCCTTGTGTGTGATGCATGCCAGCTTAAGCTGTATCCTGGCCTCGAGAGGAAGCCAGTTCAGCGCTTTCAGGTGTGGAGAAATGTGATCGAATTTCCTTGTGCCGGTAAGTAGTCTGGCGGCAGCGTTGAGGCAGGCTTTTAAAGGTGCCAGGAGATCTTGGGTAGACCCGAGAGGGTAGAGCAGCCATATTCCAGTCTGGAGATGACTAGTGCTTGGACTGCCATTTTTAGGTCGGGAGCGTCAAGGAAGGGTTTCAGTTTCCAAAGGTAGCTCAGGTGGAATCTGGCTGATTTGGCCATCGAGTTGATGTGGTCCCGCATGTTCAAGTTGCAGTCGAGGGTTATTCCCAGTGATTTGGCTGAGTCCACAATGGTCGGTGGGTAATTTAAGGCTGTGATGGCCTTAATCCATATCTGAATCTCAGTGTTGGTTTTAGGAGGGGAAATTAGGAGAAATTCTGTTTTCTTTGCATTGAGTTTGAGTTGATTGGAGGCGAGCCATTGGACGGTCAGCTTCAGGGCCTCATTCAGGGAGAGAATCTCCTCGAGGGATGAGATTTTGATGTAGATCTGAGTGTCGTCAGCGTACATATGGTAGGAGATATTTGCAGTGCGTAGGACTTCGGCAAGCGGTTCAAGGTAGAGGTTGAAGAGGGTGGGGGACAGCGTTGATCCTTGAGGGACTCCAATCGTGACCGGAGAGGGAGCAGACAGGTTGCCGTTGATTAGGAATCTCTGTGATCGGTTTTGGAGGAAGGATCTAAACCATTCTAGGACAGAGCCATCCAGTCCCATCCTGAGTTTGAGGCGTTCGAGTAGCTTTCCATGGTTGACCGTGTCGAAGGCAGAGGATAGATCTAGGAGGATTAAGAGACATGTTTTGCCTTGGTCAAGGGCTTGGAGGGCATCATCAACGATGTGGAGCATGGTGGTTTCCAGTGCTGTGTCCAGGTCTAAATCCGGATTGGAAATCATCGAGTAGGTGGAAGTTATTGATGTGTTGACTTAGCTGCAGTTGCACACACTTCTCCAACACTTTAGCTAAGAGAGGGATGTTGGAAATAGGTCTGAAGTTGTCAGGGGAGGCTGGGTCCAGCGACGGCTTTTTCAAAATGGGGAGGACTTGGCCGGCTTTCAGAGAGTCAGGAATCGATCCCTGCCGGAGAGAGGCGTTAATTATTGCAGTCCAGCTAGGAATAATGGATTGGGCGGCGGCAGCTAGGCAGTTGGAGGGGAGCGGGTCGTTAAAATGGTTATTCGGGTTTAAGGTAGATAGGATTTTAGAGACGGAGTCTTCGTCGTAGAGTGTGAAGTCGGTCCAGTGTGCTTGATTCTTAGGTGAAGCCTGTCGGGGCGGCGTGGAAGGAGGAGTCAGGTTAGTAGTGGGTAGCGAGTATGAGGCGGAGCTAAGTTCGTTACCTAAGGCTTTGATTTTGTCCGCAAAAAAGAGGCGAATTCCTCGGATGATATTAGAGACTTGGGATTTTCTTTCGATGTTTTGGCCAGTTTGTTGGATTGATGTTTGACCAGTTCAAAGAGTTTGCGGGGTCTGTTCTTGGTGTTCCCCAGTTCCGATCTGAAGAATTCTTTTTTTGAGTTGAGGATGTTCCTGTTGTAGGTATTTCTGGCCTGGCGGAGAAGTTTTAGATGTGCGGCAGAGGGGTGCTGTCTCCAGATTCTTTCGGCTTGCCGGAGGGATCTCCTCTCATTGTTGAGGGATCCAGTGAACCAGGGGTTTCTATATACCGATACTATAGGACCAATGGTAACAGGTACCGTCAGGGAGTCCAGTAACCGCATATTCCCCATGGAAGACTGGGTTCCCACTCCCTCCGTCCCTGTGGAAATTTTTCCCACTACCCTCATGTTTGTCTGATTCCGTAACTCGCCAGTTCTTACTGCTGAAGCTGATTTTCCCTCTTCTGAATCTGGATTAAATGGAGGTGGTCTCTCTGCTAGAAACCTACCTAACAGGCTGTCATCTGTATCACTGTTGTCTTCTTCGGCCCACCTCTTCTTAGCCTCTCCTACATTTATCAGCAGTGGAAACAGCCTATCCCCCTCAATAGTTTCCACTCTCCACCTTTTCTCCAATGCATCCCATCTTGCATTTTGAAATGCCCTGATCGATTTCTTCACCCTTTCCTGACTTTTGTCTCTTTTTCTGTCATACGCTGCCCTAATCCATGCATGTAGCGCCTCAAACTGTGTCGGTCTAGGCAGAGGTCGTAAAGAAGACATTACAGTTTTTAGCTGGTACAACACTTCCAACCTGAAAGTGCCATGGCGTGGGAAAGTCAATTCTCCTTCTCCTTCATGTCATTTTATGCCAATTCTCAAGCCAAATTATAGTATGCAATCCTACATTCTTAGCCATATAATGTGCTGGCGTATCCTCGGGAGGGGCTTCCTCTCCACCCCGAGTAACCACATGTCTATCACCTCTGCAAAGCTCTTGTAAAACTTTAAAACATTTCATGATGAAGCAGATTTCCGTTCGCGCACAAGATTTCGGTTATACTTCCTGATTTCAATCCACCAATACCAGCGCGGCTCACACCAACCGACCTATCGCAGCGCGGCACTGTCTGACGTCACTCTTCCTCCGCTCGCAGCAGTTCCCCTCCTTCTCAATTCACCCTTTCTCACTCGCACGTGTCCCAATCACACTCTGAAGCAATTGTCCATCCTACCGAACAATTACCTCTCTGACTGTCGGTCCACCGATGACCGACCAGCCTCTCGAAATTGTTGACCTCAATCTGGCAACTGTCTGTCCGCGAACGACCGGACAATCACCTCTGACACAATCGATAGGATCCAAACGCTCAATGTTCTGCACACAACAACCTACGACCAGCGTCGGTTATTCACACACTCACACATATGCTTCCTATCTCCAGTGGGTTAATCAACGACGTCTCATGACCCCCACAACCTCTGGTCAACGATCTCAGCTCTGGGTGTCTTCTACACCACAATAATCAAATCTCTCGGTCCCGCGCGCGCTCACGGTCCGATCCTCAATCACACGACTCTCATTCCAACTCCGCAAGACATCACACAACAATTAAACACCGCAATCTAACAAGCATCACCCTGTTCATACTCACTCTACCACGAACTGCTACTTCCGCCACACCGTCACTCTCCGTCAGTTCTCATCAACCGCATCATCCTCCTCTTACGATCCACTGGATCACCATCACTCGGGCTCTATGGGGCAAATAATCTCTTATCCTAATCTAGATCTCCCCTTACTATCAGAGGAAACCATCCTACTCTGCTACCAACTGATAACGCTGATTTTTATCTTATCTCCTTTAAGAATCTTCAGGTCGCCAGGATCTTTTTACCTGCTGAATAGTGTGAAGGGAAGAAAATCCTTTTCAGTTATACGACAAAATTTAGAATCCAGTTTACCTTAAAAGACCACTGACTCCGAATTCAATTTGTGGGTTTATTACAGCCAAGAATAACTGCACATGCAAACACCTCAACACGAGGTTAAAGAAATAAATGGGCACTAATACAAATAGCATCCTACGCAGGAGTCTCATCCGACTCAGGATAAGAAGAATCGTTAGCTCCAGAAGTATTAGACAAGCGATAACTGCTCCGATCTCTATATTATTCTTCATTTATCTAAATAAACATAAAACCATTAGCTGTCCCTACTCTATCACTAAGGTGGCATACCTACTTAACGAATTTCCAAGGCAAGAGTAAAAGAAAAGGTGTCAGCTGTGAAGACTTCCTAAGAAGTGCACTCACTTAGCATTTCGAGCTCGTTCTAAGATGCTCCTTCCTAATATTTCTCTCTGCCTTTCTCTCTGGTCTACTCTACCTCTTCTCTTACCTCCTCCCTCGGGGCACTGTCCCTAATACAAAATGCACATACACTCGAACACGCCCCTCTCACGCCCCTTCGGCCAGGTCTTCCTTCTCGTATTTTTACATCGAACTCTTACTTCATCCAGGACGGTTACGATGACCTTGAGTCCTAGGCACCTTCTCCGCTGAAAGTATCATCCCTACATTCCATTATACTCCCATCTCCATGCCTCCCACCACCCTAACTCGTGAAACAAAGAGCCAGTCTTTCTCTAACGAGGCATGTGTCCTTGCACCTGCAACAGAAGATACGTTTCAACAAACTTTCCCTCTGCACGAATCTCCCAACTGTGCCCAGAGAGCCTTTCCAAGAGAACCTTCTCTGCCTACAAAATAAGCTAACATAAGAACGAATCAGGCCTTCCCTTTACGTATATGCAGTCAGGCCTTTACACAATTTAAACACACAATTATGATCACTTCTATAAGCATTAGTTCATTACATTTCATATGCGAAAAGTGAACTACACGTGCAACTCAATACAGTACACGTTTAAACTACTGCATCTCGATTACACATGGCCTAATCCATTAATGCATCATTTTGAACACGTTTCAGTTAAGCATTACATTTGCAGGATTATAATAGCACAATTACTCTTCTATTCACTTCAATAATGCAAGTTAAACTACATTTTACTAGCCATTCATTGATATATAACTGGATATATGCGGGTACAGACTAACGATGATTATGGTGCACCCCTACAATTTTTACGAGAGCATAGCGCTCTATCACTTCCCAAATGTACAGCGAGCTGCAATATTCTTCCTTCTTACCAAATACTGGAGAACAGTAACCCCACCCTGAAGTCCTTGGCTCCATCAGTATCCTGCATTAAGCTTGATGTCCATCACCAGTCTCTCCACCTAACCATCCTATGCTTTGGTACCAATTCCACAGCTCACCACTTTCCCCAGTCTCTTGCATCTGAACTGACTGCAGAATCCATAGCCCTGCTCATATTTTTAAAGACGGAACAAGTAACTCCTCATTTTCTGATCTTCTTATGGGAGGGCACAAGGGACAGCTTCCAACGTTCAACCATATGGCTACTCCTCCTATATAGCTGCACCATCACCTGGTTATTATGAGAGATCACCATCAAAAACGCGTACAACTAAAACAAAGACTGGCTTCCCATTTTTCACAACCTACATGAGGTGTGACCAGAAACCTTCCGGAAGGCACCCACCATGACTTAGTGCTCAGCAGCTCAAGGGGAGGCAGGCATGAATGGTCCTTCACCAACTTACAATGGTTAGTATCAACATCCATATCAATTGAGAGTATCCCCAGCTCCAATACCCCACCTACAAAGACAATCATGTTGTGTGCTCAGCTTCCACTGCCAGCTCCCAACACTTTGAACAAACCCAAGCTGAAGTGGAATATGCCCCATATAAAACTATGATTCCCCACTACCTAGTCAGGCCAGAAATATACCCTGGGCACTTGATATCTATTATCCAAAATTAGCTGGCATATTTTGTTTACCTAACAGTGACTTGGGTCACAGGCAGATTGGCCACCATTGCTAATAACCTCAGGTCTCCAACCTCTGAATTTTCCACTGGAGAGGTGAAGACAATGGGCAGAGCAGTTTTTGCACAGGTTATTGACCTAACCTGACACACTCTACCCATCTGCTGAATGCTTAACTGGCCATTGCACAAGCGTCTGCACTCGTCATACAAGTGATCTGCCATCCACAGGATTCAGCCTAGCATGTCAGGGGGAATTATTCTTTAAACTAGAGTACCATATGTAGGAACATTTTTATTATAAATGTTTTTAACCGATGGGTTAATTTTGTGGCTAATGGTTCAAATGGACCATTATTTCTTAATAATGGAAATTTTACCTTAAGCTATATATACATCGTGCATACCACTCAAATACTCTCATGTATAGCTGGCTTTCTAAGGCTTCCTAAAATATTGACTAAATTCTTATTAAAAAAGGATCACGTTCTGAGGCCCTTTTAAGCATAATGAGCTACTTAAAGAGAATGCACATTTCATGAAATGGAAGAACAAGAAATAATACAACGTTTGCCATTGTTTTTTTAAAAGGCTAACACAAATAGTTACAAAAACGTAGAAAACAGGCTTCCGATTGGGTCTTTCTAGTGGAATGAAGTCTGGCATTTTTGTCTAATTGTGTTTTGGACTGCAAAGTTCCCTCTGTAGCCTCTTATTGTTTAACTGTAAAATTTACAGTATGTCACCTAAATTACTGGAAACTTGTTTCAAACTTCTGAATGTCTCCTCAGACAGTAATTATGAAAGCAGAAATCGAAATGTCATTAATGATGAAGAGCATTAAAAAAAATAAAAGGTCAACTTTTCAGCAACTTCTACAGTGACCTAAACGGAAGGCCCAATTGCTTCCTCTTTCTACAATATATTTATGAATAATGACATGACAGCCTTCATTAAGCGCTTTCGAATTTGATGGATATTGCAATAAAATCTAACAATAAATAAATCTAACAGCTTTGTAAATCTATGATATTATGAAACACGCTGTACTTCAGCTACTGTAAAGAGCAAAATATTATATACAGAAAGAAGCACACCAATAAAAGAAAATAAATTAATCTCTAAAACGGACAGGTTTGGTGCTATTATGTACATCTGAGCGACACAAATGCTAGTACAAATGTCTACTTATATAAATCAATATCAGTTTAAATGGTCTTGAAAAGCCACCTTAGAACCTCACTTTTGAATGGTTAGTCTATAATGTGTATGGACGGCTTATTCAGTTCTGCGTGACTGGCTTCCCAACTCAAAATACAAAGTCGTTTCAATCCTCGCGTTTAGGCCGTGCTTTGCAGGAAAGGAAAGAAACGGTCAAGCAGGAAAACAAAATAAGATAGCCACACCCAGTTGCGGCCACCACAAACAGCGGGTGGTGGGGCGGGTGGAGAGAACGTGGGAGGGGTGGGTGCACTGGAGGGGGCGCGCAGGTGAGGGTAAGGAAATATTTAAAAAAAATTAAAACTTACCTGAAGCCAACGGCTGCCTTCCATGTTACACTATCTCTTCTCTTCCCTGCAGCTTCTGGGACATACTCCCATCCAAACCCTGCGCTGCTCTCCTAGGAGAGCAGCGCGGGGATTGGCCTGAGCAGGATTGATGCTAAAAAGACACTCTGCTCTGGCCAGGGAATCTGTGGGGATTTCTCCAGCGGGCTGGAGAAACCTAAGTGCGCATGTGTGTTTTGGTTGGCCTGAGACGGCCGGCCAAATACATATGTGCAGGAGTGCACATAGCACCCCTCCTCCCATGTCCCGCCCCACCCCTCCCTGCACAAGCTGGATCAGAGCTGGCAAATGAAAAATAAAAAGATGCTAGAACATCGTTTTATTTTTTATTTGCTGGCTCTGAGCTAGGCAGTAGGGTGACACTTGTCCGCCATTGTGGAGGAGCCACCCCTGGCCACACCACCACAGCTTCATTTGTGCTGATGGTTAAAGGTGGCCGGCGGTAGCACTCACTTTTGGGGACAGTGGCATATTTTTACCCTCCACACGAGAGAGAATTAAAAAGGGAAAAGATGGCAGAGAAAGACAGAAAAAGAGTAGCAAAGGAAGAAACCAGGGTGAAAAAATAGTATGCGTGAAATAACGAGATGGGGAGCATAGGCTGGTAGGAAAAAGAGGCATGAAGTTGAATCAAGACTAGTGTAGAGTGTTTAAAAAGATTAGAATGCCTTGTGGCAACCCTGGCATTGGGTAGCACCTGCGGCGGACTTGTAAGAAACGCTTTTGTCTCCTGCTCTTATTTTCATAGATAGTAATGTGTACCAGAGATGTTTTATGGAATGGGCAAAGTGGGCAATTGACCAGGGCCCCCACCTTCCAGGAGCCCGCCTTGTAAAGTAACTGGGACACTCACATTTTCTGCTGCAAAAACATTGTTCATTTTTATTGATTTGACAGTGAAGCATGTTTAACAGAAATTAAGGCCCATATTTACTACGTGTTTGTGCCAGGACAAAGTCACACAAAGTGATGCAAAGCAGTGTGAAATCTTTCAAGCATATTTGCATTCTATTACAAAATAGTACTCTTTTCTCAATACAAATAGTGCTTTGTGCTGCTTTGCACCAATTTGCATCAAGGAAGCATAACCTAGGTTTAAGTTGGGAGGATCAGAACAAGGCCCCTTAGTTTTGACGCAAAGATCGACCTACTTAAATAGCCGACTGCTTCCTTGAAGTAGGCAATAGCATGGAGAAATATTTGAATTTCTGCAAACATTCAACAGATTGCATGTGTGCTGCTTTGTACAGCACATATAAACGTGGAATGTTTAACAATTTTTTTTAGGCATAGGATTTTGTACTGGACGTGTATGCTTCCAGTACAAATCCTATATCAGACAGCGTGCACACGTCGCACGCGCACACACACACACACACACACACACACTTACTTCAGTACTATGGTGTAAAGATTGTGCACTAGTACAGGTGTTGTGTGCAGCAGCCAGCAAATGTTTAATAAATATGGCTCTCAACTTTCTCCCCTTTGCAAAACTCAGTTCAGTACCTTATGGTGCAGCACTAAAATTAATCTGTCCCATAGCGTGCATGCCTGGCCTGTGCAGCCTTAACCCTCGCACTCTCAGGCAGCTAGTGGAAATTGAAAAGAAATCGTTTGTTCTATTTCTCTATCCTTAATTCACCTTACATCTTCTACCTTAACTGTAAAAAAGTGGATTATTGTATGGGGCAAACGGGTGGATGCCCACCTCAAGGAATAACAACACTAACTTGTCAGGGTGAACCCCAAAGTCCCTAAATTAACGTGAGTTCAACTTCATGGTAGCTATGTCAAGGGAACCGTAGATATGAGTTTTTACATTGTTAAGTAAAAAAATGTGCCAACAATAATAACCACAAATGATAGCCCATGGAAGTGGTAGGCCAGGTCATAGGCGCGTTTATGGACTGATCGCAATAGAGGGCAGGTCAGGTACACCATGCAGGGTTCGTCCCGGGCAACGATTTTACCTTCTGACATTTTCTTTTTAATGAAGCTCAAAATCCTCCAGCGGGGAAAGTGTGAAGCTGTAGCAGAGGAAAGTGAATCGAAATCGGACACCTTTGCTGCAAGGTGCCCCTGACAGCTCAGGAGGACTTGGAGGTTTCCAAAATGTTTGAATTCCCCACTTTTCAGGGTTTCAGGAGCAGTTCCTCTGGGTCACTTCTAAGGCTCCCAGGACCTCAGGGTCAGCATTTATGGGCCAGGACTCGCTCCAGCACTGGCCACCCACCAGAAATATTCAGTCCAGGTCCAGTTGGTGCTGGTCAATTTGTAACTTTAGGAAAAAGGCATCTTGCAGCTTACTGTGTCCCTGTAGCTACTTAGGAGGCCAGCCAACTGGCCCTTGGGATCCACTTATTAGTCTTGAGTACAATAGTGAGTAGGTCTAGTCCTTCAGGGTTCCTGTCAGATCACAGACAGCAGATCCTGTCCTCTTCTGATCTTTAACTGGTCCAAAACGTGTCTGAGGAGGTTTCCTTGGGGTGCCACATTAGGAGTTGGCACTAGTCAGTGGATGGAGGTGACTCCTGGACACTCCCTAACCAATGGGGAAACCATTCATGGTGCCAAACCTCCTCACTTTTACTGAACTTCTTGTTTGCCCTACTGAAAACAACCCCACAATGCACCCGCTTCTAAAATCCAAGATGGAGAAACCCTTCCTCCCTTGTGCAGAGCTCTTGTTTCCACCGTGAGGTGTGGCCAGGAAAATGAGCCATCCCTTCCCATGTGCCCACCCCACACCAGTTCTGGGTGTAGCTTTCCTTCCACTTGGTTCGCAGCCAGCCTGGCTAGTGTGGGCCTTCAGGACAAAGGCTTTCCCTTCTTCAGGTCTTTCCTTATTCTAAACCATAAATGGGCAGGCCGCACCTCTGTTCTTTTCAAGTTAATGAAGTTGCCTACGTCCACCCCAACTGTCCTTCCTGAGCTGATAGTGATCAAGTGCCCCAAAATCAGTCCAATCTATTACCTAAGTCACTGTTCTGCTCTGGAAGTAGTTTGCACACCTCATTAAGGTTAAGCACTAGTTATGAAGCTGCTGGCAGGCTAATGCAAATTAGCCTCTAGGAGCTTCAGACATTGAAAAGGTAACTTTTTAAAAGTTATGATTGGGCAATATTTATTGGAAATCTAACTTTACAAATGAATTGGACATTTAGTGAGTATGAAAAAAGTGTTTGAATCACAATTTTAGCTGTTTTCTGTCAAATGTTCTGTATTGAACTTTATAATTCATACATTTTCAAGGATCCAGCTTCAGACCTGGCAGTGAAAATTGCTTTCAGGAGGAAACATGCCAAATTTAATTTCACACATGTACCACTTTAAAATATCTGGCACCCTTCCTTGTGGACATCAAGGTGTACTTATTGGTGACTTATTAATACTTAAAATCAACGTTTCCTGCCTGTCAAAAAGGGTTATTTTGACAGGTTTGACATTCGGTTAGATCTCGGCTAGACAACTCATGCCCTATCTCACAGAGACATGTTATGTTTAATCTGTGGGCTTCAGCCAGCCCACAGGCTTCCCATTTGTTCGTTCCATCATCTGTCTCATATTCGTTGTCAACAATTGTCCCTGGCATGCATGGTCATGCCTCTTCTTGTGTTTAGCCCTTCCCCAGAGCATGGTCCAAGTACTTGTAAACACCCACTGCTCCCGTTTTTATGATCATTTCAGGACCTACTTTTTTCTTTCTTTTTCAGGATTTTACACAGTGCTCATGCTTTTACCAGCTCCGTCGTCTCCCACCAGTGCTCATACCCCATCCAAAGATAACCCCCTGTCTCGTCACTGCTTTTCTCATCGTTGCTGCTTTTCGTTTCCCCCACCTTCTTTTCCATCGCTGCTTGTTCCCTCACACCTCCTGGTGCTTGCCCCATCCACAGATCACCCCCTCCCACTCCACTGCTTTTTACCTTTGTTGCTGCTTTCTGTTTCCCCCACCACCTCCTTCCCATCTCTGCTTTCCTTGCTCCCTTGTATCTACCGATGCTTGCCCTGTCCACAAAATCCCCCTCCACCGATCCCGTCACTGCTTTAAACCCCCATTGTAGTCTGTTTCGTTCTAGTGAGTGGTGGTGTTTAAGGGCCTGTTAGTATATAGCTAACCTGCTGATTGGAGCATATATGCATGGCTGCTATATCTTGGCACACTTGTAGTCTCTGTTTATTTTCCACATGTGTGGGTACTAGGTGTGTGTGCATGTTTACACCATATGTGGTCGTTCGGCAAGCTGGAAAATCAGATCTCAAGTGAATCAGGTATGCGTTATCAAAGGGCATGTCAGAGCTTCTAAGGTACTTTTGTCTTCTCCTGTAATTGCATAGCCATGTTTCACCTGTGCAAAATAATTGAACTGTTCATGTCCCACCTTGTTGCTTCTCATTTCATAGGGTGGAACTCTATTTCTTCAAATTCTCCCATTCAGACACTTCCTTACTGCATTCACCAGTGAAGTGTTTACGTGCACCATTGTTTATTAACTTGAATTCTCTTCAAAGGAGCCAGGCTGAGTCTTCATGTCATTAAGTTCTGCCTGTCACTCAGTGTCCATGGCACAAGTAGTCCTTTTAATGTGGTTGCTGATGCGATGAATTTCCGCATGTTCACTACTGTAAACCAGCCTAACACTGTGATTCTGTCTGTTTTTTGTGCAGTTTTATATAGCGCCAACACCACCCGAAGGCAGTGGATCGCTTTACATTAGCACTAGTTACTTTTTTGTGTAGTTTTATATAGCGTCAACACCGCCCAAAGGTATTGGAGTGCTTTACATTAGCACCAGTTCCTTTACACAAGGACACATTCATTTTTGTAGGCACGGGGAGATTAAGGGCCTTAAGTGAGTTGTACAGAATCAAGGATGTTAAACCGGCACTGAAACTCAAACCTGGTTTCCCAGCTCCATAGTCAGCAGCTGTGGCCCTTACACCACACCCTGTCCCAAGAGGACGCCACATCGTGTCCCTAGCCTGAGCCTCAATTCCACATTTTGTGATTACGTCCAAATCACGTAATCTCCCTGTGGCAGCCCACATTTGCTGTTGGTTGCCAGTCCACCTCCCGCCCATTGCTGCATGTCCAGCTGAACTCCGTTGCACAAATCCCCCTTCCCACGACTCTGCCTTTCACACTTTTTTGTGCAGTTTTATAAAGCGGCAACACCACCCAAAGGTATTGGAGCACTTTACATTAGCACCAGTTACTTTTTATGTGCAGTTTTATATAGCGCCATCACCACCCAAAGGTATTGGAGGACTTTACAGCACCAGTTACTTTACACAAGGACGCATTCATTTTTGTAGGCACAGGGAGAGTAAGGGCCTGATTTAGATCTTGGAGGATGGGTTACTCTGTTCCAATGGTGATGGATACCCCGCCTTGCAAAATATAAATCCCATAGCATATAATGGAATTTATATTTCGCCGGACGGGATATCCATCACTGTTGTGATAGAGTAACCCATCCACCAAGATTTAAATCAAGCCATAATTGATTTGCCCAGAATCAAGGATGTTAAGCCAATGCCGAAACTCAAACCCGGTTTCCCAGCTCCATAGTCGGCAGCTGTGGCCCTTACACCACATCCTCTCCCAAGAGGACACCACATCCTCTCCTTAGCCACAGACTCAGTTCCACATTTTGTGATTACGGGCAAATCACGTAATCTCCCCGTGGCTGCCTCCATTTTCTGTTGGTTTCCCAACCACCTCCTGCCCATCACTGCTTGCCCCTGTTGAAATCCGTTGCATAGATCCCCTCCTCCACCTAATCTGTTTTTCACATTTCTTTGTGCAATTGTACGTAGTGCCAACAAGACCCAAAGGTGTTGGAGTGCTTTACATAAGCACCAGTTACTTTTTTTTGTGCAGTTTTATATAGCGCCAAACACCATGCAAAGGTATTGGAGCACTTTACATTAGTACCAGTTACTTTACATAAGGACACATTCATTTTTGTAGGCACAGAGAGATTAAGTGCTTTTCCCTGAATCAAGGATGTTAAGCCAACGCCAAAACTCAAACCCGGTTTTCCAGCTCCATAGTCAGCAGCTGTGACCCTTATGCCACATCCTCTCCCTAGCCTCGGCCTCAGTTCCACATTTTGTGAGTACGGGCAGATCACTTAATCTCTCCATGGCTGCCTGCAATTGCTTTTGGTTGCCTGTCCACCTCCCGCCTGTTGCTGCTTGCCCCGCTGAACTACATTGCACAGATCCCCTCTTCCACAACTCTGTTTTTCACATTCTTTTGTGTGCAAGTTTATGTAACGCCAACACCACCCAATGGTATTGGAGCACTTTAAATAAGCATCAGTTACTTTTTTGTGCAGTTTTATATAGCACCTATATCACCAGTAGGTATTAGAGCGCTTTACATTAGCACATTACTTTTTTTGTGCAGTTTTATATAGCGCCAACACCACCCGAAGGTATTGGAGTGCTTTACATTAGCACCAGTTACTTTACACAAGGACACATTCATTTTTGTAGCCAAGGCGAGATTAAGTGATGTGCCTAAAATCAAGAATGTTAACCCGACACCAAAACTCGAACCCAGTTTCTCAGCTCTATAGTCGGCAGCTCTGGCCCTTACGCCACATCCTCTCCTGAAACGAGGCCATATCATCCCCCTAGCCTCAGCTTCAGTTCCACATTTTGTGATTATCGATAAATCACTTAATCACCCCATTTCCAAACAAAACAAGCATTGACAAAGCCAGTAGCTTTCGCCTGTGCAAAATCTATTGTTTTTAGGTCTCGGCTAGACAGCGCATGCACTGTCTCGAAGAGACCTTTTGTGTTCTAACTGTGGGCTTACACCCTGGGTCACCCAAAAAAATGAAACCCCTTCCTGTTACTTGGAAAGAATCAAAGTCTGTAACTTCTCCAGAAATAATTAGCAGTGCCCTTACTATTTTGCAGTGTAGAGATTACTTTTACATCATTTGCCCTATTCTAATTGTTCACTTCCTCCCGAAGAAGGCATTAAAAATTAGGGATGCAGCCAAAGAGGGTGAAGTCCTAAGCATTTACTCTTGAAATGTTTATAATTATTTAAGTGATACCTTGGCTTTATGTTCCCCACATTTGTGTGCATGTAAGTTTCTAGATCTTTTTCCTCTCTGCTTTCCTTTTCTATTTCTCACAGAATGAAAACACATCTCCTTTTTGCACTATACTGTGATTACAGTATACTATAAGTTGTATAAGATATCACATTGTGTTCTAAATAGAAAAATATATACACAACTGAGAAAGTATGCAGACATTGGATTTTTCATTCTATCCTTAATAATGTTGTTGATGTTCTTCGTCTGCCAGCCGACATATCACTTAAGATGTGAATGTTTTGACTTGTTTCTTCTTCTTTTGATCCATTCCTGAATCGATACGGAATAACCTTAGCGTTCCACAGTTGGTAACAGAGGGCTTGATAAGTAGAAGCAGGCTTGGAGAAATTTCTGAACTAGTAGGTTCATCATCCAACATTGTCAGCAGATTCCTTACTAACATTCAGCCTTCATTTGAGGTACGCTGAAGAGGGTTGCTACATTTAGATAAGCACATTTGTTTTTCTCTGGCCAGAAAGTTTCCAAAGCTTTGCATCAGACTTTCCAGATTTGCTTTCTTGAATTGTAGTCTTTCTACATTTCTCTGCTGGGCTTTACTTGTTATCAACCACATCAAGTACACAGCTCCTATGTGGTGGTAGCTACGCTCTCACTACTTCCAAGTACTGGATGTTTCGTCATGTTGGAGGTGGGACTTACGGCAATCTCATTTACCTACTACCACCCATGACCGAGAAAACTACCTATATTTAATTTTTACTTCACAAATTCATACCACACATTGCTGTCAAAGTTTTAATAAAAAAGCAAATTTGTGACATACTAGTCTTCGAATATTCTGTCATGATAGCTTTTAATACTTGCAGTTTGTTAGTAATCACTTGCTCAACATCTACAAGCTGGTTGCTCAAGCGTATACAAACTCCCTTTCAATTGGGAGACTTTTTGTTGGATATTGGTTAGTGTTGTGTGCACTTTGAGGGTCATTTGTACCCTGGTGGAAGTCCATGGATCTACCAGGGAGGCAGAGACCTTGGCCTCTGTCCTGCTGGCAGAGAAAAGTCCATTCTATTTAGAGACCCACACCTGGCTGGCAAGCATCTCTCTGCTGTAAAGGGAGCTACTTCGGCTCTGAAGATTTGTGAAGTTGAAACCATGTTTAAAGCACCTGCTCAGCAAACCTTTTTGTACTTAGAAAACAAGCTGAAAGATCTCTCCCTGTAAGTAGTGGAACATTTTTGAAGGACATGCTACTCCATAGCTTGTGTCTGGAGTAGCATGTATCTGAAATGTATACCTACACAGTAGATTTTACAAATACGGTTTTGTGGGTAGATTTAGCGTTACCTTGAGGTAGCTGTTTCACAAGAGCCAAATCACTTTTGGAGTTCTCAGATGTTGGTTTACCACTTGTAAAAAGGATTACTGCCCTGGAGATATTCATGTGAGTAAATGTATTATTGGTAGCTGGTAGTGTATGGGCAGTGTAAGTTCCATTGCAGGATTGCCCTGTGGTTTGTGCACACTCACAAACTTACACATTTGCGGTGTTCCCAAACTCCTTTGCTAGCCTTTCCCACTTTGGCTGACGAGGACTGGAGTAAATTCCTTTCCAAGATGGAAAGAGGAAGGGAAATAGTTGTAGGTGTGAGGGACAGGGTTTCTTCATTGGGAAAATGTTTCCCTTCAGGGAAATAAAGATAGCAAGTGCACTTGCTCAGCAGATTTTCTCATGAGTAAATATACATATAGTTACATAGCCATGTCATTTTCTTACTGACATCAAGGACAAATCCATTAGATAATAAGTTATCAGAGTAGCATGTTCCATGTAGAAATGAAGGAGTTCTAATCTCTGTGGGCACAACCTTTCAACATACACAGAAGAGAGGAACATAAGGAGGTCTCTGCATTTGCTCCTTACTAGCATAAATGCCATGCAGCCTCAAGTCTAGTTGGGTCCCAAAAAATATTGTGAAATGAAGCTATGTGCATCATTGATCACCCCCAGGAATGATGAAGGAACATAGAAAGTTCTGATGGAAATTTGATAAAACTCAGTTATTCGTCCAAAATAACAATATTGAAAAATATATAAATGTTTACAGGGAATTTAATCTTGAGCATGCAAATATTGGAATATATTGAAATTGCTTTAAATTGTACATGCCAAAAAGTATTAAAGCATATTTTTCAAAACAGGGCAAGACCATTAGAAGCACAAGATTTACAGTAATTAATGGTAATGAAGGTTCAGCAAATGCACTCTTTGCACCACCAGCAAATGCACTCTTTTTCGAGAATCTGCAAGCTACCCATCTTAAGTAAGAAACCATTTTGCATCAAAAGTAGCAAAACAGATGGCAAAATTCCAATCAAGCCAATACAAAAATTCAATAAAAGTGATAACGTTTTAGCACTCTGATAGAGAAAAAAATGCAAACTTCAATTTATAACCCATCATATTTTGAGGAGGATTCAAGGAAATTTACAGGATTGGCAGATGGCCTGGGACGTTCAATATAATTGCAAGCGATCTGCTAAATATTTTAAGAAGATCCAAGAGAGTTCAAGAGTAGAAAGCGTCTGCAACATTGCACAATTTCAAAAGAGGTTCTCAGGCCTCTAATTACAAAACTGGGTTGAAGGTGGAGATGCGACAACCAAATTGTGCAAACCCTTACACCACCTCTGTCATTGGCCTGCTAAAATCCCACCTCGGTGGAAAGGGGTGGAAGTTCTTCCCTCTGATTCCAACATGGCCAGGTGGTGAAGCAAGATGGAGGTGGAATGCTGGTAGGCTCTCATTTCTCCATCTGAGAGACTAAGGGAATGTCCAGGGATTTGCAGCGGCCTGCCTTGCTCAAGATGCAGGCCGCAGCAAGATCCGTAGAGGGTAACTCTAGGTCAACCAACTCTGCACCCTTGGCCAACTCAGTAATCGCTAGGATTACGCCTCCTGGGGAATAAAATGAGTCCACATTAAAAGGAGAATCCCAGGGATTCCTTTACTGGCACCACACATATGTGCTCATGTGCAGTACTGCTATTAGAATCTCTGGGATTTCACTTTTGCAGGTCTTCTTGCAAACTCCAAGGAAGGTGATCTTACAGTGGCGGCTGGTAATTTTAGCAGGGAGGCGGGTGAGGCCACATTCGCACACATACATACTCACATCCATGCATTCACACATACCCATTCACAACAATCAATCTCTCAAATACACATCCATACATATATTCATATATATATACACACCAAACATCAAAAAGCATAAAACTTACCTTGGCTGCAGCTCTCCGGGAGGGAAGCCACAGAGCTCCCAGGAGGCTTAGGACTGCTGCCTTCCCTCAATGACTGACTTAAGGTCATATAATGAGGGAAGGCAGTAGTCCCTCACTCGTCAAAGAGTGGGATGGGGTCAGTGAGACTGCTGACCCCACCCCACTCTATGACAAGTTGTCACTGATTCACGCTCGGCCCTGGGCACTTCAGGGCTTAAATCTGAAAGTCCGAGGCAGTCAGTGATGCTCCCCCTCGTCACAAGGAGGACAGCCTTGAGGCACTTTTGCCAGGCTGAGGAGATCACGCCCACGGGGCTGTGAAATCCTCAACCTGGCAAAGTATAGCTCAGGCAGCTAGGAGCATGCACATTTTGCACATGTCGAGGTCCTGGCTGCCTGACCTGAACAAGAAGAGAGTCTGTAAGGCTGATCTTTTGTTCAGTCTGACAGACACTCTTCTTTTCCGTAAAATGGTGGGGGGGGTGGCCTCTCCGCCCATACAGATGGGCTTCAACTGCTTACAGATGAGAGAGGTGCACTATCTTGGGAACGTAAATGTTTCCGCCTAACATTGTTTTGGATGAATGCTAGTCCTGGATGAATCATGAGGGTTCCTTAACTCCAAGGGGAGCAGGCAGCCATGAAGTGCACCCGGGCTTCCTGTTACACCTCGGAACCCTGAAGGCCTTCTTGGACACAAAAACAAAACGGCATTGCATGCTGTGACACCGCCCCAACTACCATTCTCCCAGCATAGTTTCAAAATCTTGTAACACTTCTGGCCATGGCAGCAGACTGGCAGGCAGTGGTGGAGTTTAGGCCTGGGTGGAGACAGCACCTCCACAAGATCTCAATGGAGACCTAGATGTGGTAGAACGCACCATTACTCCCTAATTCACAAGTGTGAAGGAGCAAGGATGGTTCATTAAAAGTGTTTTAAATGAAAAGGTAAATAGAACAGAGTAGTTTTAAAATACCTCTAATCTCCATAACCTTTGTGTTAGTGTAACATATAGTAAGTGTGAGAAAGTATAAATATGACCAATTCACTGGCCAAGCAGATAGAGTGAAATAACCTCAGACGGGTGTGCTAAAGCTGGAAACAGTAGATGTGCTTGGTAAGCTTACTACTCAAAAGTGATTATAGAAAAATCAGCTTGTATCTGTATGCATAAGTTTTAATGGACAACATTTTTGGTGGGTTATGACACATTATCCATTATACTACATATATAAAGTAACTGCACTAAATTGCAGAACAAAACGTGGAATAGTACAGACTGAAAGATGTAAAGGAGAGCTGTAGAGTAAATGTGAGATTACACATAATGAGGGGATGATTTGGAGTATGGAGGGCTGTACAATATGTTCTGAATGTCTAATGGCTCTTCCAGGATCCTTTTGCCAAAAGGGGTTCCTGTGATGCAGTGGAAGTACTTTTAACATAAGTGCTAGACATGCCCCCTGTGATATTGCATCTCACTCTGCATGTTATTTTTGTGCTTCAAACAAACCACAAAATGGTGCATTATTTTAAAAAAGTAGTAGCCGTTTCGTGTAGGGTGTTTTCTCAATGCACTGAGTGCGATTCATATTTTTCCCTGCCATGCATTCTTCATTGAGGTAAGGGGATATTTGTGTCAGGTGGCACTCCCTAAATAGGAGAGGTTTTCCAGTGGCAATGACAGCCTTATGACTATCAGCAGATGTTTCACTAGCAATTTCCCACCTCTAAATGGGCATTAGAGCCACTTCTAACCATAAATCTAACATTAATGAACTAGGCAAGAAAAAGATTTGTTGCATAACTGACACCAGTGCAAGAAATCAAACCACAGTAAATGTGGTGTACTACAATTCCTTGATAGAACATCTATCAAGGAATAGGCAAGATAGGGTGACCAGCAGAGAAGCAACAGGGCTGGAATTCACGTGACAAGGTCCACCTAATTGCACACGCTCTTTGATTCTGAGAATGTCATGATGTTATTTTATGATATGTTTAATAGGTTTAGAAACAGTGTTTCTTGGGGTATAGCTATGCATTATAAATCTTCAGATTGTCAGTTCTGTTTACCCGACAGATTATGCTGCTGCCTTAGCTCTGCACTTATGAGCTGAGCTGCTCGATATGTAGCTCTGAGTATCATGATGTAATGCTCTGCTATATGAGGCCTGAGCTTGTATATTTTTGTACACAGATTGCTGCACTATCTGGGGTCTGAATCTGTAAGTTCTATGAGCAATAGTAGCTCTGCTATCTAAAACAAGCTCATGTATGATTTGGGGTACCTGAGGGATAACTTTGTTTATTAAGTGACAGTCCTAAACTTGTGAGCCTTGAGAAACCTGAGGTATGGCCTTGCAAAACTAACACCAATAACACCAATAAGATTAGAATAGTCACAGTTTGTTGCATGAAGCCTGAGTCTTTGAACTCTGAGTTTCCTGAGGTATACTTCTGCTCTTTGAAGTCAAAGCCACTTAGTGTGTGAAAATGGGGTGTAGTTTTGTTGTTCGGATATGAATTTACCTTAAATAAATTAAAAGACAAGAGGCGTGTAGCAAAACAGGAACAAGTTGGTTTAATTGAACGCTGCGGCTGGGAGAGTATTGATAGAGTGCGTCTGCTCAAAGTCTTTTGGTGTATAAAGTTTTGGCCATTGTTTTACACAGTTCAAGAGGTACAATAAAGCAATTTCTACATTCCAAAAAAGCATTTCAGTCGTAAATCAACAAGTATGGTCATCTGATATGGACACAGATGGCTCTTGACCTCTGGGAGAGCTAGTGCAGGCCAGTGTGTATGCGTCCAGATGTCCAGCATGAGGAGAGCATGAACACTACGTGTGGTGTCGTGTCCTGATTAGTTGAATGTTTCTATCTCCATGTGGTATCTAGATTTGTGGTATTTTTGGGGGATGCGAGCTGTTGGCCAAAAGTACTTTATTGGGGCTAATTTCTTCTGAACTGTTTGTGATGCAACTATCTATCCATGGGATCGAACTGGGTTTTCCTTGTGCACACGTTTGTCTTTAGGTTAAGAGAGACCCCACCTGTGACCTGTATTCGATAGGTGTGGGTGTGGGTTGTAGGACTTGTCTAATCACGCATCTCTGACTCAGGGTTGTTGAGGAGGTCACCTTGGGTGAATACGACAGCAATGATGTTATTTCGTTAAAACTCCTGAAAATAATGTGGCAGTCACTCGTATCATTTTTATCAAGATCCCTAACATTGTGCATACAGTTGTCATAACATACATTGACATTGTATTTATTGGTATTGACACGGTTATTTATGTTTGCTTAGGTCATAACGTACATTGACATTGTTCTTACTAGTAAATGTATCGTCATTTGTGCATGGATTATGACAAACATTGATATAGTCATTGCCGGTGTCGGTGCTGCTGTGCGAGTACAGGTTATGACATACATTGGCATTGTATTAACAGGTAATGGCATGGTCATGAAGGGCACAGGTTATGGCTTATGTAGATATTGCCTGTATTGGTATTGCCATTGTCGGGCCTGCACATATCATGGTATTCATTGACATCGTATTCACCCATTCCAACGGTTTTGAAGTATAGGACCACAGAATGTTAGATATGTGTCTCCTGAGTGCCTCAAAACTGAGGCTGTGACATACACCATTGTCTGTGAACTGAAATTGTAGGTCATTCATCTAAGATGTGCAAAATCAGACTGACAGTTCTGTTGCCAAATAGATAACACCCTTACCATCAACGTAACACTAGAATTATCTCTGCTCTCTATGGCTGTACCATTAAGAGCTGTGTAACCTGAAGGACAGATGTATGTAAAGGATTAGGACGTGTAGATTATTTGTCACCCTAGGTATGCTACTTCTGTGATGCCTGAGCCTGTAAATTCCGTTTCCCTTGTTAGATAGTTCTGCTACATAAAGGCAGTAAATCTATGTAAGATAATGTTTTATCATGCAGGAATGAAGTGGAGAAAAAGATTGATTCATGAAGAATTGGCACACTGACCGTAGCTTGCCCCAGAGTTAGAGGCTTCTCTCAGAGAAAACGTGTATAGTATTTTAGCAGCATATAATAAAATACAGAAATAAAACAGATATGTTTTCAAAAACTATTCAGTAAAAAAAATGAAATGTAGTTGTAGCCTCTTGGACCTGGCCCTTTTTGCAGGGTTATCCCAGAACTTTTTGCCTTCCTCCTGTATTTTTTCTGACCTGTTTTTGTTGGTTTTTTGACTCCAGGCACTTTACCACTGCTGATCATTTCTAAAGTGCATGTGCTCTCTCCTGTCAGTTTGGTAAGATTGGTCTACACCTGTTTGGCATTAGCCAATGTGTTCCACACATTTAAACACTCTGGAATGTTTTCTCTTGACTACCCTGTTTTGCACTTTTATTGTGAGTGAGTCTCATTTGCATGAAATCCACAGTAAATGGATTGTGAGTGCTAACCGCCAGTGTCCACTTTTTAAGGCCCATTAACAGTGCTTATCCGAGTTCCTGGGACAAGAGGAGGGGAGGAAATCTACATCTGGCAATGAGCATGCCACATTGCACCTGACATCCCAGGGCCACAGAAACAAAAGAGGAGATGCTCGCCTTTGAAGTTTTGATGGGAAGGGATAAGGCAGCTGTCTTTTTTAGGGGCAGAGCTGAAGCATTCAGAAAAGCTCTTTCCATAGACAACATGAAATCACCATATAGTAATGCCACAAAATGCTGTGCAGGAGGTTTGGGATAGGGTTTGATTGATGTGGTACCCTAGCATTGGCCAGGGGTGCCTGTCTTCCAGAACGTCCTTCCCCCACTTAAAAACTCCTGCACAAGGGAGAGACTGATGAGAGTACACTGGACATGGGAGTGGTGATGGCGAAATAATGCTGTGCTGGAAGTAGAGGCCACTTGATGCCCTTGCAAGGATGGACTGAGGGACTTTAACTCCAGCTGACTCCCAGGATTAGGATGAGTTTCTCCATTGCCAGTGGTGCTGGCCCCTTAATGCCCTCGAGGAACAGTTGGGGGGAAAGGACCTGTTGGGGGCCATGAAGAGTTCCATTTAGACTTCTGTGGGCAGGTCCTGCTGCTGGGTGACCCCCAGGTTACTGCTGATTCCACTTACACACAGGTGCCCTGCAACATGGCCAAAGGCAAGAGGCCTGAAGAGTGCAGCATGGGTGATGTTCTACTTGTTGGCTGTGAAGGGGCTTCGCAAGATATCCCCACAAGCAGGAGAGACCACTGGGAACTCAAGCAGAGGACAGGACTAGTGCAGTAAGCCTTAATACCAAACTTCCATACAAAGCACCCCTTCAGAGATCAGGTGGCCTAAAGAAACTTCTCCTGGTGGCTAAGGCTGGCCACCAGTAGTAAACTGAGTCCAGAATCAGCAATATCGGTCCCACTGACCAGAGACAGCAGCATGGAAAGCTCGGTCCCCTAGGGGGACTGAGCAGAGAACAAAGCACATGGGGCTTTGCAGTGATTGTTCAAGATTCGCCGAGGGAGGGCCAAGCCCCTGGGTGTTGCTGTAGCATTCAGCAATAATTTACCTGGGGAGGGGGATGCATGAAGCCCCCTCCCCAGATTCACTATCGGCCCCAGGGACCCCATCCCATGGGGCCCGGCACATTTAACATTGTCCTGACCGAAGGTGACAGAAATGTTACTGGATTCTCCACTGCCCCCTCCTGCTTGTGTCTCGAGGGCAGGAGCACTGTGCTGTCAGTATCCTGCCTGTGGTCAGTGCGGGTGGGAGCACAGAAGGTGCTAGCTCCCAAAAGGCCTTAAGGAATGGATCTTTGGTGCAGGGGGCAGGCAGGGCCACACAGAAGTTAGCTCCCTAGCTGCCACCATGAAAATGGCCAGACCAGGTGCCTGAGTAGGCATAGGCATCCAGGTTGAAACAAAACATGTGGCTGCAGTCAAAACATAAAACAGATACGGTAGAGCAGAGAAGTAGCTCATTGTATTCACCCCTCAGGGCAATGGAACACCCTATAAGCCCATAGGCAGAGCATAACATTTGTATATCTGGCCATGTGGTGCCCCACAAAGTGCAGGGGCCCCACCAATCTTTTGAAAATATGCTGTGGGGGGCTACAAGGAGTACACCAGGTGCCCAGAAGTTACCCTGCAAAAGTTGCCCAAAGACCTCCAGGGGATTTGATTTATGATCCTAGGAGAGATTTTCCTTCATTTTAAAGCTGCCCTTGAGCCCATGCTTTTGCGCATGGACTCAGTAGGGTTGGGATTCTCTGTTGGTTGGTCCTAAAGTTACAATGGCAGCATAGTAAAAGTAGAAAAAACTCTGGGACCCATGTTATTCAAGTCAATGCTTTATTGATAGCGAGATGGATGACAGTGCAAAGTTTACAATATAGCAAATGCTCTATTGCCCCCATTGACTTCAATTGTGGGTTAGTACATATATTGCATATTGGTACTGTTTCCATTGACATCAATAGTGATGCATTAGTGAATTATAGCATGTTTCTGCTTTTACTAATGTTGTGACACTCTGACAAAGCCAGTTGGCCTGCCCTATTGATAATGAAAACCCCTTACATTGTGATACTGCTTCTAGTATAGGTGGGGGTATTTTAGTTATAAGGGGTGTAATGTGTTATGAGGATGTCACCAAAGGTATTTCCAGTCACCTGATTGTATATATTTGTAATTTAATGTGTAGTTTGTGTGTGTGTGTGTTTGTGTATAATAAAAGTACTATTCCTTAGCACTGACTATAAAATGATTCATTGACTGTTGTTGGTGTGTACCAGCAAGCTGTGGTTACTAGCCTACGCCACATCCACTGAGTAGGCCTTAGACTGCTCTGCCTCTGTACTCTGAGAGAGTCAAGTGTTACAATGGGGCACTTAGTTCCCAGTAAAAAGACAATTGCAGACTTGTTACTTGTGAACCACTCATATCCTTCACAACTAATAACCTGATTTCTTACAGTACTTATTAAAATTACATCAACTTACAAAATCGGTTAAGGGAATCAGGAGTTGTAAAAAACAAAAGTCCATAGGAAACACATGGGGATTGTAGGAAAGTAGGATCTGCATTTATGGTTACCCCCACTTTTTGCCTGGTGCTATGCTGTTTCTGACTAGTCTGACTCGTATCCTGCTAATCAGGACCCCAATCTCTCTGCTTTCTTCCCTAAATTGTTATTGTAAGTACTTTGTTACATCCCAGATTGGACACCAGGGTACCCTTATAAGTCCCTAGGATATGGCACTAAGGTACCCAGGGCATAGGTGCCCCAGAGGCCCCCCATAGGCTGAAGCATGTATTATGCCACCTCTGGGAGACCATTCAAACTATCACTGCAGGCCTGCCATTGCAGCCTGTGTAAGCTGGTGCTAGCACCACTTACGAAAGATATAGGTTTCTCTATATCTAGGGTCACTGTACTCAAAACCTATGTCACACCTACAGCAGTTCTTTTCAATCCTGAAGCAGGGTCCTTGGTTCTAAGTGTGAAGGTGCCCCTGCATGAGCAGGACACTCCTGCAGCCTTCGGAGTCCATTCTCCATGCTTGTAAGTGAGACAGCCATATAACATATAGCGGGGCACTGCGTCATTACGCGATGCCCATCTCAAAACTGGCTGTAACGATCCCTGTCGTGTTTGGTATCAAACATGTTGGAATCATACCCCCACACCGTAAATGTGGGGAAGGTATTATTCCAAGCACTGTAAAGGCCCTCTGTTAGGCCCTCAGTGCTCCGAGTACCAGTCTTCTAGACCCGGACATTACAACATGGCTGCTGCCAACCAGAGACACGATTCTGCCTTCCTGCTGCTGAGCCAAGCTCGAGCAGGGGAAGGCAGAACAATAGGCATCCTGTCACAGGGAGGTGTGATCACCTCCTAGACAGGGTTTAGTGTATTGGGGCAGGGTGAGAGCGCTTGCCAGTGCCACATAGTCTGCATGCAGGGCACAACCAGTTCATGGAGCCATTGGCTCCCACTCTCGCTCGAAACTGGACAAAGGACATATCCTCCCCCTTGTCCAGCCCCTCCTCAGGAAGGGACCCCTGAATCATCCCAACCCTTTCCTTAGGGTATTTAAGGGCTTACCTGAGGGTGGGTCCCTAGACTTGTTGTGGGACACGATACAATTCAGACACCACTTCAACTTTGACCGTCTGGTCACTCAGGACTTCGCTGGACTTCGCTCTGGGTATCAAGGCAGCAACCGGGAAGACTCCTGCTGCTCCTGATCTCTTCGCCCTGCTCGTCTGCTGCAATGTCTGTGCCTGTGCTCCATACAGGAAACCTTCCAAGGCCTGTGGGCATCCAAGACACCTGAAGAAATCTCCCTTGAAGTGAAGGAGTCACTTCCCTGCATCTGTAGGCACTGAAACTAAGCTGACTGGTCTGCTGATCCTGGGCTCCCACAGACTCCAAAAGGCTCAGCAGCACAGGTTGTGGTTTGCCACATCCCTCGAGGCCTGCCTTGTTCTCTCACCAAGTTTGAGGCCAGTATCAGTCGTCGGAGCCACAGGAACCGAACCCTTGTGCACCATGTGGACTTGCAGTTGCAAAGGCTTGTTGGCTTCCTTCCACAAAGATCTTCGTGCTCCAAGTGGCCCTAACCTCAAGCATCTCCAGTGACCAGAATATTTGACCACACCGCATTGATTGCACCCTGGGCTTGCTTCTTTGGTAAGCTGCTCAAGGTCCTCTTGCGACTCCAGTGCCTCCGGCCTGTGGGTCCTATCAAGGGTCACCTTTGAATTCTTTGGGCTCCCCTGAGTGCTCGGGGCCTGCCCTGCCTCCTCTGCTTGTGGTGAGTCTCCTGGACCTTGCTGTTCTCGACATTGCACCTCACAACATAGATAAATTTGTAACAAAACATACTTTCTTGAAGAAATGGCACACATGCATAGACATTACTGACATATGGAAGCAAATATTCTCTGGGAATAATCCTTTAAAAAGACGTGCATGCTAAAGAAAACAGAAAGAGAACCAATAGCAAAACATTAAAAGATTTTTTTCCCCAATTATAATGGGATTATCATCAGGGTACTACACTTCAAAAATGAACCCGCTTTTAGAGCACCGTACAGAGACCAGATAAGGGGAGGACAGATGTAAGAAACAAGAGATTATACAAAAGCACAAAAAGCAAAGGAAAATGAGAGAGAACACTTATAATAACACGCAGAGGGGGAAAGGCTTTTTCTTATCTTGCCCCCGTGTACTGGACCAAGCTTCCTCGTCACGTGCTTTCTTGCTCAAATTACTGTAAGTTTAGGAAACAACTCAAAGCCCACTTATTTTAAACATTCTCATCGACTCCTGTTTTTGATCCATGAGCAGCGCCAAGATGCCCTAGGGTGATTTATGCGCTATACCAAGTCAATTTAACATAACATAACAATATTGTGCAGGAGAGAGGTGTGAAAAGCAAACATGTAGAAAAGTGCAAAGGATGATGGCCTCCACCATCATGACGAAGTAATAGGTAACAGGGGATCATGTGTCCCATATAACGGTGTCACAGTGGTGAAAAAGGGTATTACGCATTGAAAAAGCCACATACCTTATTATCAGTAATCCATGTATACTTAATCCAAAGACGTCATAGGCCTCTTACACCAAGAAGCCATGCACCAGAAGATTAAACTCAAACATTGCAAAGTTCAATAGTATGTTTCTAATAAGTCTGGGCAAGTGGCCACATGATAATGCCATCGATATGATAGCCCAGCGACAATTGCCTATAAGAAAAGGAAGTAAAATCATATAAGAAAATGTCATGCTAAGAATGTATTGAATCTTCTGGTGCATGGCTTCTTGGTGTAAAAGGCCTATGACGTTTTTGGATTACGTATACATGGATTACTGATAATTAGGTATGTGGCTTTTTCACTGCCTAATCACCTTTTTCACCACTGTGACGCCGTTATGTGGGTTACATGATCCCCTGTTACCTACTACTTCGTCATGATGGTGGAGCCCATCATCCTTTGCACTTTTCTACATGTTTGCTTTTCACACCTCTCTCCTGCACAATATTATTAGTGTTCTCCTTTGCTTTTTGTGTTTTTGTATAATCTCTTGTTTCTTACATCTGTGCTCCCCTTATCTGGTCTCTGTACGGTGCTCTAAAAGCGGGTTCATTTTTGAAGTGTAGTACCCTGATGATAGTCCCATTATAATTGGGAAAAAAATCTTTTAATGTTTTGTTATTGGTTCTTTTTCTGTTTTCTTCGGCATGCACGTCTATTTAAAGGATTAATCCCAGAGAATATTTGCTTCCATATGTCAGTAATGTCTATGCATGTGTGCCATTTCTTCTAGAAAGTATGTTTTGTTTCAAATTTATCTATGTTGTGAGGTTTGTCTTTTTTAAATGTATTTTTGTGATTGGACATTCTGAAATTGTGTGAAAAACAGGTTTTTGTTTGTCATGTGCAGATGTGTCCATAATGTTCATATTGATGTTTTTATGTATGTATTATCCACAGCCCTGATGAAGTTCAAACAACTAATCTGAAGGAAACACATTGGCTGGATGATACTATTTTGTACCAACTAAAGAAAACTGATGACTAAATCCGATACTTTGCTGGACTCATTATCTGGACAGTAGTGAATGAATTACTGTCTTTGGTGCACCATTCCATTAATTCTCTATTGTTGTTCTGCGTCTGCAGTTGCACCTAACGACGGCGGGTGCAGGAATGTTTGTGCACTATTCACTGTTATAAAAATGAAACGGGAGAGCGAAGTGCAGTGATCTCAGTCCGCCGTTGGTAGCCCTCTGAGTTTTGTCTTGACTCGAGTCATGGTTCGCATACCACTATTTTAGTATATGGTTTGGTCTCCCCCTGGGGACCACTGTGTATTCTGTGCTACTTACCTGTTTATATTGCAAAGTATTGTGTGCATTGTGTAGCTCTCCAGCTAGGAGATATCTGTATGTGTTAGTGAGTGTCTTATAATAAATACATATTTTTTATAAATACACTATGTGGTTCTTTTTCACTTAAGCTATGCCTATAAGAATATGTTCTGGTAAAACAAGCTGCTTCACACTCCTTCTGGACTAAGCCTGAAGGCTGCTCTCCACAGCTACCATTTAGCAAGCTTTCTAAGGTTGTCTAAGACCACTAACACCACCACAAGGGTTGTCTGGATCAGTGCAAGGTGTCCACTTACATAAGTGCACATCATATACTGAGCCAGTCTCTCACAGGGATCTCAAAAGGTTAAATGAAAAGCCAAGGTCGAATTTGCCAATTTCAGTTTCCTTCTGAAGCTGTGCATTTTTACGTCAAAAGTTCAAAGCAGAATGAATCTGAAATCTTCAGCCACCCAGGCCATTTCACAGCTTGGCCCATTTTGCCACTGTTTCTTGCATTTAATTGGGACTTAGGCACTTTTTTCGAGGTCAAAAGTCATCACATGGGCAAGGCTCGTTGTTGAGATAGCCTCATGCTCCACATGACTAGCCCCCTTCCTTCCACAACCCTATTGTAACCTTGAACTTCTCACTGACAAGCACAGAGAAACACATTTGCAGCTCCCAACTCCAAACAAAGCTGACTATGTATTTACTGATGACTACTGCAGCTCCCAAACTTATATGGACAGCTTTTGCTGTGCCATCATATAGCTACCACCAGTTCCTCTTTCATGTTCTGTCCTTTAGGTAGTGTACATTCTAAATCCACAATATGCCTGTTTATCAGTCTTCATAGTGCATGTATACAGTCACCTCTTCTTAAATCTCTTTCTGTACTGTCAAGGCCATACTAACCTAACTTTTCCCGCATGGTATTTGCTGAAGTGTTTTGCAAACAATTAATGTCATTTGCTTTATGTATAGCTCTTAAATGTTCAAGGACTCTCTTTTTCATGGGAAATATAGGGGCTTATTAACAAGCCCATTGCCCCGCCGGTAAGTCACTTTTTCCCATGTCAAAAGCGACGCACCGGCAGCGCAAGGGGCTTGTAAATAAGCCCCATAGTACTTCCACCATGTCATTTTTTGTAGTGGGCATTCTAAAATATAAGTAGTAAAATCTGAGTTACAAGCCATTGTCTTCACAATTTCAATTAGTTTTCTCTCATAAGGAACAGTATATGATCTTCTTTTCTTACCGTATTAGCAAGCTTTACACTTTTGAAAGAAACTACCTCTTTGTGTCAGCATAGACTGGAATCCATTTGTGACACAACTTGGAAGAGCAGGTAGAAGAACTGGTAAGAAGGATTGTGAAAGGATGTCAAGAATGTAAATAATGTAAGTTGAAAAGATATGGAATTCTATCAAAATGATATACAGAGTTAGTGAAGATGATGACATTGAAATCTAAGGACTGCAGACTAATAAAGCCTTCATGTACAGTGGTCAATGAAGATACTAAGAGATTGAGGTTTCATACTTAGACCAAAGGAACTACAATTTTCTGTGGTGTTTTTACATAAGGATAGTTAACTCCGGTGAGACAGGATGACATTTGCCCATTCGATCAGTATAAGTGGAACTACAGGATTTGATTGGAAGCTGAAGTTTGGACTATGAGACCGGCCCTCTGGGGCTGTATTGTGAGATGTTTCTTATTGGAACACCCAAAAAAAGTGCTCTGAATTAATCAGCAGAGCAACACACTAGAATACAAATTATTGGTTTTAACGGTTGTAATATTTTAAACGTTTGTGTAGAGGGAGAGGGTAAATAATGTTAATTAAATCAAAGAGCCTACTTGTAAATATGAGAGACAAGTCTGTATTACTCTATGTACCCACAGAGAGTATTTTCCACTTTTTATTAAGTCACTTTGTGCGACAGTGGGGATACAAAGTCCTTTCACCAGGATGTTTTCATAGTGAACAACGTTATCCTGTAGCCAAAAAGCACCGATGAGGCACAATACCTACAAAAAAACATTTTTAACTACTACAGGAGTAAGCACAGTTCTTTTCTGTAAGAACATTGTTGATAGACACACATAGTAACATGTAAATCAATAACAAAATATATTTTTATGCCACTGAAAATAAATATGGCCCAAGAAACAATTTTATGTAGAGCAACTGTACTAATGAATGCAAAGTCACACATTTATTACTACATAGCAAATGCTAAATTTTAGTTTATTACCACAGTGGAGCTGAATTGACATGAGAAAAACACTGTTTACTACCGCAAAGATTACAGGATATAATTACTTTCTACAGTGAAACAACTCTGGTAATAGTCAGGAGGCTTCTTTGATGTGATTATTCATCATTGTACGAATGTAACCCCTTACATCCTGGTTTTGGTTAAATATATATTTTGAAAACAAACACAAATGAGAAATTGGCATGGCATATGCCATATATGCAGACGCCCAGAACATAATAAGCTATGTATTAACATTAGTGAGGGTCGGGAGTGCCTTTCTTTTAGGTTCATCACCTATGATTCAAACTTCATTTTCTGACTCTTTTTCATTAAATGTTCCCTGAGATACACACCTTACACATTCTAATGCAGTCTATACAATAAAGTGGCTCTACTCCCAGGTTGCATAACTGTTGCAGTTTAAGATGTTACTTCATTAAAGCATTTTCTTTCGATAACAACTGCAGGCACCACACACACAGACCATTGCCAATTAACAAACACGTTCTCTAATGGCAGACCTATTGGCTTTGCCGATGTTTGCTTACCTTCCCCTCATTTTGGAATTTGAAGCTGCTGCCTATAGCATTGTTAGACAGATGATTCTCTTTAACTTAGTAGAGTGCTTGTTAGTTTTGGATCTCCTGCATTTATGTCACCCTTGTGTTTGAATTTCACTATGGTTTCAAATCAATGCATATCTTTTTTTATGGTTCAGGAGATGATAAAATCCAATACAAGCTGTAGAACTAAAATAACGTGGTGCGAAAACATTGTCTTTCTGCTGACAGAATTCAGTACTACAATGCCTACTACACAATTAGTATTAATGTATTTCAGTCAGGTGTGATACTGCAGCTGCTCCTTCCTCAGGACACACTAGAAAATAGGTAACTGTTCTAAGCTTATGTTGTGTGCTTATTAAGTTATTCTTATGCACTGGAACATCTAATTGTAAAAACAAAAAAAACAAAAAGAACTGCACCCACTCACTGTTATGCTTAATAATATGAACTCATACGCACATTCACTTTAGGGAAAGCTGCATCATTTCAGATAAACAACTGTATCAGAAAACACTATGGGCCAGATGTATCAAGTAACCGTTTTGCGATTCCCTAATTGCGAATCCTTGCAATTCGCAATTAGGAAATCGCTAAATGGCATGTATGAAAGTGTGTTGAACACTTTCTGCAATTCCTAGGGGTCGCAAATGACCTACCTCATGAATATTAATGAGGTAGGTCGCAATTTGCGACCCGCTAAAATCACGGGAATGAGGGCCTGTTGGGGTCAGCAGACCACCATGTCCGGGATTGCTTTTAAATAAAGCAAACTTTTTTTTAAATGCAGCCCGTTTTCTTTAAAGAAAAACGGGTTGCATTTAAAAAAAGAAAAATGAAAGGTTTTCTTTTCCTTTTTTAAGAGCAGGCAGTGGTCCGTGGAACATCTGCCTGCTCTGAAAAAACTTTTCGCTGCCATTCCCAAAGGGGAAGGGGTTCTTTGAGGACCCCTTCCCATTTGCAAATGGGTTACCATCTACTTGAAGTAGGTGGTAAAATGCAAATGTTTTGCGACTGCATTCACGGTCACAAAACATTCATACATACCGTTACGATTCGGTATTTGGAAGGGATGCCCTAAACAAGCCCCTTCCGAATTCCGAATCGCAAACCCATTTTGCGATTTGGTAACAGGTTACCGAATCGCAAAATAGGGTTTGATACATGTCAAAAGTATTTTTTGCGTCACAAACGGGCCGATTCTCAGAATCGGCCCGTTTGGGAATGCAAAAACTTGGATGTATGATTAAACAACTACTGCCTAAACAACGAATCCCTTAACCACGAAGGCTCAACTACGAGCAATCCCAAACCACTACTTATTTAACAACGAGTTACTAAACCACGAAAAATCTATAAATTGCTCATTACCAATTTACGCCACTATGTTCTTTGAAATCCACATCTTTTTGACATTTAAAAAAACATGTAATATTAGTTTCATTTTTTTATAAACAATTTTTATTGAAGAATCCTTAAATTAACGTATTTTTCAATATTAACTTTTGTCCACAAGATGGTAGTGTTGCATCACAATAATCCTATCTGTTCAGGCCAGTTCCACGCAGGTTGCATAGAAAGCAACACGGAGAAGTTACCGAAAGATAGTTGTTAATAAGGCCTGGATGTTCTTTGGATCTTTAAACAGACAGCATTTTCTTTTGGCTGCTCTTAAGAAAGGTAGTATGCAAGAAATGATCTTTAAAGCACGAGGGATGTAAGAGTAAGATCTCTTCCGACTACCTTGTTAATTTTCTCTTCAAAACCAACTACATAAACACAAAAAATAAGTCTCACGCTTTGCTTCGCTATTGAATGCCTGCAGATGTTCGAAAGAGTTAATGGCACCGTTTGTTATTTTTTGATGTTCAGGGGTTGTTTAGTGTCAGTGACTCACTGCAGACCTTTTAATCAGCTGCATTTCCACACTTTCCGCTTTCCTTGTGCCGAGTGAGTAATAGGGGGCCATGAGCGTGACTGGTCAGGGGGGGCGGAGAAGAGAGACTCGTGGTTTTTGGTGCCCACAACGTTTTACCATCCTGGCAGGAAGAAGGCTGTCTGCAATCCTGCTCTCATCAGTGCCCGCTTTCCAGGTGCCGAGTAAGTCATAGGGGGCCATGAGCGTGTATGGTCAGGGGGGGCGGAGGAGAGAGACTCTGCTTCCCACCTCTCCTGGTGCCGAGTAGAGACTCGTGGTTTAGGTAAGTCGTTGTTTTAGAAGTCGTGGTTTAGGATTTCTCGTTGTTGAGAATTCGTTGTTCAGGTAAGTCGTTATAAAAACGTCGTGGTTTAGGCTGTTTCCCCAAAAACTCTTGATACATGTGGCCCTAAGTGGCCTCTGTACAAAGGTAATTTCAGTCATAAAAGTAACTTTTACACCTGCCAGGAATTCACAAAGCGATTCCTGGCAGGCGTAAGTCCCATTACAGGGATGAAAATAATGAAAGAGTGCAGAGATCTTCACAGCTGTAATTCCCTTTTGAGGGTGAGACGTGGGCATTCCAAAGCATGGTTTGCCTTAAGAATTTGGAAACGCCCACAAACTTATTTTTGTGAGCATTATCAAACTACTCTCCCTTCCCTTTCCACCCCGAAAAGGATCCTGAATTTACTCTTCAAAGGACTGGCATAACTAGCGAAGGAAGCTGGCTCTCTATATAGTGTTCTAAAAAGAAGTACACTGTGCAGAGAGTCCAGTGAGTCCCCAATTAGTTTACAGAGGCTAAAGTAGATAATGCTAACGCTCTCTTTTGTGGTACTGTGGACGAGCAGTTAGGCTTATCAGAGGGTAATGCTAAGCATTGTTGTACTCACAGAGGCAATAAATGAGACACACACTCAAAGAATAAATCTGAGACCAAATTAGATAAATAACACTTCTTTTTATACATGTTTTAAAACCAAGAACTTCATTCAAAGGTAAGTACTGTTTTCAATAGCAATATTCACAGATAAGTAAAGCGTTCAAACCTGTACACTTTTACGCATAATGCAGTCATATAGAAGGAAAAGTAAAAGATGCATAAAAGTAGGTACAGTCTGCTTTAGGGTTCAGAGTTGTAGTGGGCCAAGGTCCAAAGTACCACCACCAGTTCTTTGGGAATTAGCCGGGTTCTACCCTGAGGCTGGTAGCTGACGCTCAACAGTGAAGGGAGGGCCGCCCAAAAACATACTGACCAGGGGGACTTGTGGGCAAGTTCTAGAGCTCCCAAATGGGGGCTTAGGTCACAAGGGGTCTTGGAGCACAGGGGCACAGCCGGTTCATTGGGACCCAGGCCAGGTGGCTTGGGTGCAGAGTTTTTGGGTCGGCTGGGCTGGGTGAGCAAAAATGCGCCTCGCGCTCAGGTCAAACAGCTGGCAGAGGTGAAATCAAGGCAGCTGGGCCACTCTTGAAGTGGGTCTCAGTGATGCTGACATCCCTCGATGGCAGCTTGGTCCTGGTGAAGTGAGAATCGAGACTGGACTCTCACTGTTGGTGTTTGGTGTAGGGCATCTGGTAACCTGGGGTTGGTGCTGCACTGCTACGGTTGGTCCTGGTGTCTTCACACTCAGTAGGGAGACATATCTCACCTTCTAGAGCACGAGTACCTTCTCCTGGTCATCTACGGCATCAGCCGGGATGGGGAGCTGCAAGGCGGTGGATTGAACTCTGCTTGCCGATGCCTAGGGACTACAGGGAGTAGCTCCTCTACTCCAAGGGATACTGTAGGTAAGTTTTGAAGTGCTGGCAGGCTACCCAAGTCTTTGATAGTTCTCCAGCTCGCAGGACAAGTCACTTTGGTGGGATGTTCGAGAAAGGGCTGAGGACGGGCAGGGTTTTGCGCCGAAGTCCACAGGTCTGCCTCAGTTCTCGCTAGGCAGTGACTCTTCTTCATTCTTCTTCTCTTGATCCGTCGAATCGGAGTTCTTGGGTTCGGGGTGCCACCTAAATACTCAACTTAGGGGTGTTTAAGGGGAGTGGCTGGTAGTAGCCAATGGGCTATCTACCGTTAGGGTGTCTACACCCTCTAAATTACCCCTTCCTGTGGGAAATTGGCATAACCCTGACCCTAGAATGTTAATTCCATACAAAACAAGATGAAGGAATTTGAAAAGTGGGGTCCACACTAGCTGGCCCACCCTACGGGTGGTGCTCGCTGAATGTGGGCACACCTCCTGATATTACTAAATTTTCCGACTGTCTTGCCGCTAAAAAGTGAGGTTAGAATAGGGGGGTGGGCATCTCCACTATCTGGAGAGGCCTGGGTCACATAATGGGCAGCAGGGCCTTTGAAGCTTACCGCCCTGGAATGCACATCCTGCATGGAGGAGTTGTGAACACCTCCGCCCAGAGCAGGCTTTGTTCCTGGCCTCCAAGAGCGATGGGTCTCTCCTCAGGAGGTCAGAAACCTGTCTATGATGGCTGGTTGGTCGAGACCGGTCAGTCAACACAATAGTAGTCGGTACGTTTTCAGGGGGCACCTCTAAGGTGCTCTCTGGGTGCATTGTCTAATAAACGCACCACTGGCATCAGTGTGGGTTTATCAAAATGAGGTGTTTGGTACCAAACACCTTTGGGTGCAGAGAACCCATCATGTAGCAGGGAAACTCGTAATTACGAGTGTCCAGCCCATGTCCTCAACATGGCTTCCCTGTGCCCTCATGATATCCAAGGGTGAACTTAGATATCACTGGGACACATCCACTCATGCAGATATGCCCACACATGGGTATAGTGCACCCTGTGTTAGGGCTGTAAGGCCTTCCGTAGGAGTGACTTACCAATACCAAATGCAGTGTTTTGCTGGCATGGCACACAGAGGTGCATTCCATGTTGACTCTTTCTTTTTCTCTGCACAAACAAATGCAGGCTGCAATGCAGTTTGTATGAGCTTGATAAGAGGTCCCTTAGGGTGGCACAATCTGTGCTGCAGCCCATAGAGGCCTTCTTTAGTTCCAGGGCCCTAGGTACAAGGGGTACTACTTACCAGGGAGTTACAAGGATCCTAAAGGAGGGCCAATTATGGAACAATCGGATAGTTTAAGAAAAGGACACTGGTACTGGGACCCAGTGCACTTTCAGTCAAAGTTGCAACAAAAACCAGGCAGAAAGTGGGGGAGTACTGCAACAAAAACCCAGTTTCCTACAACTAACCTTCCATGGTTGGAATGGGAATGGATCACTGCCAGATTTACTGGGGTGTAGGGTAAGGGATTTGTCCATGTGGGAAAATATTTTCCATGTGGAGAATGCTGATTCTCATAGCAAATATGGATAGAGAACCGTGATTTTATTAAACATAAGGAGGCTAGCGTTATGCATAAACCTTTATTCATCACTTCCCGGCAGCAACACTTTATAGTTCCATAATAGAACCAAGTATGACAACATTAAAAAAAATTAAACTTCCAGTCCATAAAACTCTCCAACACTCCATCTTCTTCCTCTTTTGGTGCTGCTCTGGTTCATCCCACTTGATCTCTCCTTAGTTTCCTCCAACAAGCAATTCTAATTATCTATGAAATCACAAAAACAAAATCTTATATTAAAAAAAAACTGTTTGAAATATAGTCAATATTATTTTACTGTTATTATTTGCACAACATTGAAATATTTCCATATCTTATCAATAACTCACTTCCATGTCAAAATATTATTCTCTACTCCCTCCAACCTGGAACTGGGATGGAGGGATAATGCTAGCCTCCTTGTCTTTAATAAAATCATGATTCTCTATTCACATTTGCAATGAGAATCAGCATTTTATGGCAAGACAGGAGGCTAGCATTATGCATGTTCAAAGCATCTGGACACAAAACTAGATACATGCTCTAGTGGTTTGAAATTAACTTTCCTGAATACCTGTGCAATCAATCAATCTGCCACTTTCATTATCTCCTCCAACTGGGCTCCTGCACAAAAGCTCATGAAGCCATAGCTCCTCTCAAGGAATAAGAGTGAAATATGTCAACATCAGCTCCTGCCTCCTTCATAACACTCTTCACCCATCTTGCAATAGTTGCCACTGATACAGCTCTGTATGGCTTCACGTAAGAAATCAACAATTGTGTCACACAATCTTCTCCTCTAAACTCCCTCATTGCCATCTCATACTCCCTAATGCAACTTACTACACAACATTTTGGCATTTCCTCACAAAATTGGGTAAAACACAAATTCTGACATAGTTTTCGTCCTACGCCAAATAAAAAAAATTACTCCATCTGGTTGAAAAATCCTACTCCCTAAGTCCAAACGATGAACATCAGGTACTCTTCTAAATGAGATCAAACTCAGAAGAGTTGCTAATTTCCAAGATGATTCCCTCAGTGCTAGAAACGTATTCCCTGGCCAGACATCAAACAATTTCAAAATCAAATTTACTTCCCAAAGTCTGTTACATCTCGCTTTGGGGGGTCTTTTCAATCGAATCCCCTTCATTACTCTGCAAACCAATAGACCTCTACCTATCAATAAGCCTTCCAAAAGAGAATGCCCTGCTGCAACAGCTGATCTATAAAAATGTATTCTCCTGTACGATAAACCCTGGCTAAACAACTCTGCCAAAAAATCGGCTACCTCAATCTCATCAGCTTCCACATGATAGAAATCCCTTTCCATGCACCAATGCATTCAAACATTCCATGACCCCCGATATCGCTTCTTTGTACCTGGAGCCCAGAACTCATTGAAAATCTCTGGAGGACTCCCCGAAATCCCTCTGAATCTCTCTCAACTCCTGGTATCTTCTATACTAGAAGGTTGAGCAGGCCTGCTTCCACCAAAGGATGTCCTTCCCTATCTACACTTATCAACATTGCCTTGTAGCACTCTACTAACAAAGGAATTTCCATCTCCATCTACATTATTGATGGGAACCATATCTGTGTGTTCCGACAAGGTGTCACTAAAACCAAATGACATTTCTGTCTCCTCACTTGCATCAACTCTCTCTGAATCACGGTGAAGGGAGGAAAAGCATATCCTTTCAGACCTACCTTATTCTGGGTGAATGCATCCAGTGCCATCACACCTGGATCCAGATGCCTTCTGAGATTATTCTCCTTTTGAGCAGATAAACGAATGGCAAAAATATCTACCTCTATCGGACCCAAATTGTACTCTATCTCCAAAAAATATTTCCTTCATCAACATCCACTCACTGTAATCCTTGATTTATCGAGGATTCCAATCTGCTATCACATTCTCTTTCCCTGGCAAGTACTGTGCCGTCAAATCTATCTCTTGTTCCTGACAAAATGTCCACAACTCTTTTGCAACCTCTGACAACTTCTTGGATCTGCTTTCCCCTAGTTTGTTTATATAAGTCACGGCAGATATGTTGTCCATCCTCAGAAGGACTGAACATCCCTGTAAACAAACCCGCTCTCATTTCAAAATAATTTATGTGTTCCTGTTTTTTTCTCATATTCCATCTTCCTCCTGTCTCCTAGCCTAATCATATTGCAACCCATCTTAGTGTGCTTGCATCTGAATCTAATACAAAATCCGAAACTGTTAAAAACGGCCCATTCATACCATGCTTTTGAATTTCCCAAACACCAGGTTAATGCTTCCCTCACTTTGTCTGTTACCTTCACTCTGTCCCCATACCAAAATACTCTGGAAAAACCTGAAGTTTTCAGTCGCTGAAGGGCCCTGTAATACAATGGTCCTGGGAAACCAGCCTGAATTCAAAACAACACTAGACCTACCACTCGAACTATTTCTCTCAACTTCACTTCCTGCCTTATCTTTAAATGACTCACTTCCCTTTTTATCAACTTTATTTTCCTTTCGGCAAGTTGAAGTTGGACCTTCTCTGTATCTATGATGAATCCTAGAAACCCCAGCTGTTGTGCTGGTTTCAAAATCGGCTTCTCCAGATTCACAATAAAACTTAAACTCTCCAATAAGGCTCTTACCATAATCAAATAATTCTCCAGAACCTCCATCTCCTGGTTCATGATAAGAATGTTGTCTAAATAAAGTAACATTCTCACCACCTGCTCTCTTAACAACCCCATTACCTTTGTAAAACACCACTGGGCTGCTGGAAGGCCAAAAGGTAGGCACTGGAACTGATAAAGTTGTCCATTTCGCCTGAACTGCAGAAACTCTTGACTCTCTCACTCCACATGTATCGTGAAATAAGCAACCTTCAAATCTAATTTCACCATCCAATCCTTCTCCTGCAAAAATTCTCTTAACATATGTACCCCTTACATCTTGAAATGTCGATAAGTTACAAAAACATTCACATTCTTAAGATTTATTACTGGTCTCCATCCCTTGTCCTTCTTCTTCACTAGAAAAAAGGTACTCACAAAACCCTTTCCTTTCTCATCCATCTTCACTATAGCACCCTTTTCTAAGATCTGTTAAATTTGCCCACAGACTATCTGCCATTGATCTTCTTTGAAAACTAGCTCTCTATTATCAGAAACCAAGATGATGACATGGGGAAATCTATCTGCCGAATCAAGAGCAAAAGTATGACGATGGCAAGGAAAGTAATTGAAAAGTTAAGAGTTTTCCCTAACTCAGAGTAACGATTGCATATCTCGAGGCAATGGAGAAAGAAGAAAAAGCAGCTCAGGGTATAGCAAAGTTTGCGAAATGATATGGCAAGGGATCCTTGGCGCACACCCTACAGATATTCAAGTTTCACGTTTCTTTATTTATGTTATGGAGCTCCGAAGAGGTCCACATAAAAACTCAAAATTAATTACATATGAATAAAAACAAATTGTGGTCTACAATTTTTTATATATATTTAATACAAACCATCACATTAAAAGATCAGTCAATCATAGAGAAAAATCTAAGGCGCAAAAAAAAAAAAAGTTTCCAAACAAGCAGCAACAAGTAGTACCAAAATAGTACATAAAGTGTTTTTCTTGCCATCAAAGCATAGATTAAGAGCAACAGAACAACAGTGGCATAATACAAATACCTTATTACAAATTTAAAAAACCCTTTAAAAAGTTAAAAATTCTGTTACAAAACATTTCATTCGGGGGTACATAAAATGACTGTTGTAGTGCAGAGGCTGAAAGAATAGACAACTTCAAACATATCGGCCTCAGCCATTTCCTCCGGCACCATATATTCCATTACTTTATGGAACTGAAGTATTGGGACACCACCAATCATACTCCCAACTAACAGGGGTATTGAGGAATACATACTGCAAATTCCCCAAACAAAACAAAATGTAACCATAGAAGCTGACTATGGCTTCACATGCCTGGAAGTGACCAGCAGAGTGATAGCAATGGGCTATGCAGCCTTAACAAGCCATCTTTTGGAAGAGTGATGGAAAATGATTTGTTTTGGAAGACATTCTTAAACAAATATGATAAGGAAAGGATCCTGAAGGAATGTTTGGATTGGTTGAGTGACTCTGCGGGCACAAACATGGCCAAGGTTTCTCATATGCTAACAAAATATTAAAGTAAACCTAAACGGTCATGGAGTTAAGTGAATAAGAAGACAAAGGGGCATATTCTCAAGGACGTATCGCCGATTTATCGGCACTTTAGCGCCGCAAAAGTGGCGATAGATATTTCGCCCTAATCTCAAGCTGGTGCAAACTGCCGAAATCGCCAGTTTACCAGCGATAGCTGCCGCAAAAAACATCGCCACGGATGAGAGCGACAACTAACGCTAATGATATGCAGAGTAGGCGTTCCGGTGCAAAAACACACGAAAACACCACTTCGCAACATTCTCAACGACCAGCCAGATCGGCGATGCGATCCAAAAACAGGCGATAAGGCGCGTTAGCAGCAGGGATTTAACACCTGCCTTTCACTGGTGTTAAGCAGGACGACAACCTGCAGCATGAAAGGGAGCCCAGCCCAGAGCCACATCTGAAGACCAACACATGTCATGGAGCTACTGATCATGCAGCTCGGAGATCCAAGAGGGCCACAACACCCACCGCCACCACCCCCAGGCCCCCCCCAGACCACCCCTTCCCCCGGACTACCACAGAGGCAGCGCAGAACAAGACAGCGGACCTTCCGAAAACGCACAAGCCTCACAGACTTAACGCCAGAGGATGTCATTGCCCACTACAGGCTCAAAAGGACAACCATCCTCCGCATCCTGACCATCATTGCCCACAGGCTGACGGTACCAACACAGTGGACAAACAACATCCTTCCGCAGACAAAGCTGCTGGCTGTGCTGCACCTGTTGGCCTCTGGTACCTTCCAACCAACAACTGCCAGAGTCTGTGGAGTCTCACAGCCAGCCCTATCAAAGTTCCTCACACCTGTCTTGGATGCAATCATCAGCTTGGTACCCCAGCACCTTCACTTCCCCCACACTGCGCAGGAACAGCTGGAGACCAAGCAAGGCTTCTACGCCATAGCTGGCTTCCCGCATGTGTTGGGGGCAATTGACTGCACACATGTCCTATTTGTGCCCCCTGCCGACACTGCACACAATTACCGCAACAGAAAGCACACGCATTCCATCAATGTGCAGGCAATAGTGGACCACCGGGGACTCTTCACCAACGTCGTCGCCAACTACCCAGGCAGTGTGCATGATTCCTACATCTTCCGACAGTCCGTCATCAATCAGCGCTTCCAGGATGGCAACTATGGAAATGCACTGCTCGTTGGCAAGTACCAAATGAACACACCACACACCTAAACTCCACAATCATGCAACTCACAACTGTGGGAATGCACACGTTACAAAATCACATACAACATGCCAAACAACATGCCCACCTACCAGACACGACAACACAAGTAACTGTGGTAACCGTGGCCAGTCATGTAGACAAACCATCCACGTCATGGCACCTCTGCCACACAATTGCAGAATGTGGGGAGAGGTGGGAACCAAGTCTGTGCGGGGGAGGCAAGTGACCCATGAATAAGAATGTACACAATGCCAAGTGTGGCGGTGATGTGCTGGACGGACTTCAGTATGCAGAGCACAGAAATGTCCATGTGGACACATACTGCTGGTGTTTGTAGTGTTGTGGACAGTGGACGCAACCATGTCACCTCAGGCAGTGGGGAAGACCCTGGACATGTAGCTATGTCATCCCCCCCTGTAAGCGTACGCGGAGTGGGCTGGGCTGGCGTACGCCAGTCCAGCATAGGAGTGGGAATGAATAGCCCGGGGCCCTGGGCGTGGTTCACCTCCTGGATGGCCACCAAAGTAAATACTGCGTGTGTCTCTGTGTCCGCCATATCCTGACCATAGGCCTACACACACGTGGCCGACCACCTTCAACGGCCAATATCACAGTGTTGTTGTCAGGCTTGTGGACATGCGCAGACGGTCATGACAATGGTGTGTCTTAGGAGTGCAAGTGATGCAACCGCGCAGCGCACACAAGTAAATAGGCTCGGGGGAGTGAGAAGCAGCTGTGAGGCAACGTAATACACATGGATGCCGCTCATATGCCACAAGCAATACATGTCAAACATGAATCCCAAAGTCGCACACATCACATACCACTAAACAAATAAGCCTGCCAACACAGAATGCAGAACCACCGATTGACACATATCTCTCTCCCCTGTCACAGGTGATCAAGGATATGCACTCTGCCCGTGGATGATGACACCCCTCCGAGACACGAACACCCAAGCCCAGAGGCAGTACAATGCGGCCCACAAACACACCAGGGGCATTGTGGAGCGTTCATTTGGCGTGTTAAAGTCACGTTTCAGGTGTCTGGACATCACAGGTGGAAGACTCCTGTACAGCCAACATACAACATAGTGTGCAAGATGATCATTGCATGTTGTGTGTTGCACAACATATGTGTACGCACCAATGCCCCATGGATCCAAGTGCCAGATGCACCGGATGATGATGATGAAGATGAGGCAGGTGGACCACACCCCAGTGCAGCTGCAGCAGGATTAGCCCGAAGGAACACAATCATTAACAATTTCTTCACATGAGCACGTCACATTGTGACTGTCCGTAGCAACCATGGGACAGGACAAAATGACCACAGGCACAGCATGTGCAAATACATTCATTCCAACACACATTCCCTGTGTGCATGTCACTCCTCCGCATAAGCACATCACTCTGACAAGTGTAAGTGCAACATTTAGTGCTAACAATCTCACAAATGGCAATTAGATGGTGGGTGTGTCACCTCTGTACAGAGAGGCTGTTTAGGGTGTCACGTATTCAAAGTGCCATTTCAGGGTGTCAAAGATAGCATGTAATCCCACTCAGCAACGTATCACATGTGTCCAAATTCATGACATGAAGGCTGTCATTTGTGACCAAGAATAGACAACAGGGCGTCTTTTGGGGTCAAATATGTACCACCATGATGCTGAGAGTTGCACCCTGTGACTCAAGTCCCACAACATTAGCAACATGGACGTGAGGGGGAATCACTGCCCCTACATTCATCCATACTTCCATACTTAATTGAACATAGACATGACACATCTGTGTGAATTAGAATGTTTTATTAAAATTCTGTGGAGTTTTGGAGCTGGAGCAGTACAGGGCCATGCAAACCCCACCTTACATTTTTGCCCCGTGGAGGGTCAGCCAGAGTCCTTTAGGGATTGACAAGTTAATCGGTAGAGGAAGAGTTCAGTCCGCAGTCTGATTGCTGTGTCATTGGTAACCAAACAGAATATGGCAGTCCATGTCGAGGTCCAAGGTGAGTGTCGCAGAGTGTATCGGGGGACAGTGAAAGGTGATGATGCAGAGGGCAGAACCAAGCAGAAACAGGCCATATGGCGGAGATGAATGCTACCGCTTCCTTCTTACCACTAAGGCAGAATCATCCGCATCTTCGTCCTCTGATGTCTCATGTGCCTCACATGTGGGTGGTGGGGTTTTGTCTGCAGCACTGTGTGGCACTGACACATCAGGGGCCGGAGGTGGAATCTCTGCCGCACTGTGAGGCACTGACACATCAGGGGGCGGAGATGTGGATGTAGAAGCAGCAGCAGCATTCATCGGCGCCAGGCCTTGTGGCAGCAATGCCATGATGTGGGTCTGCAGGGCATGGAAGAACCCAGCTACATCTCACTGGTGTGCAGCCGTGGCAGCCATTCTTTCCGCCTGCATCCGCTCCCTGTTCTCCATGATCCTCCGCATGTGTCCCAACTCCCGGCTGACATCGCTGGAGCCACTCTGACTAGACAGTTGTCCTTGTCTCAGAGTCAGGACTCCAGCGATGTCAGCCATGGATCGTTGGAGAGCATGGAGCGGACTGTGGGTGTCCGTTAGGGACTGTAAGTCGTCCCTGATGGGACTTAGACACCCACGTATGCATCTAGTTTGGCTGCCATGAGGTCGAACTCAACCGCATCTGTTCAGCCATCTTCTCCTGGCACCCTAAAACACACCATTGGAAGGCCATGTGTTGTTCGTGGGGGTCCTGGGAGACAGCCGTGGTGGTGGCTGCTTCCTGCTGTGTGGTCTGTGCAGGGGGTGGGGTCTCCTCGATGCAGCTGGGCTGCCCTGCTCCTGGAGGTGAGGTGCCGAAGCTGTCCATGGGCTCTTGTAGGGTGTTGGTGTCGATGTTGGGGAGGTCCTCTTCATCATCAGTGCTGAGTTGTTGGGTCTGCTCTGCAGGAGGTCTTGGTTCTCCCTCTGCAATGTGAAGGGGAGATGCAGTTTAACATTGTGTTCACATGTATGTTGACGCATTGTACTAGTGTACATACAGACTGCATGACAATGTACATTGTGACTGTTTGGGAGGAGCTGCCTTATTGATGCGGGACAGTGGACATTTCGACACCATCACGGATGTGTGTTTGTACTTGTACATTATCATCTCACATTTCCCTGCTATGCCAAATGTGATTGGCCAGTTTCTGCACACAAGCGGCACCAGTTGTGTCCTCTGTTCTGTTGTGCACGTGTTGGAGTTTGTACCACATTGTTGTCAATGTTGATGTGCTCTGAATGTTATGTGTGTGTGCTGCATTTTGGGAGAGTCGCCCCTGCAGCTCTGATTTTGCTGCCCCTTATCCCTTTCAGGAGATGTGCCTTTGACTTCTGTGCTTATTCAGTGCTGAGATGTTGCATACTTGGGTAAATTGGGCTCTTGGTGGGAGTTGGGACTCTGGGGCATGGTTTGTCCGCAGATGTGTTGTTGACGTCAGGGGTTGTATGTGCACCTGGATGTGTCAGAGTGTGACCTGCTCCTTTACGGATCTGGTCCACACTCAGCCACCTCAGTGTCGTGGCGTGCAACATGTCATGAGATATTGACTGCAGCCATGCTATTCATCATGCAGTGTCCCTTGCATTATCAGTGTGGCTCACAGACACGCCGCTTTGCTGGGTTTGGCACATGTGCATGGGTTGGTTGTGAGATTGGTGATGTGTGGGAAGGGCCCCCTCTGGGCACATAGTCGACGGGGGCCTACTTGCTGTTGCTAGGTGTGCTGCAGTGTGCCAAGGGGATCAGGGACATGATCCAGAGTCATTGTGGGTGTGCACTGTGCTATACTTAATTGTGCATGTGTGCCATTGTGCCCATCTCCCCCGTCCCCCCAGTCCCTGGTCGTTACTCACCCTGTTGCTGCTGTGTCAGGTCATGTTGAGCAGTATCCGGTCCCCCAACTCCTGCCACCGTCTCCACACTGATGACTGTGGACACCATTTCCTCCATCTCATCCAGCTCCTCCTGTGGCACTGGACTCCCACCTCCAGTCTGCATTGCTGCCTTCTGGTTGTTGCCGAGTTTCTGCTTGGTTTTGCGCTTCACATCATTCCAGCGCCTCTTGAGCTCTTCCATTGTCCTCCTCAGCACTCCGACTGCATTCACCTTGTCCAGGATGGACTGCCATATTGCATTTTTTGTTGCCAATGACACAGTGGAGGTGACGAACAGTTGTTGATGGTGTTCTATCACCTCCGTTATCAGGATCCTTTTTCCTGCGGACTGAACCGTGTCTTCCTCTTCTTCTTCTCCTTGCCCTTCCCTGACCCCGAGGTCCCAGGCTGGTCCTCCGTGGGGCTTGTGGGGTTCTGGTTGTCCTCTGTACTTGCTCCGGCTACCTCCATTGTGCTTCGCAGTGGTTTTGGTTTTGTTTGTGTTTTTTTTTTCTGCTTTTATAGTGATTTTTCCCACCTGACGTGTGTGAATTGAAGGCCTGGCGCAGCTTATCGCCGATTTTTTTTTCGCGGTTGGGCCCATCGCCACTTTTTTCATGTTCGGCTTTTGATTTTTATCGCCGTCCTGGTGATTTTATCACGGACATTTGACGCGTTATCTGGAAACTATTGCATGTTACCGCCGTGTTGGGAATAAGATGTTAACACAGTGTTATTTTCCCGCAATAGACGGCGATATGAAAAATTGCGTTCACCTATTTTGGCGATGATTATTGCACGGTCTTGAGAATATCCACCAAATTGCACAAACTAAAATATCTGCCATGGAGGAACAAATATAATCCATCAAACCATTTGCAATCTCACTTAACTAAACTTCCAAACTTGGAAGACAGGAGATTGTTCTGTAGGGCGAGATTAAACACACTTGACCTAAGCAATCAAAAAAGTTGATAGAACCAAGAGGAATTTTAAAAATGACATATTTTTCTAGGGAAAAAGATCCTTCTGAAAATATTCTGATTCACGTGTCAGAAGCTACAGAGCAATGATAGTGTTCTTTGTAGGTAATGTGTGTCTAGGACAACCTTTGGCATCATGAATAAGTACTGCATAGGGGAAATGAACCAATGAATGCTCTTTAGCTCTAGGGTTAAAGGACATATTCGGATTCCATGATTTTTCGCCTTCCATATTAAGCACCAGACAAACATTTTTGCTCGGAGACAATAAGCATAAATGAGCTAGAGAATAGAACAAAATTGTGTTGCATGATTCCCACCCCCTTCAGCTTCCCTTTTATTCTGACCCATATGCACCTTCAGGTTAAACTCGCTGCCTCCTTCACTTCTAATGTGGAACCAAAAGGTGAATGAGGGTGAGACAGTGTAAACTAACACAGTTGTCTTTATAGGGCTGACGAGAATGGAAGGCAAAACTACTTTTTTTTTTTGTTTTTACTCTCTTCCTCCTCACCATCTTTCCCAAACTAACCTATTAGTGCCCACTCCATTTGTTTTGTCGAAAATAGCTTTTATATTTTTGTACAAAAAGGTCTGTGTAGACTGAATGCGATAAAAATACATTTAACAATGAATTCTAATACCAGCCCTGGCTCTTGACTGTATCCACATGCAATTAAATTAGTAAATATGTGTGAAATGTAATGTAATTACAAATATGTGAAATGAAATGTCATTTTGCAATTTAAATGTATAAATCCCGAATGTATGACGTTACTACGCATACATTTACAACGCGGTATTTTACATCGCGTTCGTTACAACGCAAGTCGTTACAACGACTTGCGCTGGAGGGCGCTGGACTTAGGAATAGTATGATTTACTATTCCAACTCCAGTCTACGTACAGTAGGGAAGGTGTTGGACTAGTAAATCATACTATTCCTTAGGTTAGAGCACCAACCGGTGCAAGTCGTTCTAACGACTTGCGTTGTGAAAACCGCGATGTAAAAGCATCGCGTTGTAAATGTTGCGTGGTAAAGGATGTCTCCCATAAATCCCCAGTTGATGTGAACAATCTTCTACTGTCTCCATCACCTCGTTAATGTGCAGTGCGACCCAGCTACGCTTATGCTATATACGTACACACCCATTAGTAATTCTACCAGCTCACACCTAGGACACTACTTGGGCTACATGTAGCTCACTTGGTTCTGGTCCACATCCTCTGATAACTGTTTCATGTGGTTCTGGTGCTTTTTCTCTCAATCTGGCGCCATGTGCCCTTTTGCAAATGAGGCACTTACTCTCTGTATAACTGCATTAAGAACAATGGCACGTATGTAACTTTGTATGCTAAATGTGCACCGGCAATCCTAGTTTGGGTGTAAGCCAGCACTAGATAGCATAAATCTTACTGGTAATATCTAAAACAGAAATCTATTTTCACTTTCATATGTATGCTGTGTTTGGAGATTAAAACTGTGACGTAACCTAAGTCTCATTGGTGAAGAGGTGTAATCTTGATCCCATCTGGAGATAATGTAGGAGTGCATCATACTCACGTATAGTCAGCACTCAAATATACTCTGTCATAACTAATGCAATAAAAGGGCTGGAATATTTTGTAGTAAAAGGCAGATTGTTTGAAATACATTTTCTTAGAATGTGATTAATAAAGTTATGTAACAATTTATGTATTAATGTTACAAGGTGTCGTATTGTGAGATACTGAATAAGGATGTGTGCAAATAATGTTTAACATTTATACGAATAATTTGAATTAATCGGATGCAAATGCATTTACACTGAGACATTTATGATTCATCGCATTTATCCGTGCTTCAAATAGTTGCATTTATTATATGTGTAGAAAGGTGCACATATTCTGTAACCCTGTGCACAGATTAACTTTGCAAACATGCCTCAAGAAGGAATTTGTTCAGTTGCTGCTCATATTAAGACTTGATATGTAATACAATTTTAGCCTTCAAGCATGGAATGTATACTGCGGAGTTGTTTCAGTTGCAGGTGCGGATAAGCCTCATTATTTAGAATAAAGGAGTTTTGTGTAAATAGATAGCAGAGCATGTGAAGAAGGAGTTGGACAAGTGAATCACGGTAACATGTGAGGGTAGGAGTTCTCATGGGAGAGGAATGGCCAAGGATAAGAAGAGATAATGTGCTATCTGGCTGAGAAAAGATGCTGAAGTATTCAGTTGTGCCAGAGCTATGGAAATTTCCTAAGGAGGAGCCACATGAGAGTGTCATGTCAACAGCAGATAATATTATATGCTGTGTCTAGTTAGGGAGGGTTCATCTTGGGTTTCCTTAGGGAGCAGACTTATGCTACTGCTTGCGTGGCTTTCAGCTGCTTGACCCATCGTTGTAATGTTCCTACTGAAGACTCTGATGGCTGACACCTTTCTTCTTTCTTTATTCGCTGTGAGAAGTTGGCCTGGTATATGCTGTCCACTAATTATAGTGGGCACCTTGCACCAGTCCAAACAACCCCTTATTGGAGATAGGTTAAAGACAACCTTATTGAAAGCTATCCTAGTGGTAGCTATGGAGAGCAGCCTTCAGGCTAAGTCTTGAAGGAATGTAAAGCAGCTTGTTTTACCAGTCTATAATCTCTTGAGTGACCAAATGAAAGAGCACCACACCAGGTATATATTCAAAATATATGTATTTATTGCTAAACACACCCCTCTAGTCTCTTTATGAGGCTAGAGTTCGAAGTACATAAGTTAGAAGTTATTTAAACACAGTAATAGCACAAATACACGTTTAGGCCCTAGGGGCGTACTCAAACCATATACCAATAAAGTGGTATAAGAACCACGACTGAACTAGACACTAGGCCTAGAGCCTCTAGAAGTGCTTGGACCACAAGGAACCACCCAAGGTAGTGACACAGGGGACCCACGGGGACGCGTGCAGTGCAATTACACAACCGCGATACGCCGTTGACTTCTATTGAGAAAGTCGCGATCAGGAAATTAAAGAAAAGGGACACTTAAAGAAGGACTTGGAGCAAACCCTTTGAGAACTAGTACTTTGAAGAGTCTCTACCCACGGGAGCACCGGAGTACTCGTGTTACCTCACCCAGGGAAGCCGGGTGCATAGGTGCCTTTCGGGGTCGGGTTTCGTTGTCGATTTGAATGGCGATCTGCTGCAAAGTGCTGCTGGCGACCAAGTGGAAAGTGTCCGGGTGGATCCAAGAGTGGATCGGAGATCTGAAGAACATGAAAGCAGAGGGGACAGAGTCTGGGTCACTAGCCAGTGACCAGGAAGGCGATAGACAGATGCCCACCGATGTCGAGTGCTTCAGGTGCGTTGACGGTCGTCTTGACTCTTCAGTCACGATGTCCAGGAGGCGTTGTCGGCAACCAGGAGCAGGATTCGGACTGTCCCACGATGTCTGCGGCTTGCTGAGGTGTCGGCGACCGGATTGGACCCAAGAAGGCCTTGGCAACAGCAAGTCTCGTGGAAAGTGGAAGATGACGATGGTGCAGACCAGTAAGGTCTGGGGAACTCACCCAGCAAGGGTAAGCGAGGGCAGGCCTGGAGCAACCAGGATGCCAAGTAAGAAAAAGATTGGCCTTCGTTAAGGGCTACTAGCCAACGGGCTAGCGACTGCGAAGGAGCCTCAAGACGTCGCACGTGGATCTGGCTCACAGGACACTCGTGGAGTGGAGGCCAGTGATCTTCGGTGCAGTTGGTGCTGGAGGCTAGGGCTACTCGGAGCCCAAAGCATGACTTCGTGAGAGACCCAAAAAAGGATGCACTTGCAAGTGTGCTCGGTGTCCAGGGGTCACGGTCTCAAGTCACCCACAATAGCTACGGGCCTCAGCTTTGCTGAGGACTCAGGGTAGCCTCGGAGAAGTCTGAGAATCCACCTCTGGTGATGCGATGACTTCAGCGTCCGACGGGAGCTTCAGAAATGCGAACCGGACAGATGCTTCTTTGGTGCCTGCCAAGAAGGGGAGTCACTCCTTGACCCCAAGGGAGATTCTTCTGTCCTCTAATCGTGAGTAGAGCGTCGAAGGTCCAGGATTCAGTTTCAGAGTTTCGTCCAGGGATAATCTAAAGTCCTAAGGACTCGGTTCCTATACTTATACTAAGTTTAGGGGTTGGACTACTCTGTGGCCCCACCTATGGGTGGGTCAGGGCAGAGGGGTGGCTACACCCCTTTCCCTTTGTCCAGTTCGCGCCAAAGCAGGGGCTGCAAGCCCCTGATCCGGTTTGAACTGGGGTATGCACAGGGACACCAAATGTGCCCCCAGTGCAGGACTTCAAAGCACCCGAAAGTGCTCCCGCCCAGCCCCAATACACATTATCCTGTCTGGGGAGGTGGTCACACCTCCCTGGGACAGGAAACCTATTGTCCAGGCCTCCCCTGCCGGAGTTTCGTCCAGCAGCAGGAGGCCAGACTCGTGTCTGTGGCAGCAGCATCCATTTTGTGATGCCAGGGCTTTGGAAAGAAGTTACCGGCCAGGCCAGAGTTAACATGTCTTTCCCTCTAGAAGGGTGGAATGCTACCCCCGCCACCAGAATTGGCGGGGGGTAGTATTCCAAGATGTTTGACACCAAACACTACATGTTTAGGTGCAGCCATTCCAAAGTTAGCATTTAACGCGAGGTTATAATGCGCTTAAGAGTATATGGTCAGGCTGCACTACAAACAGCATCAGAGAAGGGTCTCCGAACGCTGCAGAGGGGCCCTGCTCATGCAGGGGCACCCTCTCACATAGGAACCATGCACTCTGCCTTCAGGATTGATAAGGCCTGCCTTAGGAGTGACTTATAGGTTTATATGTGTGTATGTATTTAGTGATATAGGTAACCTATATCACAGTAAGGGGTGCATGCACCACCTTACCCAGGCTGCAGTAGCAGACCTGTGGTGTCAGTTTGGATGGCTTTCCAGGGGTGGCATAATACATGCTGCAGTCCCTGGTAGGCCTCTGAGGTACCTATGCCCTTGGTACATAGTATACCATATACTAGGGACTTATAAGGGCACTCCAGATTCCAATCAGTGATGTGCCTAAGGCACATGGAAACCATTTTAGAGAGGAAGCAGCTAGGCTGGGGTTCTGATTAGCAGGGCCCCAGCCAGACTAATGTCTAAAAACAGTGAAGCATCAGCAAAAAGTGGGGGTACCCATGTGAAGCAGATCCTACTCTCCTACACAACCCCCCAAACGTAGGGACATTAAACTAACCTTGCCCAGTTAAGTCTTCATGTTCTAAGTGGAAGTACCTAGAGAGTCCATCTGCATTGGCATGGTTACTCCCAGGTCTATGTTCCACTGTAAAGTCCATCCCCTGTAGGGAAATGGACCACCTAAGCAGTTTGGGGTTTTCACCCTTCATTTGTTTTAGCCATAAGAGGGGCTTATGGTCTGTCTGAACCAGGAAGTGTGTACCAAACAAGTATGGCCTCAACTTCTTCAGAGCCCAGACCACAGCAAAGGCCTCCCTCTCTATGGCTGACCAACGTTTCTCTCTAGGGGTCAGCCTTCTGCTAATGAAAGCTACTGGCTGATCCTGACCTTCTTCATTCAATTGTGACAGTACAGCCCCTACCCCCAATTCAGATGCATCAGTTTGAACAATGAACTTCTTGGAGTAATCAGGACTCTGTAGAATGGGAGCAGTGCACATGGCCTGCTTCAGGTCATCAAATGCCTTTTGACAGCTAACTGTCCACTGAACCTTTTTGGGCATTTTCTTAGAAGTTAAGTCATTCAGGGGTGTCACTATTGATCCATACCCCTTGACAAATCTCCTATAGTACCCAGTCAGGCCTAAGAAGGCTCTCACCTGAGTCTGGGTAGTGGGAGCAGTCCAGTCCATGATAGTCTGGATCTTGCTCTGCAAAGGTTGAACCTGGCCTCCACCCACAAGGTGGCCCAGGTACACAACCTGACTCTGCCCTATCTGGCACTTAGTGGCCTTGATAGTCAGGCCTGCCTTTTGCAGGGCCTGTAAAACATTCCTGAGGTTGACCAGGTGATCCTCCCAGGTGGAGCTAAAGACAGCAATATCATCTAGATATGCTGCACTATAGGCTTCCAGACCTGTGAGAACTGTATTCACCAACCTCTGGAAAGTGGCAGGTGCATTCTTCAGACCAAAGGGCATTACCACAAATTGATAATGCCCACTAGGGGTTGAGAATGCTGTTTTGGGCTTTGCAGTATCAGCTAGTCTGATCTGCCAGTAGCCAGCTGTCAAGGTTAATGTGCTGAGATATTTGGCTGAGGCCAAAGTATCTATGAGCTCATCTGCCCTTGGTATTGGATGGCATCAGTCCTAGTGACTGCATTGAGACCCCTGTAGTCCACACAAAACCTCATCTCTCTTTTTCCACCACTGGTGTGAGGTTTTGGCACAAGGACCACTGGACTAGCCCAAGGGCTATCTGAGGGTTCAATAACTCCCAACTCCAACATTTTCTGGACTTCAGTCCTGATACAGTCCCTGACATGGTCAGGTTGCCTATAAATCTTATTTTTAATAGGCAGACTGTCCCCAGTGTCCACTTCATGAGTGCACCAGGTGGTCTGACTAGGTGTCAGTGAAAACATATGTCTAAACTGATTGAGAACTTGCCTGCAATCAGTTTGTTGCTGGGTAGTGAGGCTGCCTGCCAAGGCTACACCATCTACTGACCCATCATCAGGGTTCTGTGAGAGCAGGTCAGGGAGTGGGTCACTCTCTTCCTCCTGCCCTTCATCAGTAGCCATGAGCAAGCCCATGTCTGCCCTGTCCACATATGGTTTTAACCTGTTGACATGGAGAACCCTGTGGGGACTCCTGGGTGTTCCTAGGTCTACTAAGTAGGTAACCTCACCCTTCTGCTCAACAATAGTGTGGGGTCCACTCCATTTGTCTTGGAGAGCTGCTGGGGCCACTGGCTCCAACACCCACACCTTCTGTCCTGGCTGGTAAACAGTCAGAACAGCCTTTTGGTCATGCCAGGCCTTTTGAAGTTCCTGGCTAGCCTCAAGGTTTTTGGTTGCCTTTTCATATACTCAGCCATCCTGGAGCGGAGACCAAGTACATAGTCCACTATATCTTGCTTTGGGGGCTTGAGAGGTAACTCCCATCCTTCCTTCACCAAGCACAGTGGACCCCTCACAGGGTGGCCAAACAGAAGTTCAAAAGGGCTGTAACCAACCCCTTCTGAGGCACCTCCCTATATGCGAATAAAAGGCAGGGCAAGAGTATGTCCCATCTTCGCCTAAGCTTTTCTGGGAGCCCTTTAATCATGCCCTTCAAGGTTTTGTTGAATCTCTCAACTAAACCATTGCATTGTGGGTGATAGGGTGTGGTGAACTTATAAGTCACTCCACACTCCTTCCACATTGCTTTTAAGTACCCAGACATGAAGTTAGCACCCCTGTCTGATACTACCTCCTTAGGAAAGCCCACTCTTGAGAAAATTCCCAGGAGGGCCCTTGCCACCACAGGTGCTGTAGTGGTCCTGAGGGGAATAGCTTCTGGGTACCTGGTGGCATGATCCACTACCACCAGGATAAACCTGTGCCCAGAGGCTGTTTGGGGATCCATGGGACCAACAATGTCAATCCCTACCCTTTCAAAGGGCACCCCCACCACAGGTAGTGGTATCAGGGGGCCTTTGTAGTGCCACCTGCCTTGCCACTGGCTTGGCAGGTTACACAGGAGCGACAAAACTCCTTGCTGTCTTCAGACATGTGGGGCCAGTGAAAGTGAGAGACAATTCTGTCCCAAGTCTTGTTCTGGCCCAGGTGACCTGCCAAGGGAATATCATGGGCTAGGGTCAATAGGAAGCCCCTGAACTTCAGAGGTATAACCAACCTCCTGGTAGCACCAGGCTTGGGGTCTCTACTCTCTGAGTACAGGAGTCCATCATCCCAATACACTGTATGGGGACCACTAGCTTTCCCAGCAGCCTCAGCAGCAGCTTGCTGTCTGAGGGGTTCAAGGGAGGGGCAGCTCTGCTGCTCCTGGCTCAGATCTGCCCTAGAAGGTCCCCCTGTCCCCAAGAACTCAACCTGGTCAGGTTCAAGTTCCTCTGGGACAGTTCCTTCTTCAGGACTGAGATCATCCCCCTCAAGGGACTGATCTTCTTCCTGAGCCAAGGGGAAGGCACTGTCTTAACCCTACTACTCCTCCTCTTGGAAGGCACTTGGTCCATTCTTCCAGAATCCAAGGCCTGTTCAGTGCTAGACATTTTGGCTTGTGACCTGGTCACAGCAAACACATCTGCAGGGATCCCCAGCATTTCTGCATGGGTCCTGAGCTCCACTTCTGCCCAAGCAGAAGTCTCTAAGTCATTGCCAAGCAAGCATTCGACTGGTAGGTTTGCACTCACCACAACCTTCTTAAGGCCAGTTACCCCTCCCCAGGAGAAGTTAACAACTGCCAGAGTATGGTCTGTTCTGACATTGCTAGCATTGGTCACTTGGTACATCTCACCAAGTATAACTTGCCCAGGATGCACAAGGTCTTGTGTCACCATTGTGACACTTGTCCCTGTGTCCCTAAATGCCAAAGCCTCTCGTCCATTGATTAAAGGCTGTTGTCTGTACTTGCCCAGATTACTGGGACTCACAGAGGAGGTCACATCCATGCCTCCATCACAGACTAACACAGCCTGAGTCAGTTCCCTGACTAGGTCAGAGCCCAACTCAGTACCCAGGGTGAACCCTACTAAACCCTTGGCTGGAGCACTCCCACCAACTGTACTAGGGGGAACAGGTGCCTTAGGGGCATTGGTGGGTGCTGGACTTGAGTCTTTGGACTTGGTGCAATCACTGGTCCAGTGGGTCTTTTGCTTACAGACCTTGCACCATGGTTTTCTTTGGCCTTTCCCTTTGTAGACTGTGAATCCCCACCTGAAGAAGATTTTTGGGGGCCTGATGAAGACTTTTGATCTTTACCCTTCTCCCCACCCTTTTCAGAGTTCTTAGTATCTTGCTTCTTGGTTTCCCCACCTTGGTTCTGTACCTTCTGCTTCACCCTGGTTCTGACCCATTTGTCTGCCTTCTTTCCCAATTCTTGGGGAGAGGTCAGATCAGAGTCTACCAGGTATTGATGCAACAGCTGATTTTGACAGTTATTAAGAATCTGCTCCCTCATTATCAGATTGTACAATCCTGAGAAGTCACACACCTTACTGCCCATCAACCAGCCTTCCAGAGCCTTGGCAGAACAATCCACATAGTCTACCCAGTCTTGAGTCTGTGCTTTTTGGGTATCTCTGAACTTCAACCTGTACTGTTCAGTGGTTAGGCCAAACCCATCAATAAGAGCACTCTTCAAGACCTTGTAATTATCAGCATCCTCCTCTCTAACAGTGAGGAGCTTATCTCTACCTTTGTCTGAAAAGGAGAGCCACAAGATTGCTGCCCACTGCTCCTGAGGGACCTTCTGTACCTTACAGGCCCTCTCTAGAGCAGTTATCCACTTGTGGATGTCATCCCCATTCTGATAGGGAGGGACAATCTTGCTCAGGTTCCTATGGTCATAGGACCTTTCCCTATCTCTAGGGATATGGCTGCCACCATGGGACTCTAGTCCCAACTTTCTTTTCTCTCTAAAGAGATCTAGGGACTCCCTGTCTAAGGCTACTTGCTTCTTTCTGAGTTCAAGCTGAGCTTCCTCATATTGAATCAGCCTTGTTCTCCTCTCATGAGAGGATTCCCTCCTATGAGATGAGACAGAGCTCCCTATTGAGGTGCCAGAGTGGTTAGACTCCTGAGAAGGAGATCTAGACTTTCTGGGCACACTCTTAATCCTTCCTGGGGGGACAAAGAGGGCATCATCTTGATCATCCTCTTCATCTTCCACAGGGGCGATTGGGTTATCCAGGTCAGGGTCATTTTCACCCTCCTGGCCAGTTTCAGAGGGGGGGCTGGGGGTATTTCTACCCCTGGTCCCATCCTCATCTTCTGCCCCACCCTCTGCTCCTACCCCTTCAGTCCCCAAGGGCTTACTAAGGTCATAAGCCACCAACAACTCTTTAAGGTGTTGGGTGGTGGGACTTTGGCCTGTCCTTAATTTCCTCAAGTTACATAATGCTCTCAATTCCAAGAATGGGAGTGTATCATACTTGGAGGGTGGAAGCTCAGTGGCTTCCTGCAAGGATTCTTTAGATCCTACCCTTAAAGACATTACTAGTGTGGTGTGGTGTATGCACTACCTACTCTAGTGTGGCCTACTAAACTCTCTTGAGTTGTAGAAAGGGGTGTGCTATCCCTTAACACACAACTCTAAGTTCAGTAGAACTTACTGTATTCTAAGCTTAAATTATATGTACCTTAGGTACCTTTAGTGGTTTTCAGTTGATCAATTCAATTGAGATTATCTGGTAAAACAATAGCAAGCTGGAATCCCACACGCTGCACACCAATGTGAGAAGTTGGCCTGGTATATGCTGTCCACTAATTATAGTGGGCACCTTGCACCAGTCCAAACAACCCCTTATTGGAGATAGGTTAAAGACAACCTTATTGAAAGCTATCCTAGTGGTAGCTATGGAGAGCAGCCTTCAGGCTAAGTCTTGAAGGAATGTAAAGCAGCTTGTTTTACCAGTCTATAATCTCTTGAGTGACCAAATGAAAGAGCACCACACCAGGTATATATTCAAAATATATGTATTTATTGCTAAACACACCCCTCTAGTCTCTTTATGAGGCTAGAGTTCGAAGTACATAAGTTAGAAGTTATTTAAACACAGTAATAGCACAAATACACGTTTAGGCCCTAGGGGCGTACCAAACCATATACCAATAAAGTGGTATAAGAACCACGACTGAACTAGACACTAGGCCTAGAGCCTCTAGAAGTGCTTGGACCACAAGGAACCACCCAAGGTAGTGACACAGGGGACCCACGGGGGACGCGTGCAGTGCAATTACACAACCGCGATACGCCGTTGACTTCTATGGAGAAAGTCGCGATCAGGAAATTAAAGAAAAGGGACACTTAAAGAAGGACTTGGAGCAAACCCTTTGAGAACTAGTACTTTGTAGAGTCTCTACCCACGGGAGCACCGGAGTACTCGTGTTACCTCACCCAGGGAAGCCGGGTGCATAGGTGCCTTTCGGGGTCGGGTTTCGTCGTCGATTTGAATGGCGATCTGCTGCAAAGTGCTGCTGGCGACCAAGTGGAAAGTGTCCGGGTGGATCCAAGAGTGGATCGGAGATCTGAAGAACCTGAAAGCAGAGGGGACAGAGTCTGGGTCACTAGCCAGTGACCAGGAAGGCGATGGACAGATGCCCACCGATGTCGAGTGCTTCAGGTGCGTTGATGGTTGTCTTGACTCTTCAGTGACGATGTCCAGGAGGCGTTGTCGGTGACCAGGAGCAGGATTCGGACTGTCCCACAACGTCTGCGGCTTGCTGAGGTGTCAGCGACCGGATTGGACCCAACAGACCTTGGCAACAGCAAGTCTCGTGGAAAGTGGAAGATGACGATGGTGCATTCCAGCAAGGTCTGGGGAACTCACCCAGCGAGGGTAAGCGAGGGCAGGCCTGGAGCAACCAGGATGCTAAGTAAAAAAAAGATTGGCCTTCGTTCAGGGCTACTAGCCAACGGGCTAGCGACCGCGAAGGAGCCTCGAGACATCGCACGTGGATCTGGCTCACAGGACACTCATGGAGTGGAGGCCAGTGATCTTCGGTGCAGTTGCTGCTGGAGACTAGGGCTACTCGGAGCCCAAAGCACGACTTCGTGGGAGACCCAGAAGAGGATGCACTTGCAAGTGTGCTTGGTGTCCAAGGGTCACGGTCTGAAGTCACCCACGATAGCTACGGGCCTCAGCTTTGCTGGGGACTCAGGGTAGCCTCGGGGAAGTCTGAGAATCCACCTCTGGTGATGCGATGACTTCGGCGTCCGACGGGAGCTTCAGAAATGCGAACCGGACAGATGCTTCTTTGGTGCCTGCCAAGCAGGGGAGTCACTCCTTGACCCCAAGGGAGATTCTTCTGTCCTCTAATCGTGAGTAGAGCGTCGAAGGTCCAGGATTCAGTTTCAGAGTTTCGTCCAGGGATAATCTAAAGTCCTAAGGACTGGGTTCCTATACTTATACTAAGTTTAGGGGTTGGACTACTCTGTGGCCCCACCTATGGGTGGGTCAGGGCAGAGGGGTGGCTACACCCCTTTCCCTTTGTCCAGTTCGTGCCAAAGCAGGGGCTGCAAGCCCCTGATCCGGTTTGAACTGGGGTATGCACAGGGACACCAAACGTGCCCCCAGTGCAGGACTTCAAAGCACCCGAAAGTGCTCCCGCCCAGCCCCAATACACATTATCCTGTCTGGGGAGGTGGTCACACCTCCCTGGGACAGGAAACCTATTGTCCAGGCCTCCCCTGCCGGAGTTTCGTCCAGCAGCAGGAGGCCAGACTCGTGTCTGTGGCAGCAGCATCCATTTTGTGATGCCAGGGCTTTGGAAAGAAGTTACCGGGCTAGCCAGAGTTAACATGTCTTTCCCTCTAGAAGGGTGGAATGCTACCCCCGCCGCCAGAATTGGCGGGGGGTAGTATTCCAAGATGTTTGACACCAAACACGACATGTTTAGGTGCAGCCATTCCAAAGTTAGCATTTAACGCGAGGTTATAATGCGCTTAAGAGTATATGGTCAGGCTGCACTACAAACAGCATCAGAGAAGGGTCTCCAAACGCTGCAGAGGGGCCCTTCTCATGCAGGGGCACCCTCTCACATAGGAACCATGCACTCTGCCTTCAGGATTGATAAGGCCTGCCTTAGGAGTGACTTATAGGTTTATATGTGTGTATGTATTTAGTGATATAGGTAACCTATATCACAGTAAGGGGTGCATGCACCACCTTACCCAGGCTGCAGTAGCAGACCTGTGGTGTCAGTTTGGATGGCTTTCCAGGGGTGGCATAATACATGCTGCAGTCCCTGGTAGGCCTCTGAGGTACCTATGCCCTTGGTACATAGTATACCATATACTAGGGACTTATAAGGGCACTCCAGATTCCAATCAGTGATGTGCCTAAGGCACATGGAAACCATTTTAGAGAGGAAGCAGCTAGGCTGGGGTTCTGATTAGCAGGGCCCCAGCCAGACTAATGTCGAAAAACAGTGAAGCATCAGCAAAAAGTGGGGGTACCCATGTGAAGCAGATCCTACTCTCCTACATTCGCTTATGTTCTTGCTTACTGCTTTAGTTTAGGGTTTCCCTTATTAAGTTAGTGTAGGGAAAGATAGGTTACTCATGCTCGCTAAAAAGAATCATCTGATGCAATTTAACCTTCATTTTTTCTGTCTGATTACCTGCGTCATTATCTTACAGTTATTCATTTGCTTTGTACTATATAGGGTACATCTCATAAGGAGAGTTTGACTCACTCTGATCTTTATGTATTTGTATATGATTTTGCAGAGATCGATCTACATTGATTTGTTTCTGAACTTATAATTAAACCTACTAAACTCAGATCAAAGAGTCGAGTGGATTATTGTGTAGCCACATTGGTTGCACTGCATTGAAATGATAACTAGTGATTTGATTCCTTTCACCGCTCAATCTACTAGAAAGACCGATCCCCTCTGGATAGAAATTATGTAAATTGACCTAGACTTTAACAATGGCACTAATGCAAGTAAGGTAAATTGTCTCCCCCACCCTCAGATCTGTCTGAAAATGCAGACATAAATTGGGTTCAATGGTTTGCTCATATCCTTGGATCCTGGTGTCACAGCATCTGCTGCACTAATGATTGCTGCACCCCCTGGTTGCAGATCTCCAAGGGCCACATGTATGAAAGTAGGATTTTGTGATCACCAAATAGCGATTATTGGTAATCACAGGATGCAATGTATTAAGGAATCAGTAAAATGTTTGTGATCCCTTAATATTACCTAATAACGATTAGCTAAATAGCGTATCGCTATTAGGTAATATGACTCCATTCGTTCCTATGGGCCGAAAGGCCCATAGGTGCGAATGGTTTTGCATTAGCTAATTTGAGATTATCTAATTGGTAATTGTAAATTAGCGAATGCAAAGCCAAGGTTGTCGGGGGCCTCAGGTCCCCTGAAGCACCCCCAAAATGTAAATTGTGCAAATATAAAGCACACACATGCCCTAGTGGCATGTATGCGCTACATGGCACTTTGAAGAAAAGCATTTTTGTCCATTTTTCAAAATTCGCACATGGTTACCATCAACTTGAAGTTGATGGTAATAGCATTTCCTAAATGCACAGTTCCCATTTAGGAAAAGCTTCTTACATGTGCATTAGGGAATCACAAATTGTGATTCCCTATTTGCATTAGCAATTTAGGTAATCACTACAAATTGCGATTACCTAAATTGCGAATCCTGAAGCCTTTCATACATGAGGAAAGGCCATTTCGCATTGGCAAACGGCCGAATTTTGCGATTTGCACCGTTTGCAAATGCAAAATACTTTCATGCATCTGGCCACAAGGTCCTCATTCTACCTTTCCTCATTTCCCAGCTCCATCCCTCTCCTCTCATCTTTATTACATTTGCTCCTCTCTGTCTCATTCCTCTTTCTTTTTCTTCCTGTATTCAGTCTTTTTCTCATTCATATCTCCTTCCTCCTTTCTCACCTGGAGATCTATATTTCTGACCCCTTTCTCTTCCTCTTCTCTTGCCCCTTTTGGTCGTCCATACCTCCTATCTCTTTCTCTCTTATCATTATCCCCTTTTCCTATTCTGTCTGTGTCTTCTATGCCTCTCCTTTCTATCATTCACTACTACTTTTCTGTCATCCCTTTCTTTTCTCTTCCTAATTTTTCTTTATTCGCTTCTCCCTATGTACCTCACCCACCCACCACGAAGAGTAAAGCTAGGCTCCAAGCAGGCCCTATGTTTTAAAAATTCTGAGTAGATAGCCTCTAAACTACCTGCAGAGCAGGCTGTACCCCTCCCACCTCAGGGCCCCAGTGCTGCTGCACTTCTGATAGCTATGCCCCTGGATTAAAATGTCTGTAGCCATAAAATGCACAGTATACGTAATTCATATAGAGCTGTGGCGACTGATATCACACACATTTTGACCTCAATGTCTTCACAAGAAGTGACAACATATTACCTTTGACCCTGAATTTTCCAGGAAATTATGTTGCTTGACCTTACCCAAGATGACATCACAATAAATGTCATGGCTGAAATTACCATAATAACAGCATAATTAATATAACATCACAACACAGATAAATGTTCATTTTAGATCCTACCTTTATTTTATTTAGGGTGCTGATATGATATGCCAAGAAACATTAGTCATTTCTCTGTACCTTAAATGAAAATTATGAGCGTGTTTGAGAAGGAAAGAGTGTCATAAAACACCAACCAATGCTGGGAACCTATATTAATTATATCAAAAACGGTTATACATTCTGGCTCCCCTTGTGTATAGCTCAACGAGAAATGTATACATAAAACTTAGTGAGATGTAAAAAAAGAAAATAGTAGTTATGTCCACTTGTATTAATTTATATGAGCCATTGGGCCTATTCACAAAGGTAAATTTGGTCATAATCATACATTTATCACCAAATTTACCTCACGCATGCCTGCCAGAAACTAACGGGATTCCTGACAGACGTAAGCCCTGTGATGGGAGTTGAGATCTTCGATTCAAGGTTGAAGTTCTCCACATCCTTAAATCCCATTTAAGGGGTGCGATTGAGGAAGTTCTTGGGAATTCCAAGGAAAGGTTTGCCTTGAAAGTTTGTGAATGTCCACACAATAATATGTTTGTGGCATTCACAAACTCATCATTCCAATTTCCATCATGGAAAGGGTTGTATTGGTACTCCAGTGAAGTGAAGTCCCTTTCATTGTGTGAATGGCATCGTTCATCACCAAATCTGGTTGGGATGTAGGGGGAAAAGGTGTTTCCAGGGGGACGAATATTTTCCCAGTGGCATAAAAAGAAACAAAACAATGTGTGCTTTTGCATAGGTGAATCGAATTGAGGTCCATAAAGCTGTAAATGGTAAATTATTTAGATTTTAACTGAAATAAAAGGAAAATAATAAGGTGTCCTGCACAACTTATCTTTAGAAACACTTTCATAAAAATATGCTAAAGACTCTTGAAAATTCAAAAAACTGTATTTCACGAACATGCAGACATGTTTCACCTTGGTGCATCAGATTATATCACTGCATTGAAAGGCATTTATTGAAAGTGATAGTCTTCAAACATGAACTTGGAAACATGAACTTAGAAACATTCACGCTTTCCGTGCTTTGACAAAAAAAATGACATTAGTGAAACAAGAGGCAAGTCACTTGTCATGTGGACCCTCTATGTGGCCTAGGTTATTATTATACAATGAACAACATTATAGTGTTATTAAATCAAACACAAGAGGTTTTGCACAGCCAGAACTCTATTTCAAGGTGCTCTCATATGTGATGGTAAAGAAAAGGGAGGCAAAGTTAAAACAATTGCCTAGGATCGCACAATTTGATCAAATGACGGGAAGTCAGGACTGATTCCAGGTTTTCTGTTTTTTCATTGTGCAATTCAGCCACTGCACTGGTATCTCTTTCCCTCTCTCATTTCACATTTAAATGTAATGCTTTGTCTTTAAGTATAGGCACATGTTGTTAGAGGGTGGATGGCAGATAGAAGCCACATGAAGGCTCGGCTTGTTTTGGGGGTCAAGAATCCAAGAGAAGCTCGAACTGAGCCAGAACTGGATATTTGGCTTGAACTTGGCTCGACTTCAGTGGCTTGTCCACCTCTATTACATATTGGCAATTAAGGGGACTAAGGCATTTGATGGAAATTATTTGATGATCATCAAAACAATGTGGAGAAGCAAGAGTATCAACACCACAGTGCAGGGCTCCTTGTTTCAAGATTCATAACTTTCTCCCTAAACCATGTTTTAGAGAGTGGACTATAGGACTGGGTTTTCTCTCCTCCTTGGGTAAAATGACTGTTGAGTTATAACACTGTTTCCTTATTACATACTTACTGCCAATGTTTAGTTTGAATTAGGTTTGCCCCAACTCTGTTAAAAAAGAGCAGAGGAATGTGTTGAGAAAGAGAGAACAATTTGTTACAAGGGGGGCAGATATTAATTAAAAAAATGCCTTCTGCTACCATAGTTTCCATCTTACTCATTAGTCAACTGAGGTGTGAGTGGGTCAGATGGTGCGACTCAGGTACTACTCTCACCAAAGAAATGCCAGTGTGCTGTGGAACTTGCTCAGACTTTAAATACAGATTTCACAACCAGCATATTTTGGTAGAGTGGAAATGCCAGGATTAAATGTCAAGTCATATAGTGGCATGGCTAAAACAATCCACTGTTCCAGGTCTAGCGGTGGAGGCTGGGTATTTGTGTCTGCCTGCCTCAGTGAGTTGCACACCCTGTTGGGGGGGGGGCGCTTTGTCATTTAACAGAGCCTGTTTCTAAGCACCCCTAATACTTACAGATAAGATACTAAAGGCATAAGGAGGCTATGAGTCTTAAGGTTTTATTTTATTCTAATTCAATAATCAAGTTTTTTCCATGTGCGCTTGACTTACCAAAGGTAGCAATAGCAAACAGAAAATGCTAACCCCAGTGTGTGGTAGTGGGACAGTGTTATAGATACAGCAAAACACAATATTGTTAAAACCATGGTTCTTGTAGAGACTAGGGGCTTAATTTAGAGAGAGGTATGGAATGGAACCCTCAAAATAGCTCCACAAATCACTGTGCACACCACGTGCATGCTTTTCTTCCATTACAACCCCCCCTCAAACTGAGGGTGCCTCCTGCCTTGATTTGAATTTGTTGAAACCTGCAGTATATCATGGGATCAAGTAGTGCACATGTACAGCTTGCACACCTTGGAATGGGGGAATAACATGCACTATTGGTGTGATATTCCCCATTCCAAGATGTCATACTCAGGGGCAATTTCTCCTAATTTAGGAACCCAAAGTACTGGGTTTGCAATCTGCACCCAATTTTTGAAACTCTGTCGTGATCTGGTCCTTGGGTGTATCCCTACACCCCCTTCCCTGTCTTCTCTACTCAAAATACTGCAGCACGAGCACTGGCAGCAGGGCCCAGGGTTGTTCAGGCACACAACTCCCATCGGGGAGTACAATGCACCAGTGCTGTGCTTCACTGCCCAGACTGTGAACAGGTGGACATTTTCCCTAATTGCATTAGGGCCTTTGGCACCCTTGCTATACCAATATCTCTTTCCCTTCAATTGTGAAACCTGCAGACCAGCAGTACAAAGCTTGAACAGCGCCCGAACTAACACAACTAAGGTTAAAAAAGCATATTGCATTATTCGGTGCACATAGCAGAATTAATTTAAAGATTTAACAGGGCTGAGTTTTTCTTTTCTCAGACTGTTTTATGTTTCCAAAACCAGTTTCAGAAATAAATCGAGCTATTTTATTTGTTGCAATTTGTGAACTTCTCCTTAATGTTCATTTATCCTGCTATGAGTCAATAACAGCTCTAATTCTCTGACGTAAAACGTTTCTGTACCCTTTACATTCTCACAACTCCCTTGGGGCATATTTACTTTCCGCGCAGCTGTTCTCGTGGATGCCAATTACAAAAGTTAGTGTTAATCATGCCAAAAAACTAATAAGGATGCAGCACAAATGATACCGAATTCTAATTGTTTTCTGGAATGGAACAATCAACTCTGGCAGAGAGAGTCATCAAATTATAGCAAATTTAGAACAAATATTTTCGCTACAATTTTAAGGAGAAAACATGCTTGTATTTTAAACTCAAGCTAATCCTGATGCACTTGTTTTCAGACTTTATAATTTCCAGGCCTGTTTACGTATATTTAAGGTGCTTGTACACAAAAAAGTGGTCGAGTAATGATGCAGTCCTATATTGTGGATAAGACATTTTTATTACAAATGTTTGTGAAAATTCATGAAACAGTGCCAAACACCCTGTGGAAGCTGCCTCTGAGATACATATATATATATTATCTACTGGCGGTCGCCAGTAGATAGTTATAGTTAGGACCTATTATCCATAGGAAATCCGTAACATTCTATTCCCAATAACTTTGGCATCGTTTGTCGAATCATCGCAAAATTTTCAAAACTAGTGGGGCGTTCCGGTCCGCTCCTGTCTTGAAAGTTTCGGGGTGATTCATCAAGCGGGGGCTGAGAAAAAAAGGGGGGTCCCAAAACGTGTTTTCTCCATGTTAATTCCCATAGGAAATTTTAGCCACGGCTACAGCCCGAACTGCTGAACGGAATTACACCAAATTTGGCAAAAGGTAGCGCTTGGTTCAGAAAGCGACCTTTTTTAAATGGTGTAAATCCGTTCAGTAGTTGCGGAGAAATTCAAAAAATAAGAGTGAAAAATCATTTTCCCATAGGAAACTTTATGCAAGGCTACAGCAAAAACTGCTGAACGGAATTACACCAAATTTGGCAAAAAGGTAGTGCTTGGTTCAGAAAGCACCCTTTTAAAAATGGTGTAAATCCGTTCAGTAGTTGATGAGAAAATCCAAAATAAAAGTTTCGATATCTATGGCCGCGGTGGATCCGCGCACCCTCCCTACCACGAGCTGCATGCTAATTGGCTGTCAACACTCCAAACCAGGAAGTGTTGGCAGCCATCTTGTTCCTCAGTAGAACCGAGGAACAAGAAATCAGTAAAACAAGTGCGCAAAACGCAAAAGGGGGCAGGGTAGAAACACCCTGACCCCTAGGTCTGCTCAGGGGTCCCACAAAGACCCCTGGGCAGAAAAAGCATTTTTTTTTCAAAATCGGCGGGATGCGCTTAGGGTGCGCGGATCCCGCCGATTAAAAAAAAAAAAACACAAGAAACAAGTGTGCAAAACGCACAAAGGGGGCAGGGTAGAAACACCCTGAACCCCTAGGTCTGCTCAGGGGTCCCACAAGGACCCCTGGGCAGAAAAAAGCAAAAAAAAAAAAAGACCGGCATCGTGCTGGAGGCCCCGCCCTCCCTGCAGCAGTCTGCAAACGCGCCCCTGGCGCGTTTAAGAAGGGAAGTAATTCCCTTGAATACTGGGGGTCCCTGGGGCCAACTAGCCCACCAGGAACCTCCGGTATGCGCCAGGGGGCTGCGTTGCAGAGAGGTGTACAGAGGCCACGCCCCTTTTACACTTCTCTGCAACGCAGCTCTGTGGTGCTTTTGGAGGTACATGGTGGGCTAGTTGGACTCCAGGGACCCTCAGTATTCAAGGGACTTAATCCCCCAACTTAAAACTCGCCACGGTGCGCGTTTGCACAGTGGTGAAGGGAGGGGCGTGGCTTCAGGTGACATGTGTGCAAACAGGCCCCGTGGCACGTTTTAAGATGGGGAATTAAATCCTCTTCAATCCTGAGGGTCCCTGGGGCCAACTAGCCCACCAGGTACCTCCAGTAAGCACCACGGAGCTGCGTTGCAGAGTGTTGTAAAAGGGCGTGGCCTCTGAACACCTCTCTGCAACGCACCTCTCTGGCGCATACTGGAGGTATCTGGTGGGCCAGTTGGCCCCTAGGGACCCTCGGGAGTGAGGAGGAATTAATTCTCCAACTTAAAACGCGCCACAGGGCGTGTTTGCAGACATGTCACTTCAGGCCCCACCCCCTTCCTTCACCATTGTGCAAATATTCCTCTAAAATCAGCCGAACTACGAATTCCGATTTACTCACCTGTTATCAGGAGAGACCTCAGTGCTGCATCTTTGAGCCCAGTACTGATCCTGAAAAGTAATTTTAACCGTACTTACCAGTAACTTGAATTTCCTTCCATAGGATATCATTGCCTGCTTTTTGCTGAAAAAGTTTCTAAGTGTCGATTTTTGAAACATACAAATATTCCTCTAAAATCAGCCGAACTACGAATTCCGATTTACTCACCTGTTATCAGGAGAGACCTCAGTGCTGTATCTTTGAGCCCAGTACTGATCCTGAAGAGTAATTTTAACCGTACTTACCAGTAACTTGAATTTTCTTCCATAGGCTAACATTGACTGGTTTCACTTGGAAATTCTTCTGTGTGTGGAGTTTTGGAACTTTATAATATTCCTCTACAATCAGCCGAACTGCGAATTCCGATTTACTCACCTGTTATCAGGAGAGAACCCAGTGCTGCATCTTTTAGCCCAGCACTGACCCTGAAAAGTAATTCTAACCGTACTTACCAGTAACTTGTATTTCCTTCCATAGGAATCCATTGTCTGGTTTTCAGCAGAAAAGTTTCAAAGTGTCGATTTTCACAAACTACAAATATTCCTTAAAAATCGCCTGTATGACTTAAACGCAAATAATTAAAAACAAGGGGGGCCACACAGCCCCCTTTAAAAAAAAAAATCCGGCATCGCACCGGAGGCCACGCCCCCTCCTTGTCAGCACTCTGCAAACGGCCCCCTGGCGCGTTTGCAGAGGGGGAACGAATTCCCCTTGAATACTGGAGGTCCCTGGGGGCCAACTAGCCCACCAGGAACCTCCAGTATGCGCCAGGGGGCTGTGTTGCAGAGAGGTGTTCTGAGGCCACGCCCCTTTGTACACCTCTCTGCAACGCAGCTCTGTGGCGCTTAATGGAGGTAGCTGGTGGGCTAGTTGCACCCCAGGGTCCCTCAGGATTCAAAGGGAATTAATTCCCCAACTTAAAACGCGCCACGGGGCGTGTTTGCGCACATGTCACCTGAGGCCCCGTCCCCTCCCTTCACCACTGTGCAAACGCGCCCCGTGGTGCGTTTTAAGTTGGGGGATTAGGTCACCTTGAATCCTGAGGGTCCCTGGGGCCCAACTAGGCCCACTAGGTACTTCCAGTAAGCACCACAGGCCTGCGTTGCAACGCCTGTAACAAATTGTGCAGTTGTGTTTAGGTAGTGAAGAGGGTCGTGCTGGGGGTAGTGTTTTAGGGTTTAGGGTAGTGCAGTGGTGTTTGTGTAGTGTAGGGGGTCATGCTGGGGTGGGTTTAGGGTAGTGCAGTGGTGTTTGGGTAGTGTAGGGAGTCGTGCTGGGGGAGTGTTTTAGGGTTTAGGGTAGTGCAGTGGTGTTTGGGTAGTGTAGGGGGTCGTGCTGGGGGTAGTGTTTTAGTGTTTAGGGTAGTGCAGTGGTGTTTGGGTAGTGTAGGGGGTCGTGCTGGGGGTAGTGATTTAGGGTAGTACAGTGGTGTTTGGGTAGTGTAGGGGGTACTGCTGGGGGTAGTGTTTTAGGGTTTAGGGTAGTGCAGTGGTGTTTGGGTAGTGTAGGGGTACTGCTGGGGGTAGTTTTTAGGGTTTAGGGTAGTGCAGTGGTGTTTGGGTAGTATAGTGGTTCGTGCTGGGGGTAGTTTTTTACGGTTTAGGGTAGTGCAGTGGTGTTTGTGTAGTGTAGGGGGTAGTGTTTTAGGGTTTAGGGTAGTGCAGTGGTGTTTGTGTAGTGTAGGAGGTTGTGTTTTAGGGTTTAGGGTAGTGCAGTGGTCTTTGGGTAGTGTAGGGAGTTGTGCGGGGGTCGTGTTTTAGGGTAGTGTAGGGGGTCATGCGGGGGTAGTGTTTTAGGGATTAGGGTAGTGCATTGGTGTTTGGGTAGTGTAGGGGTCATGCGGGGGTAGTGTTTTAGGGTTTAGGGCAGTGCAGTGGTGTTTGGGTAGTGTAGGGGGTCATGCGGGGGTAGTGTTTTAGGGTTTAGGGCAGTGCAGTGGTGTTTGGGTAGTGTAGGGGGTCGTGCTGGGGGGAGTGTTTTAGGGTTTAGGGCAGTGCAGTGGTGTTCGGGTAGTGTAGGGGGTCGTGCTGGTGGGAGGGTTTAGGGCAGTGCAGTCGTGTTTGGGTAGTGTAGGGGGTTGTGCTGGGGGTAGTATTTTAGGGTTTAGGGTAGTGCAGTGGTGTTCGGGTAGTGTAGGGGGTCATGCTGGGGGTAGTGTTCTAGGGTTTAGGGCAGTGCAGTGGTGTTTGGGCAGTGTAGGGGGTAATGCTGGGGGTGGTGTTTTAGGGTTTAGGGCAGTGCAGTGGTGTTCGGGCAGTGTAGGGGGTCATGCTGGGGGTGGTGTTTCAGGGTTTAGGGCAGTGCAGTGGTGTTCGGACAGTGTAGGGGGTGGTGTTTCAGGGTTTAGGGCAGTGCAGTGGTGTTCGGGCAGTGTAGGGGGTCGTGCAGGGGTGGTGTTTCAGGGTTTAGGGCAGTGGTGTTCGGGCAGTGTAGGGGTCGTGCTGGGGGTGGTGTTTCAGGGTTTGGGGCAGTGCAGTGGTGTTCGAGCAGTAAAGGGGGTCGTGCTGGGGGTGGTGTTTCAGGGTTTAGGGCAGTGCAGTGGTGTTCGGACAGTGTAGGGGCGGTGCAGGGGTGGTGTTTCAGGGTTTAGGGCAGTGCAGTGGTGTCCGGGCAGTGTAGGGGGTGCTGCAGGGGGTGGTGTTTCAGGGTTTAGGGCAGTGCAGTGGTGTTCGGGCAGTGTAGGGGTCGTGCAGGGGTGGTGTTTCAGGGTTTAGGGCAGTGCAGTGGTGTTCGGGCAGTGTAGTGGGTCGTGCTGGGGCTGGTGTTTCAGGGTTTAGGGCAGTACAGTGGTGTTCGGGCAGTGTAGGGGGTTGTGCTGGGGCTGGTGTTTCAGGGTTTAGGGCAGTGCAGTGGTGTTCGGGCAGTGTAGGGGTTGTGCTGGGGCTGGTGTTTCAGGGTTTAGGGCATTGCAGTGCTGTTCGGGCAGTGTAGGTGGTCGTGCTGGGGCTGGTGTTTCAGGGTTTAGGGCAGTGCAGTGGTGTTCGGGCAGTGTAGGGGTCATGCTGGGGCTGGTGTTTCAGGGTTTAGGGCAGTGCAGTGGTGTTCGGGCAGTGTAGGGGTCTTGCTGGGGCTGGTGTTTCAGAGTCTAGGGCAGTGCAGTGGTGTTCGGGCAGTGTAGGGGGTCTTGCTGGGGCTGGTGTTTCAGGGTTTAGGGCAGTGCAGTGGTGTTCGGGCAGTGTAGGGGGTCGTGCTGGGGGTGGTGTTTTAGGGTTTAGGGCAGTGCAGTGGTGTTTGGGCAGTGTAGGGGGTCGTGCTGGGGCTAGTGTTTCAGGATTTAGGGCAGAGCAATGGTGTTCAGGCAGTGTAGGGGGTTTTGCTGGAGGTGGTGTTTCAGGGTTTAGGGCAGTGCAGTGGTGTTCGTGCAGTGTAGGGGGTGGTGTTTCAGGGTTTAGGACAGTGGTGTTCAGACAGTGTAGGGGGTCTTGCTGGGGTTGATGTTTCAGGGTTTAGGGCAGTGCAGTGGTGTTCGGGCAGTGTAGGGGGTCGTGCTGGGGGTGGTGTTTCAAGGTTTAGGGCAGTGCAGTGGTGTTCCGGTAGTGTAGGAGGTCGTGCAGGGGGTGGTGTTTCAGGGTTTAGAGCAGTGCAGTGGTGTTCGGGCAGAGTAGGGGGTTGTGCTGGGGGTGGTGTTTCAGGGTTTAGGGCAGTGCAGTGGTGTACCGGCAGTGTAGGGTGTCGTGCTGAGGGGTGGTGTTTCAGGGTTTAGGGCAGTGCAGTGGTGTTCGGGCAGTGTAGGGGGTCGTGCAGGGGTGGTGTTTCAGGGTTTAGGGCAGTGCAGTGGTGTTCGGCCAGTGTAGGTGGTCTTGCTGGGGGTGGTGTTTCAGGCTTTAGTGCAGTGGTGTTCGGGCAGTGTAGGGGGTCTTGCTGGGGCTGGTGTTTCAGGGTTTAGGGCAGTGCAGTGGTGTTCGGGCAGTGTAGGGGTCGTGCTGGGGCTGGTGTTTCAGGGTTTATGGCAGTGCAGTGGTGTTCGGGCAGTGTAGGGGGTCGTGCTGGGGCTGGTGTTTCAGGGTTTAGGGCAGTGCAGTGGTTTTTGGGCAGTGTAGGCGGTCGTGCTGGGGCTGGTGTTTCAGGGTTTAGGGCAGTGCAGTGGTGTTCGGGCAGTGTACGGGGTTGTGTTGGGGCTGGTGTTTCAGGGTTTAGGGCAGTGCAGTGGTGTTCGGGCAGTGTAGGGGGTCGTGCTGGGGGTGGTGTTTCATGGTTTAGGGCAGTGCAGTGGTGTTCGGGCAGTGTAGGGGGTCGTGCTAGGGGTGGTGTTTCAGGGTTTAGGGCAGTGCAGTGGTGTTCGGGCAGTGTAGGGGGTCATGCTGGGGGTGGTGTTTCAGGGTTTAGGGCAGTGCAGTGGTGTACGGGCAGTATAGGGGGTCTTGCTGGGGGTGGTGTTTCAGGGTTTAGGGCAGTGGTGTTCGGGCAGTGTAGGGGTCATGCTGGGGGTGGTGTTTCAGGGTTTAGGGCAGTGCAGTAGTGTTCGGGCAGTGTAGGGGATCGTGCAGGGGGTGGTGTTTCAGGGTTTAGGGCAGTGCAGTGGTGTTCGGTCAGTGTAGGGCGTCGTGCTGGGGGTGGTGTTTCAGGGTTTAGGGCAGTGCAGTGGTGTTCGGGCAGTGTAGGGGTCGTGCAGGGGTGGTGTTTCAGGGTTTAGGGCAGTGCAGTGGTGTTCGGGCAGTGTAGGGGTCGTGCTGGGGCTGGTGTTTCAGGGTTTAAGGCAGTACAGTGGTGTTCGGGCAGTGTAGGGGGTCTTGCTGGGGGTGGTGTTTCAGGGTTTAGGGCAGTGGTGTTCAGGCAGTGTATGGGGTCTTGCTGGGGGTGGTGTTTCAGGGTTTAGGGCAGTGCAGTGGTGTTCGGGCAGTGTAGGGGGTCTTGCTGGGGGTAGTGTTTCAGGGTTTAGGGCAGTGCAGTGGTGTTCGGGCAGTGTAGGGGGTTGTGCTGGGGATGGTGTTTCAGGGTTTAGGGCAGTGCAGTAGTGTTCGGGCAGTGTAGGGGGTCATGCAGGGGGTGGTGTTTCAGGGTTTAGGGCAGTGCAGTGGTGTTCGGGCAGTGTAGGGGGTCCTGCTGGGGGTGGTGTTTCAGGGTTTAGGTCAGTGCAGTGGTGTTCGGGCAATGTAGGGGTCGTGCTGGGGGTGGTGTTTCAGGGTTTAGGGCAGTGGTGTTCGGGCAGTGTAGGGGGTCTTGCTGGGGGTGATGTTTCAGGGTTTAGGGCAGTGCAGTGGTGTTCGGGCAGTGTAGTGGGTCGTGAAGGGGGTGGTGTTTCAGGGTTTAGTGCAGTGGTGTTCGGGCAGTGTAGGGGGTCATGCTAGGGTATGTGTTTCAGGGTTTAGGGCAGTGCAGTGGTGTTCGGGCAGTGTAGGGGGTCGTGCAGGGGCTGGTGTTTCAGGGTTTAGGGCAGTGCAGTGGTGTTCGGGCAGTGTAGGGGTCATGCTGGGGGTAGTGTTTTAGGGTTTAGGGTAGTGCAGTGGTGCTTGTGTAGTGTAGGGGTCATGCTGGGGGTAGTGTTTTAGGGTTTAGGGTAGTGCAGTGGTGTTTGTGTAGTGTAGGGGGTCATGTTTTAGGGTAGTGCAGTGGTGTTTGGGTAGTGTAGGGGGTCGTGCTGGGGGTAGTGTTTTAGGATTTAGGTTAGTGCAGTGGTGTTTGGGTAGTGTAGGGGGTCGTGCTGGGGGTAGTGTTTTAGGGTTTAAGGTAGTGCAGTGGTGTTTGTGTAGTGTAGGGGGTCATACTGAGGGTAGTGTTTTAGGGTTTAGGGTAGTGCAGTGGTGCTTGTGTAGTGTAGGGGTCGTGCTGGGGGTAGTGTTTTAGGGTTTAGGGTAGTGCAGTGGTGTTTGTGTAGTGTAGGGGGTCATGTTTTAGGGTAGTGCAGTGGTGTTTGGGTAGTGTAGGGGTCGTGCTGGGGGTAGTGTTTTAGGATTTAGGTTAGTGCAGTGGTGTTGGGGTAGTGTTTTAGGGTTTAGGGTAGTGCAGTGGTGTTTGTGTAGTGTAGGGGGTCATGCTGGGGGTAGTGTTTTAGTGTTTAGGATAGTGCAGTGGTGCTTGTGTAGTGTAGGGGGTCGTGCTGGGGTAGTGTTTTAGGGTTTAGGGTAGTGCAGTGGTATTTTTGTAGTGTATGGGGGTCATGTTTTAAGATGCAACGCTCCAATACCTGACCAGTCTGCACTACATAAAACTGCAAAAAAACTAAAAGTAAAAAGTGTTTTGCACACTTTTGTCATTGGGCTATATGTGGGCTACATCTGGGTAATATCTGTGCTACATTTTGGCTCTTTTTCACTGGTGGCCATCTTGGAAGACTTCTTTGTTATGAAGTTTCCTAATTTCCTCATTTACTGCAGTCTCCTCAGTAGGAAATGCTTTCAGTTTTTTACTTTGATTCCATCAAGAAGGCATTCAGATGTGTCACACATTTGCCATAAATTCAGAATGTTATTACTCTAGTTGCTCATTAGATCACTGTAGTAAAGCTACTGCTCACCAAGGAGTTAACTGGAAGTCTACTGCTGGTATTGAAAGTGATTGTTTCAGTCTGCATGTCAGAATTTTCTAATGAAATAGAAGAGTATTTGAGATCTCACTTAAAACATGCACTAAATTTTCTTTTTGCAGCACTAACCATAATTTCTATGGCAAAATGAACCCCTCATTTTGTTCCTTTTTAAATTAAATGTTTTAAGTGCTACCAGTTTATTCCACTCAAGATGGCTTCAGGTGTGCCATACTTTTGTCATAAGTAAGGCTGTTAGCTCTCTAGTTGTTCTTTAGAACACTCTGGGAAGCTGCAGTAGAACACAAAGGCATCAACTGACAGGCTGCTCCTGTTGAAATATAACAGGAAGATATTTGAGATCTCACTTAAAACATGTCCTAATTTTTCTTTCTACAGCAATAACCATAATTTCTATGGCAAAATGAACCCCTCATTTTGTTCCTTTTTAAATTAAATGTTTTAAATGTTACCAGTTTATTCCAATCAAGATGGCTTCAGGTGTGCCATACGTTTGTCATAAGTAAGACTGTTAGCGCTCTAGTTGTTCTTTAGAACACTCTGGGAAGCTGCAGTAGAACACAAAGGCATCAACTGACAGGCTGCTCCTGTTGAAATATAACAGGAAGATATTTGAGATCACACTTGAAACATGTCCTAATTTTTCTTTCTACAGCACTAACCATAATTTCTATGACAAAATGAACCCCATCATTTTGTTCCTTTTAAATTAAATGTTTTAAGTGTTACCAGTTTATTCCAATCAAGATGGCTTCAGGTGTGCCATACTTTTGTCATAAGTAAGACTGTTAGCGCTCTAGTTGTTCTTTAGAACACTCTGGGAAGCTGCAGTAGAACACAAAGGCATCAACTGACAGGCTGCTCCTGTTGAAATATAACAGGAAGATATTTGAGATCACACTTGAAACATGTCCTAATTTTTCTTTCCAGAGCACTAACCATAATTTCTATGACAAGATGAACCCCATCATTTTGTTCCTTTTTAAATTAAATGTTTTAAGTGTTACCAGTTTATTCCAATCAAGATGGCTTCAGGTGTGCCATACTTTTGTCAGTAAGGCTGTTAGCACTCTAGTTGTTCTTTAGAACACTCTGGGAAGCTGCAGTAGAACACAAAGGAATCAACTGACAGTCTCTGCCCTTGTTGGATGTACATGTTTTACTGAGAATGTCAGACTTCATTCTCACATGACTGAGAAAGATAATTTGAATTTACAGAAAATATGCTCTCATTTTAGCTTCTGGAGCACCTTCCAAAACTGTATGGGACAAGCATGTGAAAATAGTTTTCTCTCAAACATGATTCATGATATCCCAGCAGAAGGTTTTTCACAGGGTAAAATCACCTTAGAACACACCACAATTCCTGAAATTAGTATGGTACCATCAACAAATGAATTCTAATGTAACTAAAGTCTGTTATCACCCTTTATAGTTCTCCTTTTGGTAACCCTCCAAATCTTCGATTCACTACAATGCATTTCAGTGGGGTACTATCATTTATATTGGTCCCAAGATGGCTGCCAGCAATTCCAGGATGAAGTGCTGACAGCCAATCAGATCTCACGATGACATGTGTGGTTAGGCTCCGCCCAGATATATATGTGTTTTTACTTTTGATTTTCTCAGCAACTACTGAACGGATTTACACCATTTAACAAAAAGGGTTCTTTTGAACCAAGAACTACCTCTTTGCCAAATTTGGTGTAATTCCGTTCAGCAGTTCGGGCTGTAGCCTTGCATAAAGTTTCCTATGGGAAATTGATTTTTGACTCTTATTTTTTTATTTCTCCGCAACTACTGAACGGATTTACACCATTTAACAAAAGGGTTCTTTCTGAACCAAGAACTACCTCTTTGCCAAATTTGGTGTAATTCCGTTCAGCAGTTCGGGCTGTAGCCGTGTCTAAAGTTTCCTATGGGAAAATGAATGGGGAAAACACGTTTTGGGACCCCCCTTTTTTCTCGGCCCCCGCTTGATGAATCACCCTGAGACTTTCAAGGTAGGAGCGGACCGGAGCGGAGCATAAAGTTTGAAAATTTCGCGAAGATTCGTCAACCGACGCAAGAGTTATTTCAAATAGAATGTCGCGGATTTCCTATGGAAAATAGGTCCTAATTATAACTATCTACTGGCGACCGCCAGTAGATAATATATATATATTATATTCACTGAAAAAACCATAGGTTTTAGGGACAGTTATAGTTAGTTGGACATTGCACTCGTACAAAACCCGTGAAATTCCCCCGTTATAGTTAGTTCAGCTAACTATAACTCGCGCCCCCGCAATGCACTGCTGATGACATCACATATTACATCACTCATGACATGGTCAGTAACATCACTGATGACATCACTGATGACATCTCAAATGACATCACTGATGACATCATCCAGTGACTGTGTGTTTCTGTAAAGTTTAAATATGTTTAATATCTATAGGGAAAGGCGTATTGAAGAATGAGTGGGTGTATAAGTGTCTGAATGGATGATTTAGTACGTGCGTGACTGACTCTACAAGTGAGTGATTAAACGTATCTTACTGAATGCATGGGTTAGTGACTAAACTGTGTGAATGTCTGTATTCGTCTGTTGGTGTGTAAGTGGATGCATGGATTTGCGAATAGCTACATGAGTGTCTATATGGGTTATTGATTGGTTCTATGAGTATCTGTATGGGTGCCTGAGTGTTTGTGTGGATGGGGTGTGTGCGACTGTGCATAGATGTGTGAGTGGGTGATTCACTGGGTGGATGGTTTCAAGAGTGCATCTGTGATAGACTGTATGGGTGGGTAAGTGTGTGTAAGAGTGTGTTAGTGAGTGAATGTATGTCCCAGTGGTACATGTGTGAGTAACTACATATGTGAAAGGCAGTATATAGCTATAAGCGAGAGTGAGTGATTGTGATAGTGGCTGTATGGATGAGTGTGTGCTTGTATCAGTGATTGTATAAGAGCGTAACAATGTGCTAGTATTTGTATGATTAAGTGAGCTGGTGTGTGTATAACTGTATAGGTGAGTAAATGGCAGTGTGTTTAATTATTTGCATGACTGACTAGGTGTGTGAGTACCTCTATTATGAGTGAAGGTGTTTGAGTGTCTATATAGGAGTAAGAGTGCATATGATAGTCCTGTACTGAGTGACCATAAGTATGAGTGACTGTACGGGTGAGTGAGTGGATGTGTGTGTGTAGACCTAAGAATCAGTGAGTGGGTATGTAGTTATTGGTGTTGGAGTGTCTATGGTTTTGCGAATGGCACTCTGTAATTTAGATTGGGTGTATCAAAGGTTATATTAGGGTGTGAGGAGCTGCATCAGATTATCACGTGGATGATGTCATCAGTGATGTCATTTGAGATGTCATCAGTGATGTCATCAGTGATGTCACTGACCATGTCATGAGTGATGTAATATGTGACGCCATCAGCAGTGCATTGCGGGGCGCGAGTTATAGTTAGCTGAACTAACTATAACGGGGAATTTCACGGGTTTTGTACGAGTGCAATGTCCAACTAACTATAACTGTCCCTAAAACCTATGGTTTTTTCAGTGAATTTCAAAGGTTTTTTAAATGCTAATTTCTAACTATAACGTGTCTGAAACCTATGGTTTTTTCAGTGAATTTCAAAGGTTTTTAAAATGCTAATTTGTAACTATAACGTGCCTGAAACCTACGGTTTTTCAGTGAATTTCAAAGGTTTTTTAAATGACAATTTTTAAATGTATTAATTTTTATATTAATTTTTTTCATACTGATTTACTACATTTTTAGAAACAATTTCTTTTACATATTTTATTTTTTAAATTACATTGTAATTACATTATACATTACATTACAAAAATACTTTCTCAGAATGAATTACTTTAGTTTAAATACTTTGCACATAGGCAATAGACTTTTAAGTACAGTAGTTACAGTTGTTGCAATGGGCAACACATTTTCAAACACAATGCAACATTCAGCTCAATGTGAATTTCTAGTTAAATGCAATTAGTTACTTTATGGATTACTTTTTCTAACCACAGGACTGGATCCTAGATTCAGTCCTGGTACATCTCCTGTAAACAGTTGAGTAAAAGCGTTTTGGTTACAGTCGTGATTTTTAAGGAATATTATTGTATTTTAAAAGTTGACACTTAGAAACTTTTCTCATAGAATCACCAATGTTATCCTATGGAAGGAAATTCACTTAGCAGGTAAAAACTGTTATCGTTACTTTTTCTTACTCAGTGTTGGATCCTGGATCCAGCACTGGTGCATCTCCTGTAAACAGTTGAAAGAATGCGTTTAAGTCATACAGGCGATTTTTAAGGAATATTTGTAGTTTGTGAAAATCGACACTTTGAAACTTTTCTGCTGAAAACCAGACAATGGATTCCTATGGAAGAAAATATAAGTTACTGGTAAGTACGGTTAAAATTACTTTTCAGGACCAGTACTGGGCTGAAAGATACAGCACTGAGGTCTCTCCTTATAACAGGTGAGTAAATCGGAATTCGTATTTCGGCTGATTTTAGAGGAATATTTGTATGTTTCAAAAATCAACACTTAGAAACTTTTTCAGCAAAAAGCAGGCAATGATATCCTATGGAAGGAAATTCAAGTTACTGGTAAGTACTGTTAAAATTACTTTTGAGGATCAGTACTGGGCTGAAAGATGCAGCACTGAGGTCTCTCCTGATAACAGATGAGTAAATCGGAATTCGTATTTCGGCTGATTTTAGATGAATATTTTAAAGTTCCAAAACTCCACACTTAGAAGAATTTCCAAGTGAAACCAGTCAATGTTAGCCTATGGAAGGAAATTCAAGTTACCGGTAAGTACGGTTAATATTACTTTTCAGGACCAGTACTGGGCTGAAAGATACAGCACTGAGGTCTCTCCTGATAACAGGTGAGTAAATCGGAATTCGTATTTCGGCTGATTTTAGAGGAATATTTTAAAGTTCCAAAACTCCACACTTAGAAGAATTTCCAAGTGAAACCAGTCAATGTTAGCCTATGAAGGAAATTCAAGTTACCGGTAAGTACGGTTAAAATTACTTTTGAGGATCAGTACTGGGCTGAAAGATGCAGCACTGAGGTCTCTCCTGATAACAGGTGAGTAAATCGGAATTCGTATTTCGGCTGATTTTAGAGGAATATTTTAAAGTTCCAAAACTCCACACTTAGAAGAATTTCCAAGTGAAACCAGTCAATGTTAGCCTATGGAAGGAAATTCAAGTTACTGGTAAGTACGGTTAAAATTACTTTTCAGGACCAGTACTGGGCTGAAAGATGCAGCACTGAGGTCTCTCCTGATAACAGGTGAGTAAATCAGAATTCGGATTTCGGCTGATTTTAGAGGAATATTTGTATGTTTCAAAAATCAACACTTAGAAACTTTTTCAGCAAAAAGCAGGCAATGATATCCTATGGAAGGAAATTCAAGTTACTGGTAAGTACGGTTAAAATTACTTTTGAGGATCAGTACTGGGCTGAAAGATGCAGCACTGAGGTCTCTCCTGATAACAGGTGAGTAAATCGGAATTCGTATTTCGGCTGATTTTAGAGGAATATTTTAAAGTTCCAAAACTCCACACACAGAAGAATTTCCAAGTGAAACCAGTCAATGTTAGCCTATGAAGGAAATTCAAGCTACCGGTGAAGTACGGTTAAAATTACTTTTCAGGATCAGTACTGGGCTGAAAGATGCAGCACTGAGGTCTCTCCTGATAACAGGTGAGTAAATCGGAATTCGTATTTCAGCTGATTTTAGAGGAATATTTTAAAGTTCCAAAACTCCACACTTAGAAGAATTTCCAAGTGAAACCAGTCAATGTTAGCCTATGGAAGGAAATTCAAATTACTGGTAAGTACGGTTAAAATTACTTTTCAGGACCAGTACTGGGCTGAAAGATGCAGCACTGAGGTCTCTCCTGATAACAGGTGAGTAAATCAGAATTCGGATTTCGGCTGATTTTAGAGGAATATTTGTATGTTTCAAAAATCAACACTTAGAAACTTTTTCAGCAAAAAGCAGGCAATGATATCCTATGGAAGGAAATTCAAGTTACTGCTAAGTACGGTTAAAATTACTTTTCAGGACCAGTACTGGGCTGAAAGATACAGCACTGAGGTCTCTCCTTATAACAGGTGAGTAAATCGGAATTCGTATTTCGGCTGATTTTAGAGGAATATTTGTATGTTTCAAAAATCAACACAGAAACTTTTCAGCAAAAGCAGGCAATGATATCCTATGGAAGGAAATTCAAGTTACTGGTAAGTACGGTTAAAATTACTTTTCAGGACCAGTACTGGGCTGAAAGATGCAGCACTGAGGTCTCTCCTTATAACAGGTGAGTAAATCGGAATTCGTATTTCGGATGATTTTAGAAGAATATTTGCACAATGGTGAAGGGAGGGGGCGGGGCTTCAGGTGACATCTGTGCAAACGCGCCCCGTGGCGCGTTTTAAGTTGGGGGATTAAGTCCCCTTGAATCCTGAGGGTCCCTAGGGGCCAACTAGCCCACCAGGAACCTCCAATATGCGCCAGGGGCTGCGTTGCAGAGACGTGTAGAGAGGCCACACCCCTTTTACACCTCTCTGCAACGCAGCTCTGTGGCGCTTCTGGATGTACCTGTTGGGCTAGTTGGCCCTCAGGACCCTCAGGATTGAAGGGGATTTAATTCCCCATCTTGAAACGCGCCACGGGCCTGTTTGCACACATGTCACCTGAAGCCCCGCCCCTCCCTTCACCACTGTGCAAACACGCCCGTGGCGCGTTTTAAGTTGGGGGATTAAGTCCCTTGAATCCTGAGGGTCCCCGGAGTCCAACTAGCCCACCATATACCTCCAAAGCGCCACAGAGCTGCGTTGCAGAGAGGTGTAAAAGGGCATGGCCTCTGTACACCTCTCTGCAAGGCAGCCCCTGGCGCATACTGGAGGCTCCTGGTGGGCTAGTTGGCCCCCAGGGACCCCCAGTATTCAAGGGGAATTGTCTTCTTCTGCAAACGCGCCAGGGGCGCTTGCAGAGTGGTGAAGGAAGGGGCGGGCCTGCGGGCCCGATCGTTGTTTTTTGTTTTTTGTCTCCTGAAGGGGCTGTGTAGCCCCCTTCCTTTTCATGTTTTTGGGCCCTGGGGACCCCATCCCCCAGGGCCTTACCCCCTTTTTTGTAATTAAAATTAAAAACAAAACGGGAAGGGGCCGCGTGGCCCCTTCCTGGGCCTGTATTGACCCCGGGACCCCATCCCCTGGGGCATGGCCTTTTTATTTTTATTTGGAGGGGGCTGCGTGGCCCTCCTCCTCAGGCCATTTAAGGCCCCGGGACCCCATCCTCGGGCCGGCCTTTCCATTTTTTAAATTTTTATTTTTTGGGGAGGGCGCGTGGCTCCCTCCCGAGTCACTACTTGCCCCGGGACCGCATCCCCGGGGCTGGCTCTTCTCCGTTGGGGACTGTGGGGGTCCCCAATCCCCCACAGTCCCGCCGGCTCCCGCGTCCCTTGGGAGCCGGCATTGCTTATACACATGGGGAGCAGCTAACATGCTGCTCCCCATGTGAAAGCTAACGCTTTGATTTTGGAAGAGAGAGCAGGTTTCCCTGCTCTCTTCCAACATCCAAGCAAGTTTAGAATGGCAGGACGGGAGCCGCGAGGCTCCGTCCTGCCATAGCAAACTACAGTGTCCCGGGGTAGGCACCCGGGACACTGCAGGAGCCGCCCTGGGGGGTGGCGGTCCCCAGGGCCATCAAGGGCTCCAGGAGGGGGCCACGTGGCCCCTCCCTTAAGTTGCACAGCCCCGGGAGGTGGTGGTCTCGGGCGTGTGGGGCTGGAGCCCCCACACCTTATTTAACATAAAAAAGAAGCCCCGGGGGTGGCGGTCTCGGGGCTGCGGGAGGGCAGAAGAGCCCTCCCGCACCATTTTTATATAAAGCCCCGGGGTGGCGGTCCCGGGGCTTGGGGGCCCTTTGAGGCCCCACACATAAAATTAACCCCCCACCATGCCCCCGGGACTTGGGCCACCCGGGGCAAAATGCAATCAAAGGAGCAATACGTAATCTGAACGAAGC